>JARHVA010001364.1:1192500-1792500 GCA_037957365.1 Torreya grandis | reverse complement strand
GCACTCTAAATAGCTGCATTGAAAATATATACATAAAATCTATGATGGTGAACAATGAAAATTGAGTTTGACACAAAAGAATACGAAAAATCTTATGGTTGTATTATCATGACAAGAGCTATGACAAGAGTCTAATTCTGAAAATGGCAAAATGAAAATCGTAAAATACAACAATCAAATTTAAGTCATTAAAAAATGCTAAGCTAAAGAATGGAAAAGCGAGCTCAATAATCAGATTTGTCATGTTGAACGATGAGTGCCCACCCACTTTTTAAAATAATTTTTTTTTTTTTAATATTTATTTCTGAACTGATGAAAGCCATTGGGAACACACCTCAATTGCCCCAAGGATGCATAGATGTCCCTAAAAAACAGAAACGTCCATGGGACAGCACCCCAAGGGACCAAAGCATCCCAGAGACAGCATGTCAAAATTCCTGGAGGCAGAGGATGCCGAGTAGACGTTTTGTCCGTCTCCCATGTCCCCATCATGCAAATGGCATCCCCAACAGTTCCTGAAAGCTAGGGACGCATCCTTTTGTAATACAATACCTTTCAGCTAAAGATAACCATGTAATCTGTTTTTTTTTTTAATATATACATTCATAAATACTGGAAAGATTCAGAAAAAATCATTAAAATTCATACTCAATTTTTCAATTTGCCAGTTTAGAGTGTTTTGTAAGTTTAGAGATATCTATTTAGTAGTAATCATATATGCCCTGTGTTCTCCTATTTAATTGTGTCTGCATTCTTTATATTTCCTATAAATTTTAAGAATCGTGTTTCAAACTCATCCTTGAGTTCTTTCTACAATCCAAGTATTATCATTCCAAATGCAAATATAATATAAACTGGTGATGGCTATACAAACAAAATGCTCCTAATTGTATCAAAATCATTGTGCTTCAGATAATTTCTTGAAGCTTGATAGAATAAAAAAATGCAAGTATCTCCTAACCACAGAATTATTTCTTCCATATTACTCACCACCAATAGTGCATTTGTAATTGAACCAGAATGTGTAAGCACTGGAACATATCCAAATTAATTCTGTCAGTAAACAATTGAGTTCTTCTCCTGATAAGAGATATCCTTTTTCCACTTTATTCATCTCCCAAATACCATATACAATTAATCGTAGCTTTTATAGATGCTGCTACCATGGTTTAATTACTCTGCCAGTGCACAAAGCAAAAATGTCTTGGAAAAATAGGTAATGATGACATAAACCTAAAATAGCACAGTTTTTAGCAATTTAAAACCCAGTTGATGTTGTCAATTAATAGAGCACAGCAATTATTAATCTAATATTAGTTAAAGACAAATAGTTGTTTTCAACCATCACAACCATTCAGCTCATAACATTTGGTACTTGTAAAAGGACATTTACCTTGAGTTAGAAATTGTAGAAGAAAATGTGGTCAGATCAGCCTATGGAATTCTGCCTACTTCTGAATCACTCATTGCAATTGATCTATTCTGATTTTCATATGAATGTAACCCTATTGTATGGACAAGCCTGTACCCTAAATACCATAACAGATGTTATTCTATCCAAGCCAAACATGTTTTCTGCTTATTTTTTCCCAAAAGGCAACATAATCAAGAAAAAAGTTGAAAAAATGCATTTAACTTTCCCATACAGGATGTCGGCCTTCATGCATGTGACAAGCAAGTTTACAAACTTTACATATGTTACAGCCCAAGAATCTCAATTACATTTTATGACCTATACACCATTTCAATGTACATTGAAAAAGATTTCCACTAATATTTAATAACCCCAGGTTTCATGTGAGATATATTGTAGATGCAGTAAACCACCATGTGATGCCACAATATAAGCCTAAGACCTAAATAAAATTGTCTAGGAAAATGTGAATTAGAGGCAATCATGGAATCAGGATTACATTAGTCAAAAGGTGCATTATAATAGCTTTCTGCTCATGTATAAGATGTGTATGTTTCAATAAACTATGGGAAACTGGAACCCCATCGAGTTATCATATAATTCATCACTAATCCACAGCCTATTGGCTAACCTAAACCTGGTGAATCTGCACCAAAATGGAGACAGTTTGGCCTACTCAAGTCAGGAGTGAAACATGGGAATAGAGAGAAATAATTAGCCCCAATTAGTTCACCTCTCTCCCACTTGTTTCCATGATGTGTGTCATGCCCTGAAAGATCCCAAACTAGGATTGAAAGCAAATAAATTTGATTTCCACTACTTGCAGCATTCAATCAATTGGACAAAGATATAAAACTGAATGTAACTGATGCCATAACCCAGATGTCATAAAATCATTACAGATTGGTCTCAAAACCCAATTATTATAATAACCACTAAACTGGAAATAAAAACCTGGGATTGCGTACTCTCGGCCTGCTGTGTCCAGAAAAACACAGGCGCCGACGTCGGTCGCTGAGGATGCTGACGTCGGTCGAAACCCTGCCGCCGTCGGTCGTCTGAAGGTGACCTCTGCCTCTGTCTGACTGCCTGACTGCCGGCGTCGGTAGATAATCGGCCGATGTCGGTCTATATGCCGATGTTGGTCTCTGTATAACCCTGCGTCCGAACTGAGCCCTTTCCTTTCTCTGACCCTGCTGGTACGGCCTGGTGCCGATCTGTCAATCCGTACGGATTCCGTACCCGAACCTGATATGCAAATAAAATATATAAATCTGGAGGCTAAACAATGAATAAGTACCTGGAACCCATCTGCATAAGCTGAACCCTGGTATACTCCGTGAATAGCCTCTGAAACTTCCGATCTGACCACTATGCACAATCTGGATTCCGTCTCGAATCCACCTCCGACAAAGCGCTGGGGTTTCGTCCAACTCTTCGCCAATCTACTGAAGGGTTTCGTCCTCAGAGATTTCCAGCTGAATCACTGATTCAAGCTTCTCAGAATAATTTTTGTAAAAGAAGATATTAGATAATGCCAATGCTTTGCTTTCCCCTTCTTTTTAAAGCCTTCCCAGGAAACTTCTAGAAGAAGTCAATTTTATTTTCATAATAATTTAATTAATTAATTAAACCATTATAATAGAAAATTGGGGACATTACATGTCCCCTTTTTAACATTAAACCAATCAGAAGACCCATAACATATTCCTTATTTCCTATAGGCTAAGGGATAAAGTTAGGGAAATAATTTAATAATAAATGTTTGAGTTGTCCTAAGTCACTTTATTTTATAACATGGAAAAATGACACTTACGTGTTATTATTATAAAGGGGGCCAAAAAGTAATATTTAACTAAAAGTGTTTTAAATACTTTTAGAGTTAGAGCAACTGGAAAACGGGAAATTATAAAAAAAGAATCGGGCTCAAAAGAATTCATTATTCGTTATTGTTGAAATCAAAACACTATTCCAGAGTTTGAGTTTATGCGTTCAACTTATCCATCTGAGGATGAAAACCCTCCGGTGTACAGAATCTGAGGACAAAAACCCTCCTATCCTTCACGGTGATTCCATCCAGGGATTATATTTCTGCTAACAAATCAAGATTAATCCCAGATTTTAGTTTTGTTATTGAGATTTTTGTGGTGTTGAAGATTGCAACGAAATTCCATATTTTGTGAAGTTTTATAGTGTCGTATTCCAATCGTTGTCATGCAAAAAGTAATCATTTTATTGAGGCTTGAGCCCTGTCGTACCAGTCAGACCCTATCGTACCATTCTGCAATTGCCATACCATCCAAAACCCTAGAACAACACTCTGAGCAGACTATTGTGCATTAGTTGGCTTGCCTTGGTGGTTGTCGTATCATATCCAAGTTGTTGTACGACCTTGTCATCAACTATATCAATGGACTGACTCAATCGTCATTGTTCTCATTGAAATACAAATTACAGTTGGGTTTATTATTGTATGTTTTATTTATAATCTTGTTAATATTTCAGTATAGTCAAAGAATCACAAAAAGATCAGAATTAAGAAAATTACCCAAAAGGGACATTTCAATTTATTGCAATAAAAATTCCAATTAGATGTGTTTGAGTATTGCATATTATTAGTTAGAATTTAAACAATGCTCTAGTATTGAAAGGAATTCACAAAAACTTCATAATTCTTATAATTACTGAAATGGGACATTTTCGTGGTATCAGAGCCTTGATCTTGCCAGCATGTAGATCAGACAGGAAATCATGGGCGACAGAGAAAAGAGAGTCCCTACAGATGAGATGAGTTTTTTCTGCAGAGAACGAGCGAGAGTCAGAGAGATTTGGAAAGAACAATCCAAAGGACAATGAAAGAATCCATGACAGAGTTAGTCTAAGCCATGCAAGGTATTAATTCAAATAAGGTGAATCCATGAGAAGGAAGCTCTTCAACTACTGAGCCGATCTCAATCAACTCCCCTTCCAAAACTTTCCGAGCAAAATTTTTACAAGGAGAATAAGCACATATGAAAAACCCAAGTTTCAAGGATTAGTTATTGGAGCAATTTTCTATTAGCTTCAAAGCTTTAGTTTCATTTTAAAAAGCACGAAAGGAAGATCCTATTCAAGAGGTGTGGTTAAAAGATCAGTGTGACAGAGATGAATGCAAACTTCTTGCCTTCAATGAATATGATAAGAAGTCTGACATTTACAAATCTTATATCACCTTTGAAAAATTATTGAAAATATTCAAAGAAAAAAAATGGAAGGCTGAAGAAGAAAGAAGAACAATCAAAGCTGCAAGAAATTGAGAGGAAGCAGCCCATAGAGGAATCCACCATACAAGAGGAAGTTGAAAAAGATGTACATGTTCAAGGAGCACCCATCAATCTTCCAAAGATTGGGTTATGCCATATAAAAGTGATTTGCAGTATAGCTGTAAAAATAAAAGTTAGAAGAATCTTTTGGTAAAACCCAAATTCCTGAGTCACCCAAATGATGGAGTTGATACATATTTCTCAAAGGCATCAATAGAAAAAAAATAAGCACTTGGATCATTCCTATGCTGTCAGTTCAGATTATGAAAGGGATGTTCCGATCCAAAAAACATTTCAAAAATGAGTCTGTTGATAGGCATGTACTTGAAAAGAGTATTTTAGTAGAGGTAGGTGTGGAATTCACAAATTTAGCAACTATGGGTAAGCAGTTTGACTATCTCCGTGATTATAGTTTAGGGCATGAAGGTATTGATTCTAGCAGAGGTTTGATATCATTGCAAGATTCTTGCCATCATGGAATGTACCATAAGAATGGAGAGAAGGTGAAGAACACAACTCATAGCAAAGGACACATCCTTTCGCTCAAGGTTGTCTACTCATAAGAATATGGGATATAGATGATTGTTTGAGACACTTGATACTAAAATCCAAAGTGATGCAAGCAATGGGTTTTCACAAAGGGCAGCATCTGGTTAGTTCATCTATCCAAGTTGTCATCATTCCATCTACTCAAGGAGTTCGCAATGCGTTTGACTTCATTGAAACTCTCAAGCATGTGAAAAAATATATTTTGAGGCAATTGATGACCGAATATATGATGCTTTGAAAGCAAGTCAAATATTTCAGTTGCAAACCACAAATCAGCAGCTGCAACTGCAAAGCATTCATTACCAACAAGGTATGGTTCATGCATGGGAACCATAAAAAGGTATGCCAGAACAATTAGTTATTGTTTTGTAAGTTTGGTTGATTGATCCTTTACTCCATTTTTTTCCCAAAGGACCAGATAAAATTGTGCTAGTGAAACTAGCTAGAAATCATATTTCTAATTGCTCCACAAATATATTTGTGTGTTTTTTGGAGGAACCAAAGGAAGCATTCAAGTTATCTACTTATAAAGAGGAAGTATAATGGAATGCATGCATTACAGGCTGTGTTGCAGGGGTACGCCCCCCGGCCCGACGCCTCCTGATCGGAAGCGCCTTCGGCACGAGGACGTCCCAGGGACGCCCGGAGGCACCCGCCAGCGTGCCGGAAACGTCCGGCACGCCGACGAGCGCCTCCGAGACGACTCCGAGCGTACCTGGGGTGTTTCCGGGGCGTCCCCAAAAATTTCCGGCGGCTGTCGCGAAAAACGAAAAAAAACTCAAAAAAAGAGCGAAAAAACCCTAAAAACTTAAGAAATCCTAAACGCGAAAAGCAAAAACACAGAAAACCCTATAAAAGAAGTGCGTCCCTTCTTCAAAACACACGGAAAAAAGTCGCGACCAATGTTTGCGTTTTGCAGATTGCAGGTGCAGCGGCTATTTGCAGGTAAAAACAATGAAGAGGAGAAGGCAGTTTGCAGCCTGCAAGTGAAGACAGTGTGGAGAGAAGCCGCGCCTTCGGGGAGGACTGCATTTGCAATTTCCAAGTATGTTAATTTTTTTTTTTCATTTAGTATTTACTATTTAGTTTTAATTTTTTTAATTTTGTATTTAGTATTTAATAAATTAATTTTAAATTTTTCATTTAATAGAATATAACTATTAAAAATAAAATAAAATATAATATTAAAAATTTAAATAATATTAAAAATTTAAATTAAATACTATTTAGTTTTTACATTTTTAATATTATAATTTATATTTTATTTTAAATTTACAGTTTACTATATCTTTAAGTAGTATTTAAATTTTATTTTTAATAATTTTAATTTTAAAATTCTTTTAAATTTAAATTTATTTATTTAATTATTTTAAATTTTTAATTTAAATTTTCTACAATGTTAAAATTTGTAATCGTATTAAAATTTATTTATTTTTATTGTTATTGTTTCACTTTTCATAAATAATTATTTTTTAAAAAAATCATTATCAAATGTATATTTTTAAAAAATATAAGTTTCTAAGTTCTAACCCTAATTTCTGCATATGCTCTTCTCTCGTGCGTAATTGCGATCTTAAGATTTGGTATTTGTACATTCCAATTTGTGTCTCCTTTCACACAAGTCTGAGGATTATATGTGAGGGCCTAACAAACTTTGGGATATCCTTCCAGAGAATATAGACTTGGATGCCACCACATCTACATTTGCCCAAGTTTCATTACTTGGTGTAGATGATGTTGATGACAATGAAGAGAATTCAACACCAGGGGTGGAGAGTGGAGCTAGTGGGAGTTGTCCAAGTGGAGCTAGTGGGAGTAACATTCATAATTATTAATTATAAATATGAGGACTATCTAGATGAATTATGAATCTATGATTTATTCTACATTTGCATTTTGAGAAGTCCGAATGTCTTTGCAATGTATACTTTGAACATTTTGAAATTTGAAGCAATGAATGAACAAACACTATGTATTTACTATTTTCAAGTGTTTTACAAAAAAATTGAGTAATATATATATATATATATATATATATATATATATATATATATAGAGAGAGAGAGAGAGACGTACCCACGACATATCCAAATCAAGGTTTTTGAAAAATGACGTACCCTCATACCCGAATCGTACCCATACCCGTATCTAAACAACGTAGATTACATGATATGCTCAGAATAATTATAATGAAGAGACCCTAAGACTCATGAGTCCAATGCAAGGTCCAAAGGCATGTCACCACAAGTAAATATATTCTATAAATGTGGTATGTTCTGTTGAAGGCTTATGCGGATGATGGACCACTGTCCACTGACCACGTGGTGAGGTCCACATCAATGCGAGCTAATATAATCATGATTTGGCATTAATCCAAGAAATCCCATCAAAGCTAGTTTTCCACCAAAAGCTTGGGTCCAAAAAGCCATCTAACAATGGCCACTGATTGTATAAGGAACAATATTTTACTTTCTAAAAATGGGTAAATTTATTCAACCAAGATAAACTTTCAAAAACTCAGCCAAAGTTTTTGTTAGTTGACCAAATTTGGCTACTATGGTGTTGGCATATGAGAGTCAGAACATTGCCTACCTTAAAAAGGAGCTGAGTGCCCCATTGAGCTGAAAGAACGATGCAAACCGCATGCTGCCTAAAATTGGTCAGAATACAATGACAGGCTACAACATGATAGGAAAAATAAATATGGGGCCTAGGGGTATATCTGGTCGCATCCATTAAGAAAATTTCTGTAAGAGTTTCCAAAGTAAATTTTCACGCATAATGCATGGAATATAAGGTCAACAATGCCACTTATATAAGTCATAACCACCTAATATCATTGTTCATATCATACCAGAAGTTAGCCACTTAAATCATTAAGGGCCATCATAATTCGAAAATGGAAATCTTCAGTCAAAGCCAAAGATGAATTCACAATAAAGTAGTAAATGAGAGACAATGCTGTTAGAATTAAAGCTTAAACTGAATAGTATAAACAGTTCTCCACAAAAGGAAAATGAAAGGAATCACCTACTGGAAGCAAGGCGTACCCGCCTATTAAGAGTTGGATTTGGAACTGGAGCCATCCGAATCCTGTTATTTAAATCACGACCAATGGGGATCTCAATATGACCAGTACTTGCATGAGGAACACCACATGCAAGGCCAATATATCTTCTATGAACAGTGTGCCTTCTGAACTGATCAGATAACTGGGTGTGAGCATTTTCATCCTGCAGTCAAAACGGAACAATTAAAATGAGAAAAATCGCACAAGTACTTAGTACATTATATTTAGTAACATATTCAGAGCATATATAAACTAGAATATAATAATTGCAGAAAGCCCAAGCCAGTAGCATTTCAAGGGAAGAGTCAAGTTTCAATATCAAGAGAGAGAATATGAAACATATTTGTAAATTTAATGAACCAGTGTAACTCGAAACTATATGTATTCCACAGAATAGGAGGGAGGGAAGGAGTGAGGGAAGAAGAAAGAAGGGTACTAAATTTTATGCCAGACCTCTGTATCTATAAACATTCAACGGGGAATAATGCAGCAGCCCAAGGGTCTCCCACAGCCTTTGCCCTACATTCTGAATGAACAAGACAAGGATTTCACAGTTCAAAAAATATTAATGAATTTTCTTCTGTACAATTTATTCAACTCTTACCTGCCTCTCACATCATCCTGACTATAGAGACACCAAGGATAATACCAACAAACCAGGGCATTCCGAGCAACACCTATAACTACATGCAAATAAAATTAGTAAAGTGCAGAAGAGTTCTCAACTGTACATTTAAATCAACACCACTGGTTACCATGGTCCGTAAACCAATTCAGATATTATTTAGACAATAATACTCCATTATCTTGTTTTGGCAAGAAATAGATGTCGTGTAAAATGAATCAGTCAGACCTTGGATATGGCTAGAGAAAAAGAATTCACAACTCTGATAAACTCACTGACAGCCAAATAATCTACTTAATCAAAAGGATTCCAGGGAAAATGTATCACGACATTATTGAGCTTTTGGGAATTCATGCTAAACATTACACAAAATATTTGTGTTCATTGTCACAAGTTTAACTATTACTTATGTTATTCCTCGAACAAACCTTTTGATGCTATGATAAATTTGATTTTGTAAGATTTTAGTCAGCAGTCTCAAAATATTAAAGTTAGGTCGAACATTTACTTCAGACGTGAATTATTTCAATGCCCCATTTCTATAATATAGTATGTATGGGACCCAAGATGATGTGGGCTTTGCACTAGACAACAAAGTTGTAGCATCATTCGCAGTTGACTAACAGAGTTGCCCCAACCGCAAGGTGATGGAAGCACTGTTAGTGTAAGCTTTTTCCCGCTTTCGGTTTTACCTACACAGTGATTAGTCAACTTGCTTAGGGTTGTTAAGGTCATTAGAGGAATACACTTTGTGTTTTCTAATTGTGAGTTGAATTGTTACCTTTATGGTAACCTAATTTCTCGCTATATAATGTACCTCCTTTGTATTTTTTGGCTAATCAGATAATCAAATTATGAAGCTCTCTTTTGCTCTGCATTTGATCTCACCTAATTCTAGGGTTTTTATGCAATTTATGACGTTCAGAGATCTTGGAGTCATCCAACATGGTATCAAAGCTCTAATCTGATGGCCGTTTTACCATTTCTAAAAATGGTGAGATTTTTCTTGCATGCATCCCACAAGGTTTCTTGATTTTTTGTTTCTTCATAGGTTTGGTGGGATTTCTTGAAAATTCATGCAAACTATTTAGATGGAGTCTCGAATCACAAAACGACCTATGGCATCAGATTCAGAAGGTGCCAAAACTCTAGGATCGACTGTAAACATGACCTAGTTTTGTGACAATCGATTTTTGACTATTTTGGAGGGTTCTTTTGTATTTTTTGGCTAATCAGATAATCAATTGATAAAGCTCTCTTTTGCTCTACATTTGCTCTCACCTAATTCTAGGGTTTTCATGCAATTTATGACGTTCAAAGATCTTGGAGTAATCTAACATGGTATCAGAGCTCTGATCTGATCGTCGTTTTACCATTTCTGAAGATGGTGAGATCTTTCTTGCATGCATTCCACAAGTTTTCTTGATTTTTCGTTTCTTCATAGATTTGGTGGGATTTCTTGAAAATTCATGAAAACTATTCAGCTGGAATCTCAAATCGCAAAATGGTCAATGGCATCAGATTCAGAAGGTGCCAAAACTCTAGGATCGACTGTAAACACGACCTAGTTTTGTGACAATCGATTTTTGACTATTTTGGAGGGTTTCAGGGATTTTTCAGTACTTTTGCATAAATCCGTACTACCAAGGCCTCCAAGGAAAATTCATTTTATGAGTTTTTATGGGTTCTTTTGAAATCCTTGGTGGGTCTTTGGTAGTTTTTCTTTAGGCATTCTAGATCTGATGTTTCTAAGCTAGGCAGAGTTTTTACACTTGTGTGCATACTATGGGAGTTTTCAGCGTTCTCGGCATTGCGTGAGTTTCTAACATTCTTGGCACTGTGAGAGTTTCTAGCCTCTCTAACATTGCAAAAAACACACAAACCCTCAGCACTGCAGGAAACATATTAACCCCTGCAGTGACCTAGCGAGCTTTTTCGGTGCACGCACAGTCACTAACCCCCACATTGGGATTCCGAACTATGGGAGCAGTCGAAAACCCCGACACCTGCAACAAGGGGCTGCAACCCCGACACTTTTCACTGCTGCGAGAAAGGTCCACCATCTTTGCATCAGGATTTCTTAGTGCTTGTGTAGTCTCAAACCCCGTTGCAAAAGAGTCCTGCAACCCCGATGCCAAACCCTGAGGTTGGACATTTTAACTGCAAGAGCAGTCTCAACCCCCCACATTAAAACTTTTGGCACTGCAAGAAGTCACTGCAACCCTAACATGCAATCTTGATGGTTTGGTTTTCTCTAACGACTGTAGGAGACCTCCAGCACCCCAAAATCGGACTTTTCGATTGTGGGAGCAGTCAAAAACCCCAACTACACAGGTCCTCCAAAACTCCAACAACAGTCTAGAGGACATCAAATTTAACACCGTGAAGTGTGACACTATTCATTTGAAAAATGAGTGCATTTTTTGGATGATGTCACTCGCACATCAATCAAAAATGAGGGGGGAGAGCACCCACAATAACCCACCAGTCATATGATGTGGTCACATGAGAGAAGCACCCGCTTAGCCCTTAGCCCTTCGTCATATGGAAATTACGCCCATGGTCACTTGCAACCCAAAAATGCTTAACTTTGCTCCAAAGAACTTTAATCTTTTTTGAGGAAATTGATTCATAAAAATTTTCAAACTTTTGCTCCGAAGGGCCTCAAGTTTTTTATGAGGAAGTTGATCAAAAATATTTTCCACCACTATTTTCGTCTAAATTTTTCATGCAAGCTAAGATTTTCAAATGGCGATAACTTTTAATCGGTAACTCGGATTTGAGTGTTGTCTTCTTCAAAAGTGCTTGTTTTTTCGTGTTCTATGCATTGGTGACATTTTTGGGCTCCCTTCAAACCAACTATTGTACACTCTTGGATGCATTATCAATTGAGTCTGACGTCCCTATAGTTCTTTCATACTTATGCACAGATTGCTCAAGACACATTCTCGATTGTGTCCTACGTCTAAACGAGCATGCTTGTAATTGCAACTTTAAAGGGGGTCACTCTGATAGTTCTAAGGGGTATCATGTGGTGTTGTGTACTTTTCTTTTTTGCATTTTTTCTTTACTTTTTGCAACAACCTCTTTTCTTGCATCATGGAATGTTGGTTGTTTCCTCCTCTTACAGCATTCAAGTATCGCGAATGGAAAAGCAATGTGCTTCTTGCTCTAAGGAAACAAGGCTTCTATAAGATAGCTATGAGCGAGGAAACTGAACCTATAGTAGATGCAGGTAAGATAAGATAAGATAAATATATTAATCTCCCACAAATGACCACAAAAGTAGATCAAAGGGACTGCAGAGTACAAAAGTGTCAAAGCAAAGCAAGAAGACCAAACGGTTTCCCAAGGAGAAAGCAAAGTTGAAAGAGAAACAATACAACAATGAGCGGAGTACCCAGAAAGGAAAGCGGCGAAGAACAACTCGCAGCCAACAACCTCAGCCAAACGAAGAGTTGGGAAAATACAAGATGGGAGAAGAACTAGGAGAAGCAATGAGAGAGGTCCATCAAGGAGTGGACCCAACTCTCCTAGCATCCAAGGCCATCGAGAAAAAACTCAAAATAGATGGATAACTAGTGGAGGAGGTGGAGTGTCTAGTCTATCTCGTGTGCTACTGTCTGGAGGGAGTATCATGCCACTATGATCTGTAGATCTAGTCTGACTCCTGGAGATGGAACTGGAATGGCTATGCCGATGAGATCTCGGGGGGTTGTGAAAGGTGCTCTGGATCCGTACTGATCTGGAGTGTGAAGTCATGTTGGTGTCGATATGGCACTTAGTGCCTCTCCCCGAAGGTAGCACAGTGAAGAAGGAAGTAATCTGTTGGATAGACTGTGGTCTAGTGTGGCCCCGAATCATGTGGTCACGAAGCATGAGGGCCTCCTGCATGTATAGAGCCAGACATCTCTGGTCCTCATATCTGAAGAAGAGGGAGAGAACTCGGGTCTTCCTAAAGACGCAGTGGAACCTCCCTCTGATCTCGTGGTAGATGGGGCAATGGAAGATGAAGTGCTCCTCTGACTCAACCTCCTGAAGGTTGCATAACTTGCATATCCTGTATGTCCGATCCATCTGGTGATCTGTCTCAATACGAAGCCTATGAGAACCCACTTTGAACTGTCCAAGGGGAATACGGAGAGCATGCATCTAATGGTGGAAAGTATATTGAAGACGGACAATAAGCTTGTCCCTCAGTTCTAGATAGTGCTTCGCATAGAAGGCCATCTTTGGGCATAACCCCTCGTAGGGGTTAACCCAAGTGGTATGAATGTACTGTCTATAGATATCCTCCCTGATAATCCTGTTCATCTCCTGTCTGATAGGTAGAAGGTGGCTCGGAGCGTCCAAGGAGTACTGAAACAGAGGGAGATGATCCATCATAATCCCCACAGACCCTAAGAGATCTGAGACCCCAACGTAACAACAACAAGCCCATCCAGTAAGGTCAGAACGGGCAATAGTCTCTTAAGAACAATAAGCTAAGTACGGGTAAATGGTTTAACAAATGCGATCAAGCACATGGTTGTCTTAGTTTGTCTATTTCTCTTGACTTATATTTTCACATTGAATCTGCTAAACCACTAAATGAAGTATGGATCACACTAAAAAAACTCTTTGGAAAGCAGGATGTGATGAGGTCATGAATTGGAGAAGAAGCTCATCAATTTGAGCTTAGGTGACTTTGACCCACTACAATATTTCTTCACTAAGTTCAAATCTTTGAGGTTGCAGTTAAAAGAATGTGTATTTGATAAGAAAAATGATCAATTTGTTGTCTATACTCTCTAAACTGGGTCCAAACTATTTTGTGTTTGTGTCCACTTTCCATGCCACAAAAAATGATTCGGCAACCGCATGGAAGATGCCTTCTTTAGATACTTTTGGTGTCGACTTGACTCGGGAGCAAGATAAGTTGATACAAATGGGCACAGTGAAGTCCTCAAAATCTCATGCACTCTTTACTAAGAAAAAGAAAGCTTCAAACGACGGAGAAAAAACAGAACAAAAAGGATCAAGAGAAGGATGCAAATCCTCCCACCTACAAATCCAACCATGAGACCTTTTTTTCCAATCCTAAGCCTAAGAAAGATTGGATCAAATGTGGGTTTTGCTCGAGAAAGCATGATAAAAGCAAATGTTTGAAGAAGCAGATTGACCAACTGACTAAGATGCTTGAGAAGCACAATATCAATGTCCCTGATTTTACCATTCAAAATTCATCAACCCACGAATCCTCTAAGGCAAATGACAATGGTAAAGAAAAGGCAAAAGAGAATAAGGGGAAATCAAAGGGAAAGGCCCTAGTTGCAGTTGTACCTCTAACTCCTACATGGGTCATTGACTTTGGTGCCTCACATCACATGGCCTCTTCACAGATAGCGTTCAGTTCCTTGGAACCATGTGACTTGTCCTCTATACAATTGGGTGACAACACTTCTAAAAAAGTTCTTAGGAGACGATCTATTGAAGTGAGTGGTGGAACATTCAATAATGTTCTAAGTGTTCCCTCACTTTCAACTAATCTCCTATCAGTTTACCAAATCACTCAGCTTGGTTCGGGCATGTGAATTGAATTCACTCCAGATTCAGTGTATGTTAAAGTTGCATTGTGATACTATATTGGCAGACGGAATGGTTGATCATCAAACTTGACTATATAACTTCTCCCACTTTGCTCCTGACTCTCCTTTAGATTCTTCTTCGGACTCACCTAAACTTGATGACATTTCTGAGCCTAAGCACACTTCTCATATAGATGACTCTTCTTCTAATATAGATGACTACAACAATGATGGGGACACACCTCCACCATCTCCTTGTCACCTTCTAGATATTGAGGAGTTATTCCCTGATCAACCTACCCCTAGTCCGCTTTCGACATCACAAGGAATAGGTATACTGATCCTGAACACATCAGACATCGAGCAGTCTATCCCATAGATTCAGGGCATTCAACAGTCCTTCATTGCCTCTGCTACTGTTGCACCATCAATGCCTAGAGTAGTTGGCCCTCCTACCTAGCATGAGGAGAACAGTTCCTTGGATAGGAATCACAGCTTGGTTGAAGATCCATTAGGCACTTGGTGGACACATTCACTGTTCCAGGATGATCCACTCTTCACTGTATCTACTTCTGATCCATAGTCACTCTCTAGAACTCCATTGCAAGATACAGGATGGCTAGACACAGTTGTAGACTCTAGTAGGGCTTTTTAGCTCCTTTCTCTTCTTTGCTCTCTTTCAGGGGAAGAGTTTTGTCCTACGGGTTTTCTTCTTTTCTCCGTTTTAAAGGAGTTGCATTGTGCTTGGGTACCTCATCAGGTCTCGTTGTCAGGTTCCAATTTCGTTTACCCATCTAAGCTATGCTTCAAGGGGGTGTTAGTGTAGGCTTTTTTCCGCTTTCAGTTTTACCTACACGGTTGTTAGTCAGTTTGCTTAGGGTTAAGGTCAGTAGGGGAAACACATTTTGTGTTTTCTAATTTTGAGTTGAGTTCTTACATTTATGATGACCTAATTTCTCACTATATAATGTACCTCCTTCATACTTTTTGGCTAATCAACTAATGAATCAAATAATTAGTTTATGAAGCTCTCTTTTGCTCTGCATTTGCTCTCACCTAATTTTAGGGTTTTCGTGCAATCTGTGACGTTTAGAGATCTTGGAGTAATCCAACAAGCACACAGTGAATCACATACACAGTTCACAAGGGACCGTGAATTCAGGGTGCCATCCATAGTGGAAAACCAAATTCACCCCAATTGCAAGGTTACAATGGTGCAATGCAAATTGCCAATGAAGTTTGCATTGGACTACGAATTCCCGGATATGCTCAAATCAGACAACCTTAAACTCTGAGGTATATCATGTGTTTCTTTTTGTGCACATGTATAGTTTCATCTATAGTTAAATTTTGACATTAAGCATTGTAATTCTATATGGGATTAAACACACAATTGTGTTTTACATGTGTTTGTTATCTTCTTTTCTTTTTTGGTATACAATTTTTTTAATTTCTATATTTTTTAAATTAGTTGTTTCCAATTTTCAAGGGATGAGGAGGGAGGGATTGGCTTACCCAATCCAACTTTCTCATCATCCTTGAATTTTTTAATTTCCGTATTTTTTAAATTAGTTGTTTCCAATTTTCAAGGGATGAGGAGGGAGGGATTGGCTTACCCAATCCAACTTTCTCCTTATCCTTGAGTGTCTCCAAAAGACTCCTTCCCATCATCCCCTTCAGTGTCAATACCAAATCTCTTACACGGCAAATTGATTTTCCTTCCCTGATTAATTGAATTAATGGCCAAGGCATTTTTGGCTGTGCAAAAACTATGAATGGTTAAAAATCATACCTGCACCAACATTTGCAGCCTCTTAATGGACCCTGGAAGTCAAACTGATGCATCCCACGACTGTTTCCAAGCCTATATTTTGAGCAGCCTTATGAACGTTTGACTGGATCTTTGTTTTCCGAGAGTCATCCATTGCAGAAGCTATCTTTGCCACTGCACTGATTTTGCCTATTTGCTCTTTCAGCTGAACCTCAAGCACATTTAACACACCACTAGACCTGCTCTTCATTGTTGATTCCCTCTTTAATGGCTCTTCTCCACTCTTGTAAGGCAGCTCTTGCATCTTTACGGGTTGTGGCATCAACAGCCTCTCCGTCCACAATTTTCTTCAGTGTTGCATCCTGCCGCATGTCCCCAAACCCATCCTCGATATTTTCTTGGGTGAGATTTTTTTCCATCTCTCCACACCCCATTATATCATCTCTTTAATTTGCAGCTCAGACCTCAGACTTGCTTGCCAGCACTGGCGCTAGGATGCAAAGTTATGACAGAAATTCTCCACTTCAACATTAATGATTTCAGGAGATAGAGCATGTTTCTCAGAAGGAAACACCATAACCTGAGCTTGCCACAATCCAAATGCATCTTTCAAACTCACTCCAAAGAGATAAAGTTGCTGATTTCTTCGCAAATCTTCTCTCTCACATACTCTGCAGTGCAGTGCATCATACAAGCAAAAATGACAGACTATTAGCGTGTTTACCTATGCTTCTCTTAATTACCACATTTTTTTGTTTCATGATTTTTAAAATCATAAAGCTTTGTGATCTATGTGATCATCCTTTGCACATAGGTCCATAAGTTGCTCGTCCCTAACAAGGCAGTTTCTATTTTTTTTAAATGCCCTTGTGATATATGAAGATGAACTCCTAGGTTAGCTAGGCGGATTGCTACCGCATTCTCGGCTCTTCTGACATGCCCAAAAGGCATACCTTCATTAACTGGGCAAGGAATGAGCAAGTTTGGATAACTCTATCGAATTTCCAGTGTTGGCTATTGCCTTTTATCACTTGAATGACAATTTGAGAGTCTCCTTCAACTATCAGGTTTTGTCCATCCCTTATCATTTGCTATCATCAAACCTCTCCAGAGTGCTCTAACCACAGCTAGATTGCTGGTCATGCACCCTAGAGCATCTTAATAAATCAATACAATTCTTCTTTGGCTATCTCTAAACACTCTTGTCCCAACCAAGCCTAGGCTCCCCTTATATGCTCCATCAAAACTCAACTCCAAACTGTTGTTTTCCGGGGCTGACCACCTTAACACAGTTGTCTTTTTCCTACTTCAACCAATCCCCTTATCAGGAAGTAAGGAGACATTAAATTATTCAAATTGATTATATTAATTTTTTTTTTTTTTTAAAGTATTTGCATATTAGTTACGCAATTGACTGCTTTTGAAAGAATTTCTCCATTGAACTTCAGAAAGCCCATTGAATGTTGATTTTGCATATATGTAGCTTTTAGACAACACATCATTAGTTAAGATTTCAGATGCAGCATAACACTACTTTCTTAAATTTGCTCAACTTTTTTGAAACCAACGGTGGTTCATCATTTTCTCATGATAGTAATAAGGTCATATGTACGGCTCTAATTGATGCAAAAAATCTTGCTTTTTTGTTTTTCGTCTTGGTGTCAATACATCTCCTCCATGATATCTTTCGTCCTGGTGTCAATACATCTCCTCCATGATATCTTTCATCTTGTTGATATTCCACACTCATTGTGACTATCTTGATAATTAGGATTAATTTAATTTCAACCTAGTAGAAGTAATTAAATAAAAGAATTAATGGTGAATAAATAATATCATGTGGGCTTGGTTGGAAAACTAAAATACTTAGTATAATATTAATTGGAAATTATTTTGTAGAAGCATAATGGCTATTTTTCGATAAATTGTAGGACTTGCCTTGAAACCTCCTTGATTTAACCTTTTCAGGGTTGTCTGGATCCCATAACTAACCAAATTTGAGCTGCGCTCAAGATGAACCTGCACCCAAATTCATACCCCAAGCACATCCAGTTTAGCCGAACACACCCCAGCCAAACCCAGTATGTTTTCGCTAGTTTAAGATGCACCCCACTTAATATTATTAAAAAGACATAAAATGGTCAAAAGAAAAGTCAAAAGACACATTTAGATAAACAACCTAATGCATTACAGTTTGCATTATATTAGAACAGACTATTACATTAACAGAGCATTTTATACCGGTATTACTAAGATTTACAGAGGATTTAAAAATGCAGTTGCCAGAGGATTTTTAAGTGTATTGCTTCCTGCAAAAATATTTTATTACTTAAATTGATGCTTTAATTTATACATAAAATATGATATGATATATCCAATTTACTAAGTTTTATAATGATCTTATGTTTCAACTTTCAAATTTCATGTTTCAGTTATTACTGTGTACCCCTGTTTGGGGGGATTGCAACCAGCGTACCCCTGCACCATCACACCCACATACCCTTGTGCTCTCGCACCAATGTAACCTTGACCTTTTCATATTAGTAGTTTGGGAAAGCATATTCCTTTTAGAATATTCTAGGTTAAATATATTTTATTTCCAAAGCTCCAACAGATGGGACTAATTTTATATTTTATAAGACTTGATCGCTACATTAGGAGAAAATGGATAATTTTGGCCATAGCAATGGAACATGTGTTTGAGATCAACACAGAAAGGACATGAGGATGTGTAATGTCCCCTTTAGGGAAAAATTACAAAAAATAGGGTTTCCCAACAAACCCTAACAATAAATGCATTTTTTTATTTTTATATCAAAACTTGACAAAAATTCAGAATTCTGGAAATACACATGACACCAATTGCAATATTTTATTATCAAAATACTTGCCAAAAATTCCAGAATAATTACAGCTCATGAAACACCTTCAAATCTGATATTTGCATACAAGTGTAAGGCTAAAAAATCACAAATAAATACCAGCTGATTATTTCACTATAAATAAATCAAAATCTACAATATTCTACCATAGAAACTGCAGATTTTCTTCCCAAAGTGGGTCGCCACCCTAGGATAGACCCCTCAAGTGGGTCGCTGACCTAAAATGGTCTTGCAATGTAGTTCGCCACCCTCCAAAGGGTCTTCAACATCCATGTCTCCCTCTTTGAACCTTGCAAACTGCTACGCATCACCAAATGATGCCCTAGAAAACAACCAACTGCTCAAATCTGCCCTTTGCAACTTCTGAAATGAAGCTACCCAAATGAGGTTAAGGGTTTTCGTCCTTAACTTCAGGTTTCCAATGAAGGTTGTCATTTTCAATGGAAATAAGCCAAGCGTTTCATACTCAAACTCAAAATTCAATTCAACAAACATGGTAACCAAAATGAACCCCCTTTCCTTCTTTTATTATCATGTCTCTCCAAAAATCAATTCCATTACCTTCTAAATTAAGGGCCGACTTACATCAAATTAGAGGAGTCCCCTTCTTTATTACAAATCAATTTAGAAAGAAGTTGCCGACATGTTACTTTCTGGCAACTAAGACATAATATTATTTTACTTTAAGTATTTAAAAATATTTTTTATTTTAATAATAATATTATTCTAATTTCGAAAAAGGGGACATTACAGGGTGTGACATGGTAATGCATTGATGGTGGATAATGAAGAATGAATATAGTTGCAAGGATGAGTTGGAATGTAAACGGATCCCTGAACAAGCATGGTGCACACTGCAAACAATGGGAAGATAATAATATTATTCTAATTTCGAAAAAGGGGACATTACAGGATGTGACATGGCAATGCATTGATGGTGGATAATGAAGAATGAATACAGTTGCAAGGATGAGTTGGAATGTAAAAGGATCCCTGAACAAGCATGGTGCACACTGCAAACAATGGGAAGAAAAAGAGCTGTAAAAAAACAACAGAATGTCACAAGCTGAAGACATTGGGTAGAAATAGACAAGATGGAATGAGAGAATGAACAAACGTATAGATGGAAGTTTGGACATATGAGGAAAAGATGCATTTGGAAAAGGTATGCCCCCCAAAACATATGAGAACGCAAGGAAATGGCTGATGGATAAGGGTGAGAGAATTTTCTGAGAAAGATATTACTCAGTAGAGGGATAGGTTATACACAAAATAGAAGTGAAAAGGGTGGCAGGGAAAAAGAAACATGCAGGAAAAGTCCATGGAAAAAGATGAAATTGGATGCAAGTACAATGCATAATAGATTGAAGGAGGCAAAAGAAACATGAAAAAATATTGCATAAAACAATGACCTGAATTCTATAATACCATTTTGAACGTAACGATTCCTAAAATGTTTCATAAACAGTGTGTGTGTGTGTGTATACAAATACATATATATGGGCATATGAACATGGATCATAACCTTTCGTAATTATAATTTATCTATTGGTATATGTTATTTTTATCAACTAGTTATACAACATAATATCGGTGGCTATTTGGTATCTTGTGTGCTTTGGAAAGCACTTTCTCTAACCATTGGCTCCTATCCCGAAACAATATTGCCGATTGTCTCAAATTATAGTTACTTTACATCAATTTTTCCTGCACTGTAACTTTTTCGTTCTTCCCACTGCTCCTTGTATCTTCAAATAATAAGCACAACTGAAATGCATATTGGATTTTTCTAGGCTCTTACGACAAACATGAACTGTATGTGAATCGGTAAACATGTTTATATTTTTGTGTTTATGGAATGTTATTTACCTTAGCTACAACAAGCAGGCCACTTGTTCCTTTGTCCAACCTATGCACAATTCCTGGTCGTACTATAGACTTGGCATTCATAGAAGAAAGAGTTGTGTGTCCAACATCACAATCTAAAGGACAGATCTGAAGTTCTGTATCAGGGTCTTCCTCAATTTCGTATGGATTAGACTCACTTGAGCATCCTGCTAATGGAAGCCCACAATGATGAAGGATTCCATTCACAAGTGTTCCATGGGAATGGCCAGGAGCTGGATGGACAACCTGTAAGTCATTACATACAAGGATGAGATGCTAATATTGCTATACTTTCAAGATGCTGAAGAAACAAGATAAGTATATCAACCATGCCTAAAATTCTACTCTAGAACATGAAGAAGATAAAATGGCTAAATATTATTAACTATGATACACGAATCAACCCATGACTAAACGATTCTGTGTAATCCATACTCACCCATGACTAAATGATTCTGTGTAATCCATGGTCACAAGTCCGTGTAAGATTCTAAGAAATTATTTGTTTAAAAAAATACGAAGCATATTTTTTACCAATATCTCTATTCTTAAGTTTTGACTGCAACGATGAAAAATTTTAGAACTTAATTTCATGACATTATATATATATATATATATATATATATATATATAGTAAGTTGGGTGCAACATAGCATACATGTTTTAAAAAATCCAGAAAAAACAGAAAAGAAGACATACCTCAGAGAAATGTATTCTGAAAGGAAAGGAAATCAAAATTTATGCTATGAGAGACAAGTCAGTTACTTGAAAAGCCCTCAAATCCTTCATTTGAAAATTAGAATTAAAAAACAATCAACTCTAAGTTCCAGAAAAGGCATATCACAGATGTATTTATTCATCATCATCCTGATATAGGCTCTCATGCTAAGTTGTCGATACGGATATGGGTACTAGTAATGGATATGGGGATACGGTGATTTTTTTTGGGGGGGGGTTTGGATACGGCTGGATACAGCCGTACAAAAATATATATATAAAATTAAAAATATAGCCATTTAAGCAAAATTAACCACATAATATGCATAGAGGAAACAAAATAACTTCAAATAAGCCATATGACCACAAAATATATACTCATAATTCAATTCCAAATATCATAATAGTCAATAGTCGAACTTATATTAGTTTTATAAATTATAATAGGTACATGGTGCAAATGTTACAATGTATGGACAAAAATAGAGACAAATCAGCATTCTCATTGTTCACCATATAGTATATTCTTCTTCGCCTGCAATGTCTTCATCATCATGTGGTTCATTAGAACCACAAGCAATAGCAGTGCCACTTCCACTAGCTCCACTATGCAGGTCATGTGAAGCACTGTCTAGCTCCATGTCAAATAAAGAAAGGTATGTAAGGGAGGCATCTAAATCAGCAGTCTTTGGGTTCACATCCCACAACTTTGTTGGCCCTTCTTTGTATTGAGGTTGTTTATGTGAGAGAAGACGTACTTTGGAATGCACATAAACCAAATCCTCCGCCTTTTTTGCAGCCAACTTGTTGCGTTTAACTGAGTGGATAAAGCCATAGCTGCCCCAACTCCGCTTAGTTGAAGAGGAACTTGCAACCTATTGAAACCACAAAGTGAATTAGAATTTATAAAAAATTAAAAATTAAACGACTAAAAGTTTAAACTTAAAACAAAACATTGAAAAGGTCAAAAGAAATGTAGAGTAAACAAATTAAAATCTTAATTGTGATAAAAAATTTATTGCAAGTAGTCGAAGGTGGGTGGATGCTTGCCCATGGAGTAACCACCAAAAGTGAGCATCCATCTTGTCCTTGTCACAGATAGCACCAAGGGAGTGACCCACCGAGAATATGAAATGCACAAACTTTTCTCTAACTTGGTCTTCTACCTCTAGATCGGGAAAGATTCTAAAGAATGCTACCTCATATCCCTCGGCAACCTCAACATCCCTATATGGTGCGACGCTCCTAGGCAAAGAAAAAATCTTTACACTGTAGTATTTGGGTGTCAAGGCAAAATCAAGAAGATGTAATAGGGTAGTCATTTTGTTCCACCTTTCAATGAGATGCAACTGCACTTTTTTTAAGAACCTCTTCGTAGAATCTTGCTCTTTGGCATTTATGACAGATTTAATGTTCTCAATCATTGAGTCAATTCCATCATAAATCTCACCCAAACATGGATGATCCATGTCCACATATCTCAACATGTTGACGATGGGCTTAGTAAAACTCAACAAATACTCCACACGTTCCCACCATGCATCATCAAGAATCTGCCCTTTCACCTTTGTGGCCCTCTCACTATTTGTCTGCCTCCATACACCCCAAAGGTTGTTGATGACCATGCTACTCAATGCCTCATGCACCTTAACAAGTTATCTCAAGAAGATGGTGTGAGGCAAATCGAGTCTCAACAAACTAATACAAAATTAAAACAAATTGAAATAATTAATAAATTTAAAAAATTGTTTAAAAATAAAAACACTACAAATTACAAACTTATAATATTAAATTAAATTTAGAGTTATCTTCAACAACTATAATTTTGAGAAGGTCCTAAAGATGGCTTGGAACATGTGATGGTTGGTTATGAACATTTGGATCTCATTTGCCACCTCATAGACTTGTTTGATCCAATCAATTTTTGTCCCCAACTTTTGCAACATAAGGTTGAGGGAATGAACGGCACAAGGTGTCCAAAATATATGCCCATACTTTGTCTCAACCAACATGCCCGCAACTCTGCAATTTTTAGCGTTGTCTATTACAACTTGGACAACGTTTTGAAGCCCCACTGCCTCAATGGACTCTATCAAGATGCTTGCAATGAATTGTGCATCCTTCACTTGCCCCTCACAATCAACGGCCTTCAAAAACATTGCCCCTTTAGGGCTCATTGCAATCACATTAATCAATGGCTTATTTGTCGTATCTTTCCATCCATCGAAAATGATGGACACACCTGTTTCGATCCATGAATCCCTAATAGGCTTCAATGCATATTCAATGTGTTTTCTTTATTTTGTCAATAAGGTGGTGCGCACCTTTTCATAACCTAGGGTGACAAACCCTTTAGGGGCAGCGTTGATAGATCTCACCATTTCCTGCCAATATGGTGATCTAACAGTATTAAATGACAACCCACATGCGTAAATACAATGTGCGATGCTCTGCTCTGCTATCTCCTTGGAGTCATTTTGGAATGCCCTCTCCAATGGGCCTACATCTTTTGTTCTCTTACGACCAAGAGGTGAATCCTCTTCTTCTTCGGCCACAACGGGTGTAACAAGAAAGGGGTGTGATGGGGTCACCACATTAGCACGAGTAGGATCAACAGGTAGTGATCCTTTCTTTCTCAAAGGATGCTTCGATCTTTGCCCCACAACGGCATCTGCCTCTTCTTGCTCTTTGATGTATGCAACGATCTTTCCGTATGGCAAGCCCTTTCTCGGCCTTACACCTATGATTGGCCCACCACAAATTCTGATTCTAATGCCAGAAATCGCACACAAATGAGCTTTCACTAGAATATACGAGCTCTTGAATTTACCGTTACACTCTGAGCAAAGCCAATGAAAGCACCCTCCACTAGGCATTTGTTCCAATATTGTCACATACTTCCAAAGGGGCGTTCGTGGATCAAATTTGGGGGTTATCCCTTGCCCCACCAAACTAGCACTTGCACCCTAAGACAATCTAATTTTTTACAAATACCTATAGGCTTATAGCTCCAGTCATGGTACAAAATAAAAAATTGCTATTAAAATTTAATGGTAAAAAGTTAAAACTTAAAAAAAACAATTACTATTACAATTATAAACATAATCAATTTGTATTTGAAATTTGTGAAAATAATGGTTAATATTAAAAAATTAAATATATAAAATTTAAGTATAATTATATAAACAAACTAAAATATTTAAATACTAACAAACTAAAAATTAAAATACTAATAATAATTATAAATAAGAACAAAGTAATTCATATATTTTGAACACCTTAAAAAGTTAAAATATTAAAAATATAAACTATATAAATTATAATTTGATATTAATATTTTATTATTTTAAAATATTTAAAATTTATACCATATAAATTTAAAATATATTAATTTATAATATTTAAAAAATTAAATCTAATCGAAATTAAATTTAGTTATATTATTGGATATTAATATTTTAAAATATTTAAAATTTAAACTATATAATAATAAATCTTTAAATATTTATTATTATTAACTATATAATATTTAAAATTTAAACTATATTTATTATTATTAAACTATGATAATAATTTAAACTATTATTATTTATTAAAATTTTAAACTGTCATTTAAACTATCCATTAACTTAAAACTTAAAACTAAAAGGAAAAAAAAAATTAAACGAAACATACCGGCAACGGTGAGCGACGGGCGACAGCAACAGCAAACAGCACGAGCAAACCGCAGGAGCAGACAGTAGGAGATTGAACGCAAGAACAAACCGACGTTACCGAATACGACAGGAACAAACGTAGGGAGACTCACAGGTCCCAAGGAGACTTATACAGCAGCGAAATGAACCAATGTGGCTAAAAGGAACGCGAAGAGAGTCAGATATTAATGTTTGCTTTTACAGTTTTACCCTTTTAGGGTTACGCGAGTCCACTACAGTTTCACTTTTCATTTTTTTTAAGTGAAAAAAAAAATTAAAATGATTTTTTATTCTCCGATCCGCGGGGATATGGCCAAGGCACATCTTGCCCCCTACGAATACAGCCATATACATCCTTTTCATTTTTTTAAAGTGAAAAAAAAAATTTAATGATTTTTTATTTGTCGATCTGCGGGGATACGGCCAGGGCACATCTTGCCCCCTACGAATACAGTCGGATATGTCCATGGACGTATTCGATCGTATCCGCAGGGGGCAAGACGTTCCCTGGCCATATCCCCGCGCATCGTACCCGCTCTGTACCGTATTGTCGTTTCCTGACGTATCTGGGACCCTAGACTATTGTATCCGATAACATAGCTCTCATGTCATTGGGAAATTTGATAACAAACACCAAACAAATATAACATGTAGAAAACATAAGTATGGTACTTAAAAAATACCTCTTCATAGAAGGTTTGCCACCTAGTCCTATCGCAAACAAGAATAACCAACAAACGTAGGGAATTGAATATTTTATTACCGAGAGTAAAGCCAATCATAATATTAGTATCATGAGCAACCACTAAATATGCATCTAATTACAAGAAAAAATTTAAGGGATGGATGTTTTTCTTCAAGGTGAGCTATAATCATAATAGGTTAAATTAAGGCTTGCTAGAGTTAGTATTGGCCATTTTTTGGCCCGCATACCAATTTTGCCTAAGTATGAGAAGATAGACTTTCAAGCAAGAAATGGCAAGTCTTTAGAAGACTTCGGACTTTTGGCAGCCCATGACTTAAATGGTTTTATAAGTTGTAGAGTTACAAAGCTCCGAAGTAGTAAGTAATAAGGTGTTAAAGCCGGAAATGGTCTTGAGCAGAAGGCTTCGGGTTATCTCATTGGGAAGTCTTCGGGTTTTCCAAAGGAGACAACTTCGGGTTTCCTGGGCAGCACAACTTATTCCACTTCATGAGTAATCAGTAATGATAAGTCCGAAGTAGTGGGACTTGGAAAGCCCGATTTGGTCTGGGCAGTGTATTTTGGGTTCTCCAAGGAGCACTACTTAATTACTTCATAAGTTGTGAGAAGTCAAAAACCCGAAACAAGTAATGAGACATCAAAAGCCCGATTTGGTCTTAAAAGTGCTTCTCGGGTTCTCAAAAAGACAAGCCAAGGCAAAAAGTCCGAACTAAACTTGGAAAACCGAATTACTCTACATAGAGTAAATCGGGTTTCTCCAAGTACTTTACTTAAAGAGCTTGATAAGTAAAGGATATGGGAAAGTCCAAAGTTGGAGAGATCAAAGAACCCAAATTACTCTACATAAAGTAAATCGGGATTCTTCGAGTGCTTGACTTAAGCTTGGTCCAACAACACGAGAGTCATGATCAGGCAAATGAAACGCTGCCACATGGCATAAGCTGGAGCAGAAAGGACCAATCAGCTAAAGACAAGTGCCACAAGGACAACCAAGGAGCACGGGACGGTCCAAGCGACTGGTAGCTGAAAATTTATGAAGGATCTCGTCGTTCAATATGGTTTGCTCCCGACAAACAACCATCCAAACGCAGGAACAACATGGGTCGGTTTGAACTCCCAAGCATGGAGGCCCGCGTCCTTCTTCAAACAGGACACGCAAAAGTGAAAGACACCATGCTGTTTAAATGCAAAGACAAATGCAGCTGTGCTAGGAAGAGACGTCTAGCTACCCGAAACGCGACTTCTCTCAGCTCCACCAAAAGAGACTTAAATGCGAGAATGGCTCAAGGAGATTGTGCGGCGATCTTGGGCGACGCATTTCACAGCGAAGAAGGATGACAACAGCCATCATCAGCGACTTCTCTCTTTCCACGTAGTTCTCTCTCTCTCTTTCCATTCTCTATATATATCACGCGACTTGCCTTTGTAATGGTTCCTAGTTTTTAAACTTTTTCATCTTTCTAGGAGACGAACATTCATTCAGATACTACATAGTATGCTCCGCTTGATTAGGCTCGACCCTGTCAGGTCTATTGTAAGAACTACCTCTTGATGTAATGAGATGATTTCTTTGCCTCTCTTGTCATTGATCAGTGTCTTAGTATGCTTGTGCTTGGTGGATTCGTGAAGGAGATTCTTCCTAGTCTATCAGCGTTCTGCTTGCCTCTTTAATGTATTTTCAAGCTCTTGCAGGTCTGGATTAGTGTTCTGTCTGAACCTCTTCCAGTGTGTTAACTTGATCTCGAGATTGTGTAAGTCATAGTTGTCTTATGACTGATCTAGTGTGGGTTCAAGCATAGATGAGCGTCTATTTTGACTTTAGTGCATCGCCTGGTTAGCCCTCTTAGGAGCCCTTATCTCCCTTCTAACCCTTTTTCCCGTGAAGTTTCATTTCAGCATTAGTTTAGGTGATCCACCAAGAGGAACTAGCCTCTTTAAAAATCCTAGAGGCTCAATCTCACCATAGGACACCCACATCCGGAGGTAACTCCCATGCTTATAGCCAGAAGTGGGAGAGCTTGAAAAACTCTCCCACCAGGGTGCAATTCCGTGCTATAACAATTAGTAAGCTCCTTAGTTAACCAACTTTTCATTGAGTTAATCTAAAAACCGAAGTCCTTCAAATTTTGGATCTTAGGGAAGTTTCCCCAACAGCAGATAGTTTGTCTATGAGGAACTCCCCGTTGTCTCCTCTTAAGACAGGTCACTCCCAAGATGGCACCCTAAAACTCATTATTATTATGCAATGGTTATTAGCATTAACAATTTCCCCTCAGACACTAAGGATGTAGATGCCTAAGCCTACTTTAGAACAGAAAACATTGTATTCAACATAGATGCGTAGATGTTTTAATAAACACATGATAGTAACTCTCATCAATAATAATGAACATTGCACACAATGGAATGAATAGAAATGCTTTCAATGTACCTGAATGCAATCCACATGCTCTTTGTCATACACAGGCCTACATCACAATTAAAGATCCCCGAAAGCATCGACACAAAGAAAACATATAGAGAAGAGTTATAGTAGATTCAATGGTTGGCCACAATGATCCACTAGTAAACATGTAGTTGTACTTTATTAATTTAATACACATTTGGTTGCGTCACTAACAAAACCTATGTTTGGTGGGGATGCGTCCCCGTCCCCATGCTATTTTCCTAATCAATTATCATTTCTAAGGTTTTAGGGGTACTTTTATGTGTGCCCCTCTTTTAGTGTTCCTGTGTTTCCCTGTCCTCCCCCACCTTGTCCCTCGCCCACAAAAGGGGACTTAGTGTAATATAGAACAAAGCATAATATCCAAAATTTCCCTCTGCATCCATTCCCATTCTAAACCGATCAACATCCCTTCCAATACCTACCAAATAATTGTCTGGGATGCAGATGTAGGAATATACTTGAGGAAACTGTGAGTCAGAAATTTGCACAGTAGGTGTAACAGAATCCATGGGTGTTGGCTGAAACAAGGATTCAGGCTGCCTCAAAGAATGAGACGCTAAATAGATGGTTGTGGCACACCCACTGGTGTATATTTCTACATTTGTTTATCGTCCCAGTTCAGTCATTTATATGCTCTCCATATTGTCTCTGCCGATCCAAGTGCTTTCTTGGTAACTTTTTGTTTCAGCTTCCAACTTGGATTCATAACCGTATTTGGATCTGCAACACTTTGAGTTTCCAAGGCTATCCTTCCTTCGCCAACTCTTCAAATTTATCCAATTTCTGATGGCATTCTTGAACCTTGGTCTATTGTTTTCATTTTGCATGGTTGAATTCCAAACTCAAAGCCTCCTACATCTATCCACTTATGTTCTTGTCATAGTCCTCCCTCTGGTTAAACATTTGTTCCTCTAATTCTGGTATTTTTCTATTCATCTCAGCAATCTTCTCTTGCGATTCCTTTTGTTGCACCTGCCATTCCAAAGATTGGACCTTCATCATTGATTGTGGTCCATAATTATGAGTCTTACCCGGGGACGCATCCCCCCAATTTTTGGCAAGTCCCGGACGTCCTAGACACTTCCAGGACTTGGGGACTCCTGGGAAATGTCCAGAAAAAAATGAAAATCTTGGGAAACGTCCTCATGACATTCTGGCCTTTTTTTTAAGCTCTAGAAACGTTCTGTTTTTGGGAGTTTGTAAAAGACGTTTGGGACGTCCAAGACATTCTCGGGACTGTTGAGGGACGTCCTAGACATCCTCTACGGCTGTATAAAGTTTGCAGCTAAAAAAAACAGTTTCTAATAAAATTAAAAAATTAAATAAAATAAAAGTTGTTAAATGACTTAAAAACCTAAAATAATATAAAGCTAACCCTAAAAGTGACTTCCAACTTATAAATAGACCAATTTCAATCATTCTAAAACACAATTGAGTTTTGAGCAAAGCAAAGAGCTTAGAGAAGAAGAGGAAAGGAGGAGAAAGAGGAAGAGAGAAGAGAAGAGCAAGGGCAAAGAGCAAAGGCAAGAGAATAGCAAGGGCAAGAGCAAATAACAAAGGCACAAGAAGATCAAGGGCAAGGGCAAGGGCAAGGGCAAGAGCAAAGGAAAGAGTGAAGATTCAAAGACACAAGGAGAGTAAGGGCACGAGCCAAGGAAAGAGGTATGTACATTCACATTGTTGCCTTTTTTTAAAATGGGTGGGTTAGGGCCTAGGGTTTGGTTGTTTTAATTTTTTTGGCTCAAAAATTGCAAATAAAAATGTATAATAGAAAATGGATGGGCTGATAGGGTTTGGTTGCAGCCTTTGTATGCTGTTTTTTATTTTATTTTTATTTTTTAGTTCAAAATTGCAAATAAAAATGTAAAATAGAAAATGGGTGAGCTGCTAGGGTTTAATTGTTTACATTTTTTAAATATTTTTGGTTCAAAATTGCAAATGAAAATGCAAAATAGAAAATGGGGGAGCTGTTAGGGCTTGGTGGTAGGCTGTTTTTTATTTATTTTTTGTTTATTATTTCAAAATTGCAAATAAAAATTTAAAATAGAAAATGGGTGGGCTGGCAGGGTTTGGTTGTAGCCTTTGTATGTTGTTTTTTATTTTATTTTTATTTTTTTAGTTCAAAATTGCAAATAAAAATGTAAAATAGAAAATGGGTGAGCTGCTAGGGTTTGATTGTTTTCATTTTTTTAATATTTTTTGTTCAAAATTGCAAATAGAAATGCAAAATAAAAAATGGGTGAGCTGTTAGGGCTTGGTGGTAGGCTGTTTTTTATTTATTTTGTTCAAAATTGCAGATAAAAATGTAAAATAGAAAATGGGTGGGCTGCTACGGTTTGGTTGTAATCTGTTTTTTTTTTTTTTTTTAGGTTTCATAGTTCAAATTGCAAATACAAATGTAAAATACAAAATGGGTGGGCTGTTGTTGGGGCCCTTATCCCATTAAGTAAAGGATTTGCGCCAACACAACATCCACCTAGGCGCAAAGGAATCATTTTGTGTAGTGGTTAGCCTTTTGGCACCAGGTGGAGGGTGCAGCGCATATGTTGCGCCAGCTGGCAAGCAGCTAACTATCTCCTGGATCTTCAGGGTATCTTCTAGGATTGGAGAGACGTGGCGACTGCAATGCAGACTTCGCAGAGTCATGGAACTGATATTTATGACGACCAAGCTCCAGCTCGGCCCTCGACGGGCAAATTCCACCTTGGGGAAGATGCTCTGAAAAGCTATTTAAGGAGCTCGAGCCAGATGAAGCAGAGAGACGAAGAATTGCAACAGAGCTCTAGCGAAATGTATCCCTCTATAGACATTGCTTCGGCAACCATTAGGCTTAGAAATAGTATGGAAGCCATGAAGGCTCCACTTGTAAGTGCCCAAGCTCGTCTGTAAGCCTCTGGGTTGTTAAGTAGTATGAACTGAGTATATACCTTGTTATCAATTTTGATTAATGAAGAAGATTGTCGCATTAAAACGTACTCTGTCTGGTTTACTTGTCCTTTTGAATTACTAAGGGAAACGTGTATGTATGTAATGTTATACTTTCAATGGAAATATGTTAATTAACATTCATGCATTTTTACTGGTTTGCATCTTTAATGGAGTCCTTGTAAACTTCTATGATGTCATCATCATTTTGCATAGAGAATGAGTATAGGTTTTGCACCAAGTATTCCTATCCTTGTTAGGATCATGTGTCTAGCATGAGTAGTTTGAGTGGAAGTAGCCTTGTGACCCCTTAAGCGCCTAGGTAACACCGGACTTAGTCCATTGAAGGCTTGCGCCTTTGGATCTACTTAAAGCTTTTGTCCAATTGCATAAGACCCCTAATTGAAGCCTTGGGCCATGGCACAACTAGCCCAACGCAGACCTCGTTCCTTCTCAGCTGCACTTCGGGTGAGCACATAAGGCCTGTGCCTTATGTGGATTGATGCCAACACAGTTGAGTGTTCAAATGTCGAGCGCAAAGGGCATATCCCATGATTGCACCTGGTCGAAGTAAACCAAGAACCGACTAAGACAACAATGCTCTTTACTACAACATTTTGGTTCCGTTGACGGAACCCGTGTTGAATTTTGTTGTTGCGATGGTGCGACAAAATGATGTATTGACTTTCTCTCAAAAACATCGAGCGTTGGCTGCAACAGGTGGAAGATAGCTTTGTGCTAAAGCATCCAACCTGCCACGGACAAAAGCCAAGAAGATGGGTTCGGGACAACCTATATGATGCTCTGTACGAGGACTTTTTCTATGACTTACCCGAGCATGTGTACCGGTGGTTGGTTGCATATTCAACACACAAAAAAAGAAGTTATGGACAACGCTATGAGTGGACAAAGGAACGCCTAGAGAGGCTTGAGACCCTAGATGTTACTTGGACTAGAGCAGTGGATAAATGGTGGCAAAGAGCTCTAAATAATTACATGTGTTTGCAATCTCAACATACTCGTGCCCTGAGGAAGCAGAGTACCAATTTTTGCATGATCCTAGAGGCACGTTTGTGAAGGAATTTGGCACAGAGCTCAAAAAGCTAAAGTGAATTACGGTATTGAAACTTTAGGGATGGAAAGCTAAATTCCTTTCGCGTATGAGCAGCGCAAAGGGGGAGAAGGGGATGTGTAGGTGAGGCGTAATGGAAGGGGACGAGCAAATTGACACCCAAGAGCTCAGAAGACAGACCTATAATAAGAGACGATGCCAACTGATGGAAGATCTAGAACCTAGAAATGCCAAGAGAACCCATAGCGAGCAGGAAGGGCATGAGGATCTTTTGAAATACAGCAGTGCGAGGATGAGAGATATAATGAAGCGATGAATTGAGCTCAACACTTGAAAGTGTAGAATTCATTGGGTTCCTACAGAATTTGGTTACTACAGATACGCTTGATGCGCCTAACCCCTTTAAACCTACGGCGCATGCTCACACGCTGGACCCCCCACATGAAGAAAGTACAAAAGTAATAATTGACTCTACTGACAACTTAGATCTTAGACGTTTTGCTGACTTGGATTGCAACTTTGTTATTGAACAGATTATTCCATATAAGGAGGTGAGTGCAACTACCTCTAGACCATTGGGTGCTAGCTCACCACAATAGAACTTGAACGCAAGCATATCGACTCAGTCAATGTCAGCAACACAAGGTGGGCAATAGCTCGCAAGAAGTGGTCCGACGCCACAAGCAAGTAACACAACGCCAATGACATGAACTGCACCAGCAGTAACGATGGGACCAACGCCTAACCCCGTGGTTGGAGGCGTTGAAGGACCGCTGCCAAGACAAGCGCCGGGGGGACAAGTGCCTCAAATACTAGCTGCCCCCTCGCAACAAATCTACTACGAAATGGCTATGCACTTGCCAGAATACCGCGACATGGAGAATGCTACAGAACATGTGCTAAAGTGTGAACTACAGTGGTGTGCGTGGGGCATAACCCAATCAGAGCGCAAGGCTACCCAGTTTGCAACCACTTTACTTGATCGCACCCACACCTAATACAGAAAATTTGATCCTAAACAGGGCATGATTGACTATGATACCCTAAAGGAGGCATTCCTGAAGGAATTTGACATTTCAGAGTTGAACAACAGAGCATCGTCGCGCTAAAAGAGATTACTCAAGGACTCTCAGAGAGTGTGCGCCTGTACGATGCAAGGTTCAAAACTCTCCTATCAAAGCTTCCATATGATATTCACCCTTCCCACAGCATGCGCAGTGGTTCATTGGGGGGGTTACTCATGCCATTTTGAAGAGCACTTTCCATGAAGACTTTTATAGACATGCGAAAAGCACTTGAAGCCGAGACAGTCGAAAGTGCAGATACCGGGATCAACCCATTTACTTTGGCACATATTGCATCTATGGCCTCCCAACTCCAAAAGCTTACCACTAGCTCTTCGCATGATGCTCGAAGTGGACTATGGTGCACCGACTGCAAATTAGAAGGCCATAATAGAATTAACTGCCCACGGAGCAATGTCCGCACCCTGCTTCTAAGCTATGAAGTTTGTTGAGAGGCGCATGATGTCTTCAACTGCCCTTTGTTGCAACACACCATCCAAGTCAACACAACCATCCATTGTCGGTTGTGCGATGCCTCCACCCATACCACTGTTGATTGTCGAGTGATTAACGAAATGCACGAGAACATGGAAAGAGGCACATGACAGGCCACCGTAGCAATTGGAGGGCGAGCTAACCAAGGTAATGATGGCTATGGCCAACAAAACCCAGGGTTTGGGATGCAACGAGGCCCCAAAGGGCAAGGTGAAGGACGCGATGGTGGAAGGTTCCCACCACATTCATGTCATAAGTGTGACTCAACAGAGCATTATCAGCACGACTGCCCTACACATCCCATGTGTGGGTACTGTCGAGGGTCCCATAAGGTCAAAGAATGCCCTGACCTATACAAAAAGTTGACCCAAGGTAGGCCTGGCGCAGAGAAGGGCGCAGGAATGATCAAGTGCGAGCAGAAAATGGAAAAATGGGCCGTAAAGGCACAACCTACGCTCACAAAGGAAATCAAGGTACAAGCAACTACGCACAATGGATTCACCACTCAGCGACTAGTTTTGCCAATACCTGAGTTACGCCTCGAGTATGGGGATAAGGGTCGCAATGTGTGCATAACGCGGCCTAAACCCAAAGTTGCACCATCCCAGACCCAACGTGCCAAAAAGACATGTTACAAGCTATGAGTGTCATCCAAAACCTACAAGGGGAGCTCCAATTAGCGCAAGACCTAAAAGCGCAAGTTGTCGCCTCCCTTAAGAAGCAAGATAGCCAGGAATCTGAGGTACAAGAATTAACTGAGATCCTGCACCTACAGACAACAAAGGAATGTTGCCCTTATTGAAGAACTTGCTCCTAGAACATGTAGGTCAAAAGCAATTTGTGGTCACCGCGCCACGCATGGAGAGGGCGTGAGAAGTTCGGCATACACAAAATGTTGAATATGACCAAGAACACCTGGTGAATGCCACTATTGATGGATGGTTTGTCTGTGAAGTTCTTGTAGACACATGCGCCGAGGTCAATATCTTGACCAAGAATGCCAGGGAGAAAATGGGTAGGCCAGCCTTGAGACCTTCCCCTCATGTACTCCTAATGGCCAATAAGACACGAACACAGCCTATCGAAATTCTGAAGAGCGCAGATGTAGATATAACGGGCGTCGAATTCCTCACTGACTTTGAAGTTATCGAGTTAGCAGAGCAAGACAACTACTCGGCGTTGTTAGGAAGGCCATTGTGTCATGCAAACAATGCAGTTATGGGCTTCAAAAGGCGCTACATGACATTTGAGAATGGAAAGGAGAGGGTAGTTATACCCCTCTCAAATGACCAAGGACCCCCTATGTCAAAAGCGTGGACATTTAGGATGAGATCAACCACATCTATAACATCACAGCGCAAGGCATCGAGACTCTAAACCCAAATGATCAAGGAATCCTCTCTTGGGAAGATGGACAATCAGCTTCAAACACCACCGATGTTGCTTGCGATCAATGGGTCGAGGAAGCATATGAGACCACTGGTTGATGGTGCCACTTGGTACGCGCAAAGGCGCCAAAACCAGTAAAGACAAACTGGGTACAGATTGATCGCACTTCCAAAAGGTAGGTCCCTTGTGCCAAGAAAAGGGGGAAAAGAGTGTTTTGCCATAGTAAGGGCAAACTTGCAGTGCTCCCAGGATATGAAGGGAGTAATCCAGTGGAAAACTATGTCCATGACCTTGAGTCATGCGTCCCAAAAGAGGTGGATAGAATGGGTGCACTAGTATACACATTAAAGAGCACTACCGCTCGTTGGTGGGTAGCGCAAAAGCCTAGCTTGCCAACTTGGCAGGATGTAAAGGCAACTATTCGTACCAAGTTCTAAAAGAGCAATGTGGACCTAGACATTTCAACCTACTCTAGTGACTCTGACCCTATCACACATATACGTCTTTGCGAAGAAAAGTGGATTGTTTGGGGCAAAAACACCCCAAGGAATCTATGGGTGCACGCCTTCTATAGGATCTTGAAGACTTGGGCACAGGCATGGTACATAGTCAATGAGACGCGTCGCAAGATAGCCAACTAGGATGCCCTTAAGGAGCGGTTTGTTCACACCTTTTCTTTGCAAAAACTTGAATTGATTGAGCCACTACAGGTAGTTTGAATGTCAACGTTTGAGGACACTGCAATATTGGAGGAGCGCATAAAAGACATTTTCGGTGAAAAAGGGTTAGCGCTCCCAACCTTATTTGAAGAGCAAACTCTCAACAATGACCCTAGTGATGAAGATCATGACACATGGAAGGCACACAACTGGAAGAATTTGACAGGGAAAAGGAAGTTAGTGCACCAAGTTGAGGATAGTGCCCCAAAAGAAGAAGACCCTACCCATCTTTGGGTAGAAACAACCGAGGGCAGTAGACAAGTCATGGATACACACCAGGAGAAGCATGAACCCTACCAAGCGCCATTAAGAACTACCAAGGTCGATATTAGTTCAAAGGGGGAACCAAAAATTGCCACTCTAGGTGCCCATTAGTATGACACGGAACTGGCACGTATTGTGGATCTCCTAAAGGAATTCCAAGACTTGTTCCCTCAAAACCACAGAGATATGAAAGGCACACACCCATCCCTCAGGAAGATGAGCATCAAACTAGTCGATGGCGCAAGACCCATCAAGAAGCGGCCTTATAGGATGAACCCAAATCTTTGCGCCAAAGTCAAGACAGATCGACGGCATGCTAGCCGCAAGTGTCATCTACCCCGTGCAGGAATCCGAATGGATTAGCCCCATGGTCACCAACATCAAAAAGGATGGGCACATCCCGATTTGTGTTGACTACAGACTGTTGAATGCCACCTGCATGATTGACCCCTTTCCAACTCCGTTCACCGACGAAGCATTAGATGGCGTCGCAGGTTGCGAGATATACATTTTTACTAATGGGTTCTCAGGATACCATCAAATCCAAACCGAAGAGGAAGACAAGCCCAAAACCACCTTTGCGACTGAATGAGGTTGTTTCGCAGCTCGCTTACAACGTGATGCCCTTTGCGTTGAAGAATGCACCAGCCGTGTTCTCCCGAGTGGTGATCACCGCTTTCAAAGATTTCATTCACAAGTTCCTCCAAGTATACTTAGAAGATTGGACAGTGTATGGGTTAGTGAAGGATCACTATGACAACTTGTGCCTTATGTTTGAAAGGTGCAGGCAATTGCAAATTTCACTGAACCTCAAGAAGTGTGTTTTCGCAACGCCATTTGGCACTTTGCTCCGCTACATCGTCTGCAAGGATGGTCTGCACATTGATCTGGCAAAGATTGCAACCATCCTTCAGCTCCAGACCCCATCAATGCATAGAGACGTTCGCACCTTTCTTAGACATTGCGGGTACTACAGGAAGTTCATAAGGAACTATGCCAAGATTGTGGCGCCACTAGATGAGCTCTTGCGAAAGGATGGCCCATTCTATTGGGGCACATCACAAGAAGATGCTTTTGAGACCCTGAAACTCAAACTAGCAAGTGCACTGATATTACAATTTTTCGACTGGGCATCTCCCTTCCATGTCCATGTCGATGCCTTTGGTACCGCAATCGACGCCATTCTGGCGCAACCAAGTGAAGGTAAAATGGATCATCCCATTCCTTTCGCAAGCAAAAAACTAACCAAGACAGAACAAAAACTACACCACAACTAAGCACGAAGCGCTTGCCATGCTCTATGCCCTGCAGAAGTTCCGACAATATTTGTTGGCAACCCCCTTCATCTTCCTCACTAATCATGAGGTGCTTAAGTACCTCATAAACAAGCCCGTTTTGCACGGGCGCATTTGTTGATGGATTGTTTTGTTTCAAAAATTCCAGTTCTCTGTTGTAGTAAAGCCTGGAAAACAAAACTCGGGGCCCAGACCACCTGTCCCGCATCAACTCTGATGATGCGACAGCGCCAAATGAAGATGTCCCTGACGCGCAACTTTACAAGGTCCAACGCATCCCAGAAGACTTGGCAAAGATTGTCCCATTTTTTGACCTCGAGATCTACGCCCCAAACCATGACGACTAAGGAGAAGCAGACAAGGTCAACAATCATGGTCACGAGGACTCCACTAAGTCCAAATTTAGAGAAGTCGATGCTGCCAAATTTTACCAAAGACAGATTTGAAGATGCAATGCACCCTTGCAAAATTTGTATCACCATCTAGATTGCTAATGGGAAAACAGATGAGTGTCACTAGTCACGCTCTTTCCTAGTCACATTCAAAGGGGTGGCTATAAATTGGTACACAGAGACACCTACAACCAACAAGTCCTAATGGGTCAAATTGTAGAAGGCATTTGAAAAAGATTTCAAGCTCCTTACAGATGACAATGAAATTGGCACAAACATCTACAACACCCAGCAAGGGAAACATGAGAATGTACGAGCCTACAATAGACCACTCAGGGAATTGTTGGGCAAACTCAAGAAGGAACCAATCAACAGTCTAAAGAAGCAGCGGTCCATTAAGGGACTTATACCCTCATCATAGAGGAAGATGAAGGTAGCTCCACCTTCGTCTTCTGAAGATGCATTTAATAGAGTGAGATATAGGACGTGAGAACAAAACATCCACATGATCAAGGAAGAGGAGCAAAGATGATAATTCAAAGTCCAACAATGACATTGAACTTTGACCGGTGCAAGCCTCGAGAAGAGACATGACTCGAATGATGAATGAGCTAAAGGGAGATACTACCAATGAAGGCAAGGAACTTTGGTGTAACGACTGCAAGATAGGAGGCTACGCAAAGATGCATGACCCAAGAAAATGGTCTATGGGATTTCTCAAGTTATGGGGAATTTAGTCAAGGATTGCCCATAGAATTTTCCAAACAAGAGCGCCCAAGTATTCTTCACACAACGGAAGCAACCAACAACACCCACCATGCCGCCAAAGTAAAACAATAATTGTGATCAAAATAACACTAGTGGTGGTGGTATAATTTAATACGACTCCCGGGGACGGTCGATCATGCAATGTTAGAAGTGTTACAAGTGAGGCATTTCACAAGAGATGGCTCAAAAAATCAGAATAATAGTGGACTAATTTGTAGATGGTGTGAGCTAGGGGATCATAATGATTCCAATTATCTGAAGCACGCAAATGTTAAAATGATTGGCATAGCCAATGATGAAGAAGCAATGGCAATCACTCAAGCACAAGAGAAGAAAGCCATATACCCTGACCAACGAACAAAGAAGGAAATACTTGTTGACATTAGAACGGAAGTTGAGAAGGCCATCGCTAAAGAACGAATACGATTTCATGAGTACAAAGACGGTGGCGACCAACTGACTTGAGTCAAACAATGCAATTGCAAAACAAGTCTTGCAATCTACAATAGCTATAAAATTAGCTGATTTATTGCAAAGTATTCATGAACTGAAGAATGAAGTAACCACCATTGCATCTCATAATGACCCCAACATGGAGCACGTGTCAACACACCTAATATCAAAGGTTATGTCAGACAATGTGAAGAAAAAGCAAAAAATTGAACCCATAGTCAAGCCCCCATTGTCATGGGATCAAGTGATCAGCCCCATTCTCTTTACAATGAATCTAGCCCAATGACAAATAGTAGTCACTATGGAGATACTTTGGAGACACCTAACGAAAACCATTGTCGATGGTGGTTCAGATGTCAATGTTCTTCCAAACAACATGTTCTTTGAAAAGTCTTGGAAAGCCAATTATTTGTCCTCTAACATTTCAACTAATGGTAGCAAACTAGTATGGCATAAAGGCATTGGATGTATTGATGGGATAAAAGGTATTTATTAGAACCCAGTTTTTTTTGACAAATTCTCTCTACTTCTTGACCAACACCGATGCCCAAAACCTCCCTGAGCCTTCATGGGTTTGAGTCAAATAATCTGCATAGTACTCAACAATCTTGGACATAATGTGCCCAAGGATTGCATTGCATCCCGTTTAAACAACAAACCACTTAGGTCACATCTTACAATGTTTGACGTCGCCTTTGCCACTCTCTTGGGACATATGCCCAAATTCTTCCTCCAAGTAACTAGCATGGAATCTACTCCCATCCTTTGCACATTGATTGCCGCTCTACAATGAAACATTCTCTCTCTGACACTATATCGAAGTCAATGCATGACTCTGCTCTCTATGATCCTTCTCCGTTGGGGGGATTTCTTTGAAGCCAGTCGAGTCCGCAATCACTACTTGAGGCCTCTCTAGAAGCTGGGGCAGAGGGCGAGCACTGCTTTAGCTTCCTTTGAGTCCAACAAAGTCATCGCCTCATCTAACTCTTGCAAAAGAATTGTTGGGTCTTTTGGTGTTTGAGCGCTATAATTTCTACACCATAAGGTTACTTTTGTTCCAATCGTGTGCCTTTTAGATTAGTACTAATCAATCTAGTTGTGAAATGATTATATTTTTAATCCATTCTTTTTTTAAAAATACATTTATTAGATTCTTTTAAAAGTAATTTTTATTATTTTTATAAAATGTCAAACAAGTTTTATAATTTTTTATTACTTATTTCTATGTCATTACCTTTCCCACATGAATGCATAATGGCAAATCCTCTCTTACTAAATAATAAATAAGTACTTATAACACTACCCCCACGTTAATCCAAAAATTGGATGTACTTTATGAATCTAATTTTTAAATATTTTCCAAAATTAGATGTAAAATATTTTTTTTAAAAAGGATGTTTGTACTTTTTATATATTTTCAGACAATATAATAAAGGATACCATGTGGGCATATGTAGCAAAAAAGATATATGGAGATTTTGGTGGAAAATGTGGTTTGACTACGTCTACTATTTTTTTTATTTAAATATTGTGTGATTAATGTTGTTAATCATGTCACTAATCCATTTATAAAAGGCACAAGGTAAGCATGCAAGTAACCTTCTGACCCAAGACATGCCACTACCACTCTTCTTGCTCCATTCCTTCGTCCAATAGCGTAGTATGTGTTTACTATGCCCAAAATCCTAGATCTCGTCTCTACTCCAAGAATGCTCTTTACGCAAGATTTGGTCTAGGTCTTGTGCACCCACATTCTTTTTGATGGTGACTTTGTAGGGCACGTGTTAGGTTAGCAGTGCACTGCTCGATGGCCTCTTAATTGGTTGAAACTTTGGGTGGACCCTAACATTGGCACATAGGCAGTCAAAAAGCTCATATTCTCCCACAATCCATCGTGCCAAATGATCCTTGGAGTTGGTATTCGATCGATGATGCTTCTAATGCAACTCTCCTTTTAAGCTAGGTTGAATGTAGACATCCTCCCATGCTATAACCTAGTACATTTCACTTATTCATTTGCTCCTATGTGACAATAGTCTGTGCATGCTTCAAATCCAGGAATCTAGCGGGATCACTACCTAAAAATTACCCTTTTCAATGTTCATAAAACACTACTTAAAGCACGTGTCAACATCATTTTTTAGCACCATCATCTACCAAGCATTGTAAGATTATTTCTTACACTAATTTGATCCCCTGGAAGTCAGTAGTGAACTTGAATCCTACTATATCTATATGCAAGGAAGATGATCAATGTAACGATCCTCTTTCTCTCTATAGATTAGGATATAACTAGCAGACCAAACTAGAGCCTGCGTACATGCAAAGATGTTGAGGCAATGTAACCAAGGGTTGTAAATAATTGTAGATCTAGTAGATGGTAATCCACACTCAATATCTAGGGTATAGGTTACAAAGCCTATGCCTAAGATATGGGATATGGGATCTAACTAGGTTCCAAGATCATATAAACGATGTAAAGCAAAGGTCATAAAAGAGGTATCAAGGATATAATAAGGACACCCCATGCAAAGAACTAACAAGCAAGGGAAACCTAGATCCAAGATGGTAAATAAACTAAACTAAACAAGATATAAATGCCATATAGCTGATTTTAGTTGCAGTCTAGACAAATGCACCCTAGGCAAGGTCCTAAACCATGATTATATCGGCAAGCCTAAGCACCCTACAATATGCCAGCTTTCAACATAAAGGCAACCTATGCAAGGCTAGTAACAACAACATACATACTCTAACATTAAGCAAAACATATTTATCTACTAAGTAAAGAAACAAAAATAGACTAGGGATAGACATACTTACCTTGGGTTGATTTGTCGGCACATCAATCTCCCCCTTGGCTCTAGTGGCACTTTGCAAGAGATGTTGTAGGTGAAAACCTCAAATAGCAAGGATGAAGACCTAAGTGTCCTTAATTGGGGACTCCAAAGACTAAGGGGCACCTCCTTGGTTCAACTTCCTCTTATTGAGTTTCAATTACCTTGAACAAGACTTGAACTCCACAAGAATAAGCCTCTATCCACTAACTCTCCTACTACTTAAGGGCAGAAATGCGAGTGCAAGCAGAGTAGACAAGTGGTGTGTGTGTTGGGAATGAAATTTACGACATTTATATATACAAATGCAAACCTAAATAACAATTGTTACTCTAAGCCAATGGTATCAATCTGGATCGATACGATATAATTGTATCAACCAATAGTATTGTATTTCCATTGACGATATAGTAAAAAAAAACACAAGAAAGATCAAAATTGCATCCGCAATATCGATATAGTACAGGGACAAACAGGTAAGAAACAATTGTATCGACAATGACAATGCAATAGGAAATACAAGGAAGTCGCAGAATTGAACTAAAGGCGATAGAGAAGGAAAATGGAAAAGAGACTCAAGGGAGGCCAGGTTGATAGTGATGTAGGTGTGACTGAATAGTATGTAAAAATCACTCACAAAGTACCATGAGCAGACCCACGCCTTTTCCAGTGCACTCTTTAGGACATGCACTCAAGGAGATTGATGCACCAACGAATCCTGCAAGAAAGATCGTCAGTAAAAGGTAAAGATGTAAATACCAGTGTATATAATATCCACTATAGATCGTCACATTAGTATTGTCATTGCTAACAATGTATTATTAATTACATGTTTTGGTAGCAGACATTGTAATGTTGTTAACAATTGTATTGTCGGCTTTAAGTAGTATTGTAATGACTCTTTAGTTATGTTTGGTTGTTGACAATTGTGTTTAACCAACAATCGTGGAGTCCTGTCATATAAATTGAATGATGTATGTTGGGGTGAGGACATTGTCTATCAGGACCTCCTTGAACAAACAACTTGTTTTGAGCACTACCTATGAAATAATGTTGAGATTACTCTCATGTTCTTTTATGTTATATTGTGGTATGTATTTTAATATATTGTAATTGATGTTCCTTGATAGTTTAGTTTGTGTAACAAACATTTTGGCATTGTTGCCTTTGAGAAGTTAGGCCAAGCTAACGTTAGGTAGAATCTTAAATATTTGAGGCCATTGATCCTGAACAAAGGTGGTAAAAAAAACACGCTCAAGCAGTGGACCAAGAAATCAGATGGTCTAGTAACTAGTTGATTGGTGGAACAAAAAGAAAGACGACAAGGCTTGCAAAAGGCAACCAATTCCAAAAAAGCATTAAGAGAAGTACAAAGCAAATGTGGAAGCATAGGCCGAAGCATAATTAAAAGTCAGAGCCAAAGCCAGAACCAATAAAGGGTCTAGTTGTAACTAGCAGACCGTATGCCACTCATGAGTAAGGAGTAGGTAGAGGTTTACAGACAAGTGCCCCTTTCGGAGATAGTGCGGACATTGCCTACCAAGTTGATTTGGAGGGTATTGCAAAGAATAAAGTGAGGAGTGTGGAGAATTCAATGAGTATTCAGTTGAGCCCCACCCCCCCTTTTGAGGGAAGTCTTTACTCTGAGACAAAGTTCAATAATGACTTCATCATGAAAGAGGAAGGAGCCGTGTAAGAGAAAAATATCCACGGAATTGAAGATCCGCTCATCAAAGTCACATAGCGAAAAACACCAATGCAACCCGAACCATAAGTTGGAGTGAGTAGTATAGAAAGGGAACCTGACATTGAGCAAGATAGTGTACAGGTCGTCGTTGAAGAAAGGGTCAAGTATATAGACGTGTCCAACATGGTTGAAAAAGCAAAGGAATGTCTAACACAGACCTTCTTGATGAGGAGAATTGTATTAGAAAAGCCACGTCAGAAGCAACCAATACCCATAGTCATCGGCAACCCATCAACTTCATCTCCTAAAAAGCAAAAGCTATCAAAGTTCATTGGTGACAAATATGAAGATCTAGTAACACATTGCAAGTCATGTATCACAATTTAGACTTTAATTGACACATAGATGAGTGTCTTTGGTTGCGGTGCTTTCCAACCACACCTCAGGGAGTGGCTACTGAGAGGTTCACAAATGCACCAAACTCTAATAAGGCAACTTGGGAGAGACAGAGACTACAGCAAGCATTCGAGAAGGAATTCAATCTCCTTTCAAGATGAAAATGAGATTGTCGTTGAAATCTATAATACCCAACAGGGCAAACATGAAAACGTAAAAGCCTACAACAAGAGGTTTCAATAACTGCTTGGGAAACTTGAGAAAGAACCAACCAACAACTTAAAGAAGAGATGGTTCATTGAAGGGCTAGTACCCTCATTTCCAAGGAAGATAATAGGGGTTTGGCCTTCATCTTACAAGGACACATACAGTCGAGCAATGGATATTTGAAAGCGGTAATAAACATTCTCACGCTCAAGGAGGAGCAAAGACAATAACTTTGACTCTAGTGACAATTAACTAAGATCAGATCAAGCTCTTGGAAGGGGCATATTCTGAATGATGAAAGAGCTAAAGGATGACACTAAGACCAAAGGCAAGGCTCTTTGGTGTGTTGACTGCAATGTAGAAGGTCACACCAAGGTGAATTTCCCAAAGAAAATGTTCTATAAGATTTATTAAGTTACATGCCATTCAATCAAGGATTGTCTATATAATTTGCAAAACAAGAGCGTCCAAGTACTTTAGATACAAGGAGAGCAATCGACACCACCCGCCACACCGCCAAAGAATTACCAACATCAAAATAATAGTCAGACCCAATCCCAAGGATAGCCCATTGTACAATGTCAAAAGTGTAACAAGTGGGGACATTTCGCAGGAGATTGCCTTACTAATCAAAATAACACTTGATTTCTGTGTATGCGGTGTGGGCCCAAGGATCATAACAATAGTAAATGTCCCATGCAAGCAACCATCAACATAATTTATGTGGCCAAGGAAGAGGTTATGGCAATCACTAGAGCACAACCAAAGGAAGATAATTACCCTGACCCATGTATAGAGCAAAGATTGGCCAAAGGGTGGAAATTGAGAGGGCAATGGTTGAAGAACAACGCCAGTCGTATGAACACAAGTACAATTATAAGAAGACTCGAGTCAGACAAGTCTCACATACCACTGTACCTGAAATGATAGTTGACCTATTGCAAAGCATTCGGGAACTCAAGAATGCTATAACTACTACCATATAAGACATTGGCCTTGGCATGGAGCATACAATGGCACACCTATTGTCATATGATGTAGTGTCGGGTGATGGGGAGAGCAAAAATCAAAATAATGAACCCATAATTAAGCCCCCATTGTCAGTGATCAAATGATTGAATCAATGCTCCTGACAATTAATCTAGCCCAACGGCCAACATTTGTGCATATGGAGATCTTTGGGATAATCTGACAAATACTATTTTCTTTGGCAGCTTTGATGTGAACATTCTTCAAGAGGAGACTTGGAAGAGTCTTGGGAAGCACATGATATAGCCGTTAAATTTCTAGTTGGTGGGAGTGGATCACCATGGTATAAAGTTTTTGGGAGTTCTTAAGACTCAAAAAGTAATTATTCACACCCCATCCTTCAAACTAAATTTTGAAGTAATCTCGTTAAAAAAGGCCTATGGTGCACTATTGAGTCAAAACTGGTTTATAGCAACCAAAGCCAACCATAATTGGAAGAAATGTCTGTTGGCAATTTGAGCAGGGAGATACTTGACAGTTTTGATATCATGATCCAGAAAGCACTCTAAGGATGAAGAATTATCATTCCCGTCTAAAGAAGCATGGAATGTCATTGATGTCAGAGGTTGATGTCCTTGATGTCACTGAAATTGAATCTGATCATGCATTAATGCCAAAGGTTGAGTTGAGCAGACTTGTCGAGTAAATCGGGTTTGTGAAGTTCTCTTACTTAGAAGAGGCAATCGGGATAAGTCAAGAAGGATAGAAAACCCGAAATAGTCTTGAAGAATTCCTTTGGAGAAATTCTTTCGGAAAAAATGACAAGGATAATTCTTTTGGAAAAATTGTCAAGTCCTTTTCAAAAAAGTGGACCTTTTCAAAAAGTTCGAAGGGCATCTTTTGAACATTCCGAAGGGCAAGTGGACCTTTTCAAAAAGTCCGAAGGGTATCTTTTGAATGTTGTAAAGGGTATGTGGACACTTGCAGAAAAGTCGAAGGGTAGATTGTAGAGAGTCTGAAGAAATGTCACGGACAAAAAGTCCGAAGAAATGACGCGGACAAAAAGTCCAAAGAAATGACTTGGACAAAAAGTCTGAAGAAATGACGCGGATAAAAAGTCCGAAGAAATGACGCGGACAAAAAGTCCGAATAAATGATTTTCAAAGGACACTTCCGAATAGAAGCCAATGACGAATTCTTTTGGAGAAATTGGAGGGCACTTCAGGATGAAATGGACCCGGACAAAAAGTCCACAGAAATTGTCCTGAAGACACAAAGACCCGCAACAATTTGTATAAAGGAACCTTCCGAAGGAATTAAAGCAAGGCTAAAAGACGAGCAAGTCTTCAAGGATCGACGTTGCAAGGAGCGTTACAAGAATGCCGAAGAAAATAAGATCACGCCAACATGCCGAAGTTTAACGCTCAACATAAAGGGTAAAGATCGAGCATATCGAGGACAATCGAAAGGAGCGGAAGTGAACCCATGATATAGAAAGCAACGAGATGCGAAAAGGGAAGAAAAGAAGCTCGATGGTTAATGGCAAAGCAAGAATTAAAATTCATGCTGCTTTAAAAGATCAACGGCTCACGTCTGATCGATGCATTAGATCCAATGGTGTGAAGCAAACTCAGATGACCCTCCGAGTGCACACGCATTTAACAAGTGTCAAGAGGTCATAAGGAAATATCCAACAAAAAAAAGGCCATGAACTTGGCACGACGAAAGAAATAAAAGGCCCGCATTTAATGTCTTCTAACTATCTGTAAAGAAACAACTGGAACTGTTTATATCTTTACGGAGCGCGAGATTAATGAATCTAAGTGATCGAGGAAGCGGAGCAGTTAAGAACAGTAGAACTGCAGATGCCAAAGATAGTAAAGACATTTGAACGTTGTCGTTTGAAGCATGAATCAAGAACAAAGTCAAAGTCACATTGAATGCAGATCAAAAGTGATCGAGGAAGCGGCACAGTTAAGAATAGTAAAAGTGCAGATGCCAAAGATAGTAAAGACATTTGAACGTTGTCATTTGAAGCATGAATCGAGACACGAAGTCAAAGTCACATTGAATGCAAATCAAAAGTGATCAAGGAAGCAGCACAGTTAAGAATAATAGAAGTGCAGATGCCAAAGATAGTAAAGACATTTGAACGTTGTCGTTTGAAGCATGAATCGAGACACGAATTCAAAGTCACATTGAATGCAGATTAGAAGCTTGAACTGGTTAAGAGCAGTTGAAGTGTGAACTCTTTACAGATAGAAAACCCTAAGATGCATTTGTCTATATACGCTGCGAACAAAACATTTGAAAGTGTCTTTTGTTGCTGCTACGATAATAATTAGAGTGTTAACTCAAAATTGTCAAGTGAGGACATATGCAGACAGCGTAAAAAGGCAAAGCAAATAAAGGGTGTCAATATAAAACATATCTAGACACAGAGATAGAGGCAGATAAGCCAAGAAGGCACACAACGTGAAGGTGTAGTTATAGACAAGACTTGTAACAGAAAACTGAATAAGATTCATTCTTAATCTCTTTTGTATTTTCAAGTTGTAGCTTCATTTCTTTGATAGGTTGGTTCCATCAGAAAAACTAAGTTGGTGCTCAGTTAGGAAGTTGATGCTTCCTTAGAGTGGGTGCTCTTGAATGTAACCAGTGAGGTTTGTCTGTGAGACATATTTTCTGAGGCTGGATTAGAACAGTGGCTTCTAGCAACTTTTCTCACCGTGGTTTTTTCCTTTGGGTTTCCACGTAAAAATCTGGTGTTGAACATTCTTATGTGTGTGGATGATCTCTGTTTTTGTTCTTTATTTTGCATATACATTATGTATCTTGTTTAAAAGTTTTAAGAACCAAGTTTTAGCTCATCTACTGATTCACCCCCCTTCTCAGAAGATAGTGTGTTCAACAATGTCAACTCTCCATTGAAATCAAAGGACGGAAATAGATTTTAAGAATCAATTAGTTAGTGAGGAAGCAACCTCATCTAACTCATACGACTCAGACTTCGAAGAAGAATGCTCAATAGATGGAAACCGAGATTCAATGGAATCGAACATGAAGAGATCTTGGAGTTACAATCATGCGCTGAAGGTGAGACAAACTACCTCAATGGTTTGTTCCATTGGTAGATGGAAGATTATGAAGTGCTCTACTCGAATTGCAATAGTGTTGAAATTATCGATATGAATGGAGGCTTGCAAAGAGATGACCCAAAACAAAATCTGACAATGCCAAGCCCTTCTGAACCATCAATGTCACAATCAACTTACCCACCTGAGTTCACATAATAAAGCATCTGGGATGCAAAGTTCGTTGATAAGTTGGCCCACCAATTTGAAAGCATAGCTTGCATGAAGTTCAAACAAACAACTAAAGTGAGCCTAAATGTGGGGTCTAAATATTAAATTACACTATAAGGTGACATACGACACCCTAAAGTATGGCATATTTTTGAAGCACAGTTGGATGCAACTATGCTTGCCCTAGATGAATAGAGAGTCATGGCAGGCTATATTGATATAGAGGAAATATTGTCGTGACCAATACTCACAACGCATGAATTATAAATAGAGGGCACTTCCATTAAAAAGACAGAGGAAGAATGGGAATGATAAATAGTTAAGGTACAAGGATTTCACCTCAAAAGTGTTTATATTAAAAAACAATGGTCGATGGGAAGTAAAGCTGGAAAATAATTAAATGCATAATTGTGTCATGCGATTAGTAAATTTGGACAATACTTAGTGTAAAATTATAGTGAGTGAGACCAACTTAAAAGTATATCCATTGAGGTTGGAAAATATTAAAAATCAATACTGAGCCTCTAAGTAAGGAAGACAAAGTAACTGAATTATCGGGACCCATTGGACAAAAGATAATAGTCTACCAAATTGTTGTAAAGAAATCTGAGCTAAATGGGCCTATAAGAAACAATTGCAAAACCAAAATATGACAAGACCATACGTTTATTATTTATAAGACCCCGCACATCCAGAAGCTCCCATCATACCTGCAACCTCCTTTGTCGTCCTTATATACATTGTACACTCAAGGGGAGCCCATGTATGGTTGCAAGGTAAATCCAAAGCATGACTTCCCACTGTATGTCCCTCTAATGGCGTGGTACGCTACCCCTAATGCACCATATGACAAATATTGGACAACATACGTCCATGGGTTGATAGTTCTCCCCAAAATATATGGCCTAAGCTCATAAACCCATGTGTTATTGGTCCATCACCATACATGCTTCACCCAACCACCATACGCTCAACATTTTATGCATCCCTCTATATGTTTTAGCAATAGGTCGACCATACGACCTCCTAAAGTGAAGCGCTCAACTTGGGGCAACCCATAGCAACGTAGGTTTGCTTTGCCAATACATTCACTTTGGAGCCAATGTCGACGAGTATATCGTAGACAATATACCCATCTATAGTGGTGTTGATTATCAACTCCTTGTCATGCCCACTATTCATTGCCAAACTGATCCTGTGGGGCATGAGATTTGTCAGCTCCTATGCACCTCCATGTGCTTGTTTCTTAAAGAAATCTCTGAAAGCTAACACAATTCCATTCTTTCTTAACATAGTCGAGATTTCCTTTAGTACTCTCAACTCTAAATCATCAATAGTCAAAGTGCTTGCTTTTATGTTGGCCGCCTCCAACTCATGCGCATTTATCAAATGTCCCTTAAATTTTATTATAATATAGTACAATCTCTAGGAACTTCCTTTTGTTGGTGTAGGTACACTCTAGGCCTTATAATAATCTTCAGGAGTTAGGACACTGACATCCTAACCATCTATTATTGTTTTTGCATCATGATAGTCTTAGTTAATTAGCTCAGGCACCCATTTCTATGAAAGGCCAACCCTTGAGTAATAAGCATAGTTAATTAATTAACTTGGGTGCCTATTTTGTATGTAAGGCCGACCCTTGAGTATTAAGGTTAGGGTTGCAAGGATATTAGGGTTAGGATTGTAATGCCTATATATAGATTTTGTAATGAAAGGAAAGGATCATCTATATTTTGTAATCTGAGCTCTGCTCTCAAGGAGGCTGCCCCCTCGAAGAGACTCGCAATATATGAATATAAGCAAGGTTTGCAATTATTTTTGAGCTCATTAAGTAATTCATTCTTTTTTGCATATTGTTTTTCTATTTGGTTGATTTCTGCAAATAAGATCTTAACATCAGGAAATGACACACTTTACCAACTCAAGGGCCGACTTGTCAAAAGGGAGAACAAGGCAAGCACTAGACTGAGTTCTTGTATTCACCAATGGCTAAGGTCAGCTTTCCTTTAATGCCCTATCGAGCTTGGTCGATGGGGCTTTAGCTCTCTAGGTCGCCCTTATCATCCCTGCTCCTTTTTTATGCTTTTTCTCTAAGACTTTAGCAATGAGATCCAAGCAATCTTCAGTCCAATGGTCTCTTCCACATTCACCATAGGTCAAGAACTTAGAACACCGGCACCAAAAGTGATGAGTTTCCATGGCTAAAGCATCCACCTCGTCACTGACCAAACCTGCAACCTCCAATACGTATCCTCCCACAACCTCACCCTCTAAACTATGTTCCTTCACCGCACTCAATAGCGGTCCTTGTCTTATGTTTCTATCCCGAGCATCCTTTGTATATCCCAAGAACATAGATTTATTCGTATCATGGGCGTTGTCTTCACGAATGACACCACTCATTCACTGTCGGTTGCTTTAGTTTTTGCACTTGCGTGCAGTGATCACATCATGGTCATGCACCATGCAAATTGTACAAAATAATACAACTTTCCTTACCTCTACTAGTTGGATAGCACTCACTTATCTAATCTTTGCACCATCTAAGAAATTTGATTTGTGATAGGAGCTTTGATACCAAGATTGTCTTTGACCTCACTACTAGACCCCACACACAAGACAACCTCCAATGAACCATTGTGCAAATCATTGTTGAGATCAAAGGGAAGCTTAGACATTAACGAGAAAAAGTGTGAGTTATACTTCACAGACTCGGTGGCATTTTGTTGGGTTCCTTTCAACTTTACCATAAAGCGTTGCTTCATTTCTAAATATTGGAACTCGTTTTGGAATGTCATCTTTAGAGCATCATAGTTGATGCCAGTCCGATTTAAATCATACTTATAGCACAAGGAATGACCCAATCATAAAGCATAGTGAAAAACTAATGATCCGATCATAAAGCATAGCAGAAAACTAAGTTTCCTTCATAGTAGCCACTAGCACTCCTTTGTAATTTTCTATCCTTTGGTCTGCCATCTCCAAGTGTCGAACTTCCTAGTTCTACTTTCTTTGTCTGGTATTCAACATGCTTATCACACGTGGGGGCAAACTTCCTTGGCCTCGCCCTTCTCCCTTGGGGTCTCTCCACACTTCCTCTTCCCTCCTTTTCAAGATTGTGACAACTAAAGCCTCTCATCGTCAACTTCCAAGCCACTGAATACTGAGATAATTTACTCATTCAATCACTTGAAGTTGTTTTAGACCCTGTACTCCTCAATGTAAATCTCCACATACTTTTCAACGCTTTATCCATTTCGCCATCCATCCTACTTTGACTTCGCACTACCCCACAACGTGGGCATTTAGTCTAGCATCAAGAAATGTATTATTCTTGTATCAATCAGCAGCTTCTTAATACACAAGGGAATTTGCACTATGAACCTTCCATGCTTACCCTCAAGAAACAGTGCTTCTACCTCGATCCATGAGTACATCATCACTACAAACTACAACAACTGTAAAATGCACCACACCAAAATGCATCTACAACACAAGTCCACATTTCATCACCAATGCTAAGTGCTCAAGCCTCTCCTTTGTCCATTCTACTACTCACTGAAAACGGAATCCTCTCCAACCAACATAGACATATAATCACTCATACAACTAAATCAAAAACTCTACAAAGAACTCTTCAAACAAACAGTCACACACATTCTCCTCAAGCCACTTCTTTGGTATCAGCAATCCTCTTGAGGGGGCCTTAGCAAAGTCGAGCAAGATCTGATAGAACCAATCTTCCAAGTTCTCCTAAGTTACATGTCATACCATACTACGATTCAAAGTTACAGTGAGAAAGGTTCGGGCAACAAAATAAAACATTGGGAGATATTTTACACCTCATACCCCGTTTTAGCTAATAGCCAACATTGAGGCAGAACTCAAGTGCATTTGTACATCCATCTTATTCACAAAGATGCCATCCTTTGCAAAATGTCTCACCCTAAGCGCATTAGAGATCTTGGGGGCCCATCTAATCGGCTGATCAATAAGTGGGATAGTATTGGGGCTCCATCACTGACTAACAAAAAATAGTCATATTTCCAACAAACACATGAACTAAATACTTATAATCAGCACACCTCTTTCTGTCTATTTTTAAGTAAATAAATGTAGTTACAGCTCCCACGCATCATAGGTAACTCATGCATTGCAATATAACTCGACAACATAATGAATCCATACACAATCCATATATTCATCCTAAGAGTATGACATAACAAACTAACACAAACATCCCTAGATACATCCTACAGCTGTGATATAGCGACTTCCCCTGACAATCTACTATACCCTACATTTGATACCCCTACCCATACTAACGTCTTAAAAAAATGGCAGCATTCCCCTATATTGGCTACTATCTCTTCTCTAGACAATGGGATGTACAATCTTTTATAGAACGAATACAAATCAAAAAATCTTGTTGGGGATAACTATGTATAAGTTTGATGAACAACATTTCAGATCACACCCCATGATCCATCATCAAAAATAAACATATGTAGGCAAAAAACACTCTATTTGCATCAAGGATGCCAAAGTGATTATGAGGAAAATCATTATCACAAATGCTGGTTGAGAGTAGTCATTGAGATTGGGAAATGCATGCACAATTTGACTTGCGATGATGGCTTAGGATTGAGCCATGCGTGGAGGCCAGTTATCAATAAGTTGAAAAAAAATTAAAACACTTTAGGTGTCAAGAATTTAATATTTTTAAGGTAGTTGAGACAATATTTAATAAATGTTACAATGGCTACTTAACATTTAATTTTCTCCTAGGTGGGTCCCATTGGGCATATTTGTACCACATTCGAGTCATCTATATAAGGAGTTTAGTTTTTTGTTCCTATATATGTTTATTCCTAATGATGGATCACATGATGTAATCCAAGATGTCGGTCATCAAAATTATGCAAAGTTATCCCCAAAAAGTTTTTTTCTCATAATATGGACTATGGAAGCCTTTAGATCTTTAAATCAAAAAATGCAACACATCTCATGCAAACACCGAGTGTCTTCATGCAACGTGACACCTATCTCATGCAACCGCCAAGTGGCAGCCCTTCCTCGTTGCCCCTACATGGCCAATGGTCAATCTGCCATCCTATCTCTTCCCGTGGTCCCACTTTGATGCTCTACCCTTTGGGATCTCATCTCTGAGTTTCCATCCACTTCTTTGGCTCTCGACTCACCCATCCCCCTTTGTGTCAGTGCTTCCTTCCTTATCCCTTTTGTGGCCATACCTTATTCCTCCTCTGGCGCTAGCATTTAGATCAGTGCCACATCCTTCTCCTTCCACACTCTCTTTTGCCTTAGCTATCCTATCTTGCCCAAATTCTCTTGCTTCTACACTTCGGCTGACCCTATTTGGGCAAATACTTGTGAATTTTCCAACACCCCCCATTCACAATACAAAGGACATGGGTTGATGCACATTACCATTTTTCTATTGACATCTAGAGGTTCTTTGGAAATGAATTATAGAAGGGGCGTTGGGAAGAGGGCTCTACTTCCTCCAACGATTGTTCAACAAGGACCTCTTACCACAACATTCAACTAAGGACATCATCAAAGATTATATCAGACTTTTTGTGGTAATCGGAGAGGAGTTTTGTCCTTTTGCTCCCGACTTTGATGCAAACTAGATAGAGATAAGATAAGATAAATATATTAATGTCCAACAAGTGAACACAAAAGTAGGTCAATGGGACTGCAAAGCCTGCAGAAGGCAGATACAAAGCACAGAAGCCAAAACACTTCTGAGATGTGTTATCCATCTACCCCTTTCTCTTGGCTTTGTAGATGGATCCTATCCTTTTAAATGATTGATAATTTGTAATATATGACATTATTATTCTTATGTTGTCTAGCTTTCACCCACATGGATCTTATTACTTCCTAGATTTAGTTTTAAATGCATTATTTTTAGTTGTTGGACTTCTTTTTAGCACTTCAAATTATCTATTGTAATTTGTGGTTTTAATCCCCATTGACCTACTTCTCTTTCCTTCCATGCATCTTTGGACATAATCTTACTCTACAGTAAAAGAGTTGTGAATGAAAATTGATCAATGGGACTGAGGGTACATGCGACCACAAAAGAAAAGTGCAAGGGTAGATAAAAACCCTAGTTTCTAGAAGGTAACTAAACACAACAAAACTAAACAATAAGCATGTAAATATACAAACATGATTGGTAGAGATAAACCCAAAGTGGTTAAACCATAAATAATATGATCCAAGTGTACAAATATCCATGTGAGGGAAAGACCCCTCTATGAAACATGAAGATCATGAAGACCAATACTAGAAATCGAGAACAAGGCTGGAAACAAAAGCTATTTCACAGCTGTAACAAAGTTCAGGCCAGCAAAAATGACAACATCATCGGAGATATTTTTAAATGGAGCCTCATTTGGTTATTAAAAGCTTTCGTTTGAAAAGGCAACAAGTTTTTGGAATTTCTTTTAAATAAATCTCTTGCAATATGTTCATCTTTTTCCATATTCAATAACTCTTACATGACACTTTAATTATCTATCATATCATCCAAGTCTACCATGTACAATAGTTCATGTAAATGGTTGTCCTCGTTCTTCTAAATCGTCTAAGTGCCAAAGTTTATGTGCATCATTTTTGCAAAAAAATAAATAAATAAAGTAAATTTCCTTTTACTCAACTCATGTTGTGGTAACTGCAACCATCAACATTAATCCACAAAACATCTACATAATCAGTATTTTTGACAAAATCACTCAAAGATCATATCCTTATAAATAGTATTCTTTTAAGTTTCAAGTCTTAAAACCCCATTAAGCACCTCCTTTGTTGCTTTCTTGTGGCCTCACCCTATAATAATGCCATTGGTCGAAGACTAGGTGGTTGGTTGATCAAGAGGAAACTATGTGGCAATGTCAGATTCATGTTGGACTCCAAAAAGGACTTTATCAGTTGTCTTATCAGCCCTTGTTTGTTTATGTCATAGTCTTTCAAAGGATACTAATAATTATACATAGTGATACCAACTTCAAGACCACCCAAGTGTGTGAGAAATTACCATGGCTACGGGAGGTGATTTCTCTGAGCAAACCCTGTCACATTGGCCATCATCGGTCACATGATGCTTTAGTGCCACACACTTGGCTAACTGATGACTATTACGACAGCATGTGTTACACCTAGTCATTATCTCATCATATGTCATTTATGGTTATGGAGTAGCCAACACGTGGCACACATAACCTTTCACTAGTCAATGGTAGTTTCCAGAATTGCTAATTTCTATGTAATTGGCATCCTTAGGAATATGACGATGCCCTAACCTAATGATGGATATAAATAGGAGCTAGGTAGGTCATTGTATAGCATCAGTTGTGAAGTTCTCTCTTATTTACAGTCCACCATTTCAGAAGTTTTCCTCCTCAAAGAGGCATGGCTTTCATATTTCAGATATTTTGTATTTTTGGCCTCACACCATCATCTATAATTCAGATATAATTTTTCACAACAATTCTGTTCGCATCTTATATTGGAATACTATTGCTACTTTGCTGAATGTCTACTAGTGGTGATATCATTGAAATTATTCTAAAATTTGTGCACTATTTCATTGAATATTGCTGCTCTCTAGCAAATCTGTTCCTTTGTCAACATTGTATTATCATAACAAGTGTTACTAGAGCAGCAATCTTTGCAAAAATCTGCAGCACGGGGAAGAGATAGGGACTGCTAAGAGTAAACTCCGAGTAAATTTCTGCCCAATTGTTTTCCTGTTAGTGGTCAAATTTATGTTCAGGTTAGATCTATAGAAGATACCAGTGAGAAAAACTATCTTAAACTATCTTCCAAACCGAAAACAATTTGGGGTTTTTTTTAACTTTAGGGTCTCTAAAAAAAAACATTAAAAATTGAGAGCAGATTTTTAGGGGTTAGCAAACAAAGCAGTCATTGGAAATTGCCTTGAAGAGACAATTATAACCATATAGGTCTCTAGCAAACCTACATTTTTCACCCTTGTGACAACTTCACCCCGATACCTCCATTCTTAGTCCTACCTTTCCAGATTTGTCTCCTTGAGCTGATCGCATACATACACATCTATTGTAAGCCTTTTTTGACCCCACTTACCCTAGCAATGTATGGTGTTTACCTATAGACAAGCCTACCCACTTGTAGCCAAAAAATTATATTAAGACTAGTGGAGGAATTGCATGGGAATCATGTGCCCCCACACAAGCAAGATCTTAAGCAAGAAGGATCTAGTGAAGAAGAACAGCAGCATTTTGTGCCAACACAAATTCCAGAAGGTGCAAATAAAGAGACAATCAAGTATATTTAGAAGCATACAATGGACCAACCCAACCAAAAAAATGAATAGGTTTAACAAATGGTGGTAAGCAAAAGCACAAGCATGAGGGGAGGAGAGAGCCTTGCGTAATTTGTAACAAGTTCAAAAGCACATGGTACAACCTTCAACAGACCAACTAGCGGCATCAACACCAATTTTGGAGGACAAGGTGCTTCAATGAGCATGAATGACAGTTTTGTAGGAGGGCATGGTGCTACAACAGGCATGATAAATAGCAGTATCTATATAAGTATTGGAGGAGATGGGAACACAATGAGTGTGTCTAATGGTGGCTTCAACACCTTTGTTGGAGAACTCGATTCTACAACCTTCAATCAAAATGGCATGGGCATGACATCAATCTTCAATCAAGTATTTGGGAGCATACCCCTCTTACAAAATGAAGGAACATCAAGTACCTGAACTTCCCTATTAGCTTCTACAACTAGGCAAGGTTATTCCAACACGAATAATGGGTTTGCATTCGGGATGAATAATCAAGTGGAGGATCACAATTTGGACCAAGAATCCACCTACCCAAGATAGAACCACACAAGATTGATGGACAAGATGTGGCTTCATGTCTCAGCCATAAAGGAAAGATATTTCAAGCTCAACAACATACCGAATGAGCTGAAGGTGGATTTGGCTACATTCTTCTTGGAAGCAGAACCCTATCAATGGTATGAAAGCCTCATGAGAGAAGAGAAGACACCACTCACTTGGGACCAGTTTAAGAAAGAAATTACACTTCGCTTTGAGAATACATGGACAAGGGATTTCTTCTCACAACAACCCAAATTAAGCCAAACGGGATCAATATCAAATTACATAGCACCTCAAGTTGTCTATAGAACTAATGACTTGGATGCATACAAGAGGTTGGATCTTCACATCGGAGGATTTCGTGAGAGCATTCAACATGAATTCCAGGTTCATAGACGTACCACTGTCCGTGAAGCAATGAAAATGGCACTAAATCTAGAGAAGAATTAATACTTCAGGCATCAATACTAGGATCAAACTTTGAACGTATGGGATAGAAGTCCTCTGACCACCTTCAATTCCCAACAAATAGTCTGGCTTACGGCTCAACAAGCAAAGAAGAGGGTAAACGGATTATGGTAGCATTGTGATCAAAAGTTTGGACTTGTACATAAAAGCATAATAAAAACATTTGATTCTCATTGAGAATGAACTTATGAAGGACTTGGAGGTTGAAGAAGTGGAAGAGGTCCTATATCAAGAGCAGCCTGAAGAGGAATCAGGTTGTGTTTCAGTCCATGCACTACATGGGATCAGCACCTCAAATGCTGAAAATCGAAGGCCATATAAAGAAGTAGCGTGTGTTTGTATTGATCAATTCAAGCAACACTCACAATTTTATTGATTTAAAGAGGGCATCTGATCTAAATTGTTTTTCGTACAAAGTGTCCAACTCCCAAGTCATAAGAGCAGATGGTAAGCCTATTAGACATGGAGGAAAATTCCACAATGTTAAGCTGCCAATGGGAGACTACCAGATGACTTTAGACATGCATGGCATTCCATTCAGAGGAACAGATGTGATTTTGTGAGTAAATTGGTTGAAGTAATTGAGCACTCTCTCCATGAATTTTCTTGAGATGTCTATAGGATTTACTGTAAGTGGCAGAAAGCACAAGCTCACCCGAATCAAAGCCCACCCAACCAATATCATTAGCTGGCATAGAATGGAGAATTTGTATTAAAGTGTTGAGTAATGTAATTAGTGACCAGGATTGGTACACTTACAAGACAACATGTGCAGTAAACACACACAAATAGATTAACATGAACGAAATAAACACACAATGTGTCGAATTGAAAAAACAAGAATTGAAATTGCAAGGAAATTAATGTTAAGTAAGAAACTAGCAACTAATCATGTCTATCTAATAAAGAATCTGCCACTACAACTGTGCTAGCGAGTAGGGCCTTGCCTCTCAACAACCCCTCTAAGTGTCTTCTAGTCCAGGGAACAAACCTCTTTAATGGCACAAAGTGTGGGGAAAAACTATCTTATATACACAGAATAAAGACACGTATTTTTAAAAATATGCTATTGATTGACTTGTTAGTGTAATGTCACCTTTCTATTATGACATATTTTATTATGGCTTCTATTTAGGGGCAATGTTGAAGGAAAGCTTTAGCAAGTAAATTCCACCTTCCATGATTCCACTTTTAGGGATAATGTTAAAGGTAAGGTTTGGCGAGTAAATGCCACCTTCATTTGGGCCCTCTAAGTAATGCTTTGTGGGGATGTTAGTAGATACATCTCTTTTATTGAACCCAATGTAATTACCTTTAACTATGGAATATATTGGGCTGTATGTCAGTGTCGTAGGTTCTTGAGTGGTCAACTCACCCTACACATTATTAGGAGTAGGTGTATAAACAAACAACTTTGCCCACCTTCATCCAAGCAAAATATCATATTGTGAATTCATCTTTTATTAAGTATATAGTGTTATGGGATTCCTTACAAAAATCCACACTCTGTTGTGTCCAATCTCTTGAATGTTTGTGGATATTTCATTTCTATCGATCATAGGATTTTGCAAACTCTTATAAAATCCTTCCTTAGAGACAACTTTCCCAATCCAAAAAATGATGACAAGCCAAAATGCTAAATCCAACTATGATCTGAACACATGCCCATCATAAAACACTCCCAACAGCAAGATCTGCTCAAACCACTCCAACAATGGGTTAGTAGCCTTACAATCCCTGAACTGCCCATCCAAACAAGTGTCCAAGAGAATGATCAACTGAAGTGCCTACCCATCCAAACAAGTCTCCAAGAGAATGATGAGCCGAAGTTCTAAAGCCAATTAGGATCCAAAAACATGTCAATCCCCAATACTCCTAGTTGTAATGATAGCAATTTCGGCAAAAGTGAATAGGAAAAGCTACATTATTTTATTCATCAAAATAAGCTTACATTATATGATGTTCGGGTTGCATTCTCAATTACATACAAGTTTATATAAGCTTGTCTTCAAACTGAACCCAACCACTTACGGGCCCAACTGCCCAAACCAACCTATTAACATTAATTACCACTAACATAACATTAAACTATTTACTAAAGGGGGTGTCTCACTACCAACTAACCACTAACAAATTAACAACAAAATATAATTTGGATCACAAAACCCAAAAAAAAAACCCTTGATCCAAAGGGCACCAAAAGATGATCTAAAGAAAATAACTGTGAAGCCATCCCACGCTACATGCCACAAACTGCAAACAATGCACATGTACATCCAATACTAATCAACCTGTGCCAACACGTCTCTTATGCCCTATGCCTATTGCTTCTCCGAAACCTGACCTAACACAGAGATGAGCATCTTCTTGGGCATACTCATCCACTCTGATCATTCGTACTAGTACTATAGTATGATCATCATTATGGGAATACTCAAACCACATTGATCCTTGTCTCAATAATAATGCCATACCTCTGTATGGCACATCTCACCTAATGCCAAACTATAACCAATTTGCAAACACTTATGGTGCTAGCAACCCTTGTCAATTGTACAATCACCAATGACTAATCAAAAACCAAAACAGTATTTTCCCCCAATCAAACGAGAGGTGAGAAGTCTATATAGCAAAAAAAGAGCAGGGTCACGCCCATGCAGCATTTATGACATCATTAGGTAAATTTATAAGCATAGTCACAAGGTTCAGCCGGATCTGCACTAAATTTGACCGGATCCTGATTTTTTGGCCAACCCGGATAAGTTAGTCCAGGTCAGCCCTGTTTTTTTTCAAAAAAATAATTTTGCTTTATTTTTTATTTTTTAGGTTTTCTGCACAAAAAAAGGCCCATAAACTATAAATATCATACAATATTAACATTTTATATTATTTTATTAATGCTTTTCATTGTATGTGTCAGTTTTACATATTTATAAAACTATGCTCAAATCTATATGTGTTTATTCCGGATCGGATTTTTCCGAATTTTTTCAAAAATTCCGGATTTCAGATTTTTTTGCCCCCCCGAACAGATTCGGATTTCCGAATCTTGTGACCATGTTTATAAGGCTATCTATGCAGTTTACAGACATTCATGCTGTAGGCACTTTTTTTAATGCAGTTTTCAATGCTTTCTAGCAATTTGCAGAGCCTACTTTCCAGATTTGTCAGAGACAGATACTTCAACACTTTTCAAGATCTTCCAGGTTTTTCCAAGCTTGCACTTTAGATTATTAATGCCTAGACAATATTTCAATGCTTTGAATATCTTTCACGCCTCCTCAGAAAAGATTAATGCTTCAAGCATCAATTTGTAGCATTCTAGGTAGTATGAGACTTCAATCATCTAGATTCAGCAATTTTTTATCATTAAAAAAAATCATCATGCTTCAGTAAAATATGTACACCAATGCTTCGGGCAAGCATGCATTCCAACACTTCATGGGCACATCTAGGCAATTTATTTCTGCACTCCAAGACTCTTCAGGCATACAATCACACCTTAGATCTAACTAAAAACAGCCATAAACACAAAAAAACTCCTCCAAGAAAATTTGCTCTTAATTTATTATTCAGGCAAAAAATATACTTCAGGAAAATAAAAATCTTCTAAAAAAGTCACTCAGAAGAAAACAAAAAACTTCTTTTACACCTCCATGGCTCTTTCATGGCTTCCTCACAAATCCATTGTCATCAAGCTTTGATATCAGTGATAGTAACTTCAAAACAGCTAAATAGAAAAAGCTACATTATTTTATTCATAAAAATGAGCTTACATAATATGATGTTCAAGTTGCAATCTCAATTACACAAGAGCTTATATAAGCTTGTCTTCAAACCCAACCCAACCAGTTACGGGCCCAACTACCCAAACCAACCTATTAACATTAATCACTACTAACATAACATTAATCCATTCACTGAAAAGGGTGTCTCACTGGGAGATGCATGCCCCGACTAACCACTAACCAACTAACAACAAAATATAATTTGGATCACAAGACTCAACATGTAAGATATGCTTGAACCACTCAAACAACAAGTATACAGCCTTGCAATCCTCCAATTGCATGTCCAAACAATTCTCCAAGAGAATCATAGAAAAAATGTTAAGGTCAATTGTGACCCGACCAACAGCCGATCACCAAATGCTCCTAGCTATGTGTGTGAGCTCCCAACCCTATACGATCCAAATATGTGTGCCCAAAACTAGAAGCAAAGCAGCAAGAACATGAGATCTATAGAAGTGAAGATGATGGCCTAAATGTCAAAATCCAGCTATGACCCAACTACCAAGTCAATCACCAAATGCTTCTAGCCGTATGCAAGAGCTCCCAAACGTACAAGATCTACATATTCATTGATGATGATGGCCAAACAGTTAAAAGTTAAAACCAACTATAACCTACGTTACCGATACAAATACGGTTATGGATATGGGTAGGAGAATTGGATATGTGGATATGGGGCTTTTTTGGGGGGGGGCTTTGATACGTTTTGGATACGACCGTGTGTGTGTGTGTGTGTGTGTAGATAATTAAAAATATATAGCCGTATAAGCAGAATTAACCACATAATATGCATAGAGGAAACATGATAAGTTAAATAACCACAGAACATACTAATAATTCAATGCCAAATATCATAATATTCAATTGTCGAACTTAGATTAGTCTTATTACAAGTACATAGTGTAAATGTTACAATGTATGGACAAAAATAAAGACAAAAGAAAATGCACACTCTGCAGTTTGGTGAAGATTACAATGAGATGACCTGGTGTTAAATCAACTTAAGATTATGCCCTATTCTCTTATTTGAGCTTATTCATGAGTTGAGCTTTCGTATTATACATGTGCAAATGATCTTACCATATGTACTGCACAAAAAGAGTCCTGGAGAACCATATTTTTGGGACATAAAGGATAAGCAAAAATAGACATTATTGATTTCAACCTCTCCCTCATCTTGATCATGTTACAGACATATATTTCCTTTATTTTGGCAAGGCTAAAACATGATCCAATAACTGGAAAACTTGCTGACTTGCTCTGACAACCTTCATAGCTGTTGTATACAGCCCTAATAAAGAAGATACATATGAATCAACTGAGACTCACGTTTTGAAAATACAGCCAGCCATTGAAACTGCAGAGAGGTTTTCATACTTTATTTTGTTTTTTGAAGTCCGTGTTTGACTTTTTATTAAGCGAAATTGAAAAGAAAAAAATTGGGCAGGAAATGCCCAGGGAGCGTCCTTGTGCCTACAGAAGTGCCCGGTTACGTTCAAGGGCATATCCAGGCATTCCCCCCGCGTTTCCCCCGCACTCCCGTATCTGGGAGCATTTCCCCAGGGTTTTTGGGGCCCCCAAGGGCATATCTGGTAACGTAGACTATAACCCAATAACCAAGCTGATCACTAGATGCTCTCAACCATGTGAATCAGCTCCCAAACTCCACACGATCTATAGATCCATGCCAAAGAACTGCAACCAAGTACAAAAAACTGCCATCCACAAGATCTACCATGGCACCCCGGAAATGGTTTTGTGCATTACAACCTTGAAATCATAACTAATCCAACAAACCATGATCCAATCCACAAGACCACAACAACCCTTGAACCACAATATCCAACCAATCAATGAAGCCAATCTTCTTCGGACACATGACCTTCCACAGAACAATGAAGCCAGTCTTCAGACACGACCTCTGAAAGAGTAATGAAGTCAATCCTCTTTAGACACATTAACTCCAACATCCTTCCAAACCAACTCTACAAAGCAAAAAGATGAAATCAAAATTTTTATGCCGACTTCATGAGATAGCACATGCTGACAAGGCCACCCATTCATCAAATGCAATAAAGTATCTATCAATGATGAGAGCCAAATGACCCCATCTCCATCACAGCCATCTTCATCAATAACTCCCAAACTCAAAAATTGTGCCCTGCCATCAAGGGAACACGTGGAATCAACTCCATCTTCAGCTGAATCAAGAAAAGGTTAAAGGTTTCCAAATGCCTAAAATAACAACACTAATGTGTATACCTATAAAATAACTTTCCAATGCTTCAAAAACAGAGTACAATGGAGTTCGTATAACACAGTTATGACCTCTAAAATAAAAACTGCCCTATGACAATCAAATGGATGTCAAATTCAAACCTAGAATGGAAGAATATAGCATGTAGGTTGAGTTGAACACTCAAGAGCCTATTACGCCAACATACATCCCAATGTATTCCGTAATTAAAAGTAAATATATTGGGCCCAATAAAAGAGATTTATCTACTCTTACATTTCTCCTCCAAACACATTCCATTTATAACTTGGGAGAAAGAAAGGTGGCCATAAGTAGTTTGAAAACTAACTTATTTTATAGCCTATTACAATATGACACTTTATGACATTTGATTTAAAAAGACCAATAAACTTTACATTATACCTCAGACCATCATTTCTTAAAGCCTTTAACAGAATAAAAAGTACAAATTACGAACCAAAAGAATCTTCAAAAGTAGTCAATTCATCTTTAGAATCATCACAGAGACTTCAAAAAATCAGAAATAAAATAATCTTTAGAATTCAGAAAAAAATATCTTATCAGAATTAGTCAAAAATATGGAACAATGCAGGCAGCATGGAAAATAAGAAGACATTATTTATCTCACATCAGTCAAATCACAACTTGAGTATCATTCATAAAGTATGCCTTCGATATCAAATAATTGGCCAGCAAAAGAAATCAGAAAAATCATCTTTCAAAAAATTTCAAATTGATCTACAGGTAAGCTTCCATCATCCTACATAAGTGCAGGTAAGGAGTCTCACATGCAATTCTAAAAGGGCATGTAAGTCAATCATCAAATCATCCTTCAAACAAAACCTACAAATCCAAACTAATATTCCAAGAAATCATCATTTCAAATCTCTTAATCTAATCCATCATTTCAATTCAAGTGCACAGAGGATAAAGGAAGAAAGGGATTAAAGTAGTATAATCTAGCTCATTAATATTAGGAGTGCTATAAACACCACTAAAATCCAATGTTCACCACAAAGACCTTAACTAAATAGGGCTAAAACTTCCAAATAATACTTACTATAAATTATTGTTCTAACCAAACATATATCAACAAAGTACTTAAAGCTCCATTAAAGTTTTAAAGAAATAGAATCAATAACATGTCCAAATCAACTGCATAAATGGACTCATTGCAAAGAAAGGTGGACAGGTTATAGTGGCCCGTTTATGTTGAAGAGCAGGTCAAGAGGACAATCAGACGGTATCTGGAATTTACAGCAGATTATTCGAAGTCATTATCAAGTATTTCGAGATCCAAAAGAATTACCACCAACCAAAGATCGTGATCATGCTATTGAATTAATTCCGGGTAGCCATCCACCTAACATTCAACCCTACCTGTTCCCTAATCAGCAGAAGTGTGAGATTGAGAGGATGGTTCAAACTTCATGGTATGTTGGATTCAGACATTATCCGTCCCAACAATAGTGTGTGCTCTTCACCAGTGATTATGGTTTAAAAAAATTATGAATCATGGTGGATGTGTTAGGATTACAAGGTGCTCAATAAGGTCACTCTCAAAGATAAGTTTCCCATTCCTATAATTTATAAGGTATTAGATGAAATAAATGGAGTTGTTTTCTTTACCGAGTTACATTTACGTTCTAAATATCATCAAATTATAGAGTAAGGGAGAAAGATAATCCTAAGACTGCATTCAGAACTCATGAAGGCCATTATGAATTCTTGGTCATGCCATTCAGCATGACTAATGCTCTATCTACATTTCAAAGCCTCATTAATTCAATTTTCCATCCATTTCTTAGAATACTTGTACTGATCTTTTTTATGACATTCTCATATACATCAAAAGTTGGACAATCTTCTAAAATGTATCATTAGAGTGTCACATCACAAGAATTCTGCGTTATGCTTTCGTTTTAGGTATTGAAAGTAAAATTTGAGGACTTATCACCTTCTGCAATCCAATGAAGAGAGAGTTTTCAAAGCCACTTTCAAAAGATCTTCATGTTTGTGGGTTCTGACCCTTTATGTGAGACTTGCATGGATCTTGTCAACGAAGTGGTTCCTAAAAAGGCGGAAACTTATGAGAAGAATTTTCCTTCTAGACACCTGGAGTTAGAGGAGTTAGAGGCAACAAAGAAGGACATGAAGAATGAAAAATCACCAAGACTTGATGGTCTTCCAATGGAGTTCTATAAGAAGATGTGGCCTACTATTGGTTCAGCATATTCAAAAATGTGCCAAGAATCCATCAAAAGGGCAGTCATGGGGGAGCTAGTAAATAGAGGTTTGATCAAACTCATTCCAATAGGATCCAAAAGGAGTGGAGAAGTGGTTGGAGACCAATTACCCTCCTTAATGTATCCTATAAAATTTTAGCAAAAGCCCTTGCTATAAGGATTAAGATATTGGTGAGACGAATAGTCTGAAGAGAGTAAATTGGATTTATAAAAGGCAGATTTATCTTGGATAATCTCGTTACTGCATGGGAGGGCATGGAGTGCGCCAAAAAATCTGGGCAAAAGGCTCTCTTTTTCAAGATTGGCTTTGATAAAGCTTACGATCAGATAGAGTGGGATTTCATTTTGAATGTGCTGGATTGGTTGGGCTTTGGCTCCTTTTTCCACAAGATAGTGGAGACTCTATTTTCAAATGCTTCTGCAAGAGTTAATGTGAATGGTATGCCCTCGAAACCTATCCAATTGCATTGATCCATCAAGCAAGGATGTCCATTAGTCCCCTTGTCTCTATGCCATTGTTGCGGATGCCCTTGGGTATTTATTGGAGGCAGCGAAAATTCAGGGATAAATTAGAGGGATTTTTCACCAAATGGCAACCAACTCCTCAATGTTCACTTTTTTGATGACTCAGCTCTAACTCCTGAGCTAACTCAACAATTCTTTGAAGGTAGAATGTTTTGTTTAGAGACTTTTGTTGACACTGCTTTAGCAGTTGTAAATGAAGAAAAAATGGAGGTTTTGCTCATAGGACAAGATGACCCTCCATCCTGTTGAACCAACGATGGAAACTCATAAAACGAAATGAAATTGTTCGCTATTTGGGGATTCCGTTTGGTACCCATCTCTCTATCGCTGAGCAATGACAATGGATTTTAGAAAAAATCGAAAAGAAGTTGCTAATGTGGAATAAACTTGACCTTCCTTTCGTTGGGGAGGTTACCATTGTTGACAAAATCTTATCAGCAGGACATTTAAAACGTTGAGAATTTTTTAATGGAGCAAACAAAGAGGGAGCAAAGGACTCCCCCTTGTTTCTTGGGATGTTTACACTCTTCCAAGGGAACAAGGAGAGTTGGGGATTCTAGCATAAGAGCGCAAGAAAAAGCTCTTGCACGGAAGTGGATTCTACGAGCAGTGGATGGGGACGCTCCTTGGCAGATCCTTATCGGGCATAAAATTCTTAATGCACACCATACTCATGAAATTAAAGGGCCCTTCCAAATTTGCAACATAATTGGCAATGCTAGTGCTTTTATGATTGTCGGATCAGCACCGCTTAAGAGAATTTGGGCTGCATGGCAGATACTCACAGGTTTTGTCTATTAGCAATTGAGGGACCACGGGATGCTTGGAATCTAGTTGCACGCCCTATTTGGACCTTCATCTCATAGCAGAGATAGTTTGGACTTCAGTCTTTCTTTGCAAGTAAAAGATTGGCAAGGGTTTATTGTGGTGGGGAGACCTTTGGACAATGGAAGGCAACAACGAAAATCTTGGAGGGACTTAAACAAGGCTCAAGTTTTGTCACCAACAGACAAAACTGCTTTTCAAGAACTCTGTAATATTATTCTTGGACGTCTTTTCAAGGCATTTACAAAGTGTAGGCCCCTATCGGAGGGATTGGAAGTGGAATTTAGGAAAAGCACTCCTCAACTATAAAACAAAGGACTTGTATAAGCAAGTTCGTCATTCTAGTTTCATTGCTCCCCAATTGAACAAACAATGGCGGATTCAAGATCCTGAAGTGAGATGGCAAAGACTTTGTCAAGTTATTTGGAAAACCAGAACATCCTTCAAGCATAAGGTGATAGGATGGATAGTAATACATAAGGGGCTAGCCATCAAAACAAGGTTGAGCAAGACTGGTTTTACAGCCGCATTTTGCATGGTGTGTGGGAAAGAAGAAACAATTGAGCATATCTTCTAGAAATGTCCAACAGCAAGAGGCCTTTGGGGGTTGCTGAAAGCTGAATTCAGTTTCCTCTTTATAGCTCCTCTCTTCTGAAAAGGGCCTCTTTTAGGGGATTCTTGGATGGTTAGGGACAGCTGCAAGGGTTTATGGCTTACAACATAGTTGGCAGCAATCTGCTTTCTTTGGAGGACAAGATGTCAAGACGTCTTTCAAAACGACACCTCCCCTCTCTGTACAGGGAAGTTGAGGCTTTTTAGACAAGAGTTGGCTTTGATTGTACAAGCTAAGTTTGAGTGGTTTCAAAGAGATGTGAACTCTTTGCCCATTGGGGTGCAGGATCGGGTGCTTTCTTTCCTTGCCTATGTAGGGAGAAATGAATGTTAACATTATGTTCAGTTGATGTAATCTTTGCTTTTCTTGCTTTTTGGTCAGTGATGTAACCATTTGTTCCTTGGAGTAATATATGATATATTTTTCAAAAAAAATTAGACAATAAATTTGGAACAAGTGGAAAAATGTTTTATAGATTTTAGCAAATAATCAATTCTAGGAAAATCACTTGAAACCTTTGGTGGGAAAGAAGTACAATATTCGGGATATATTGTCACAAAAGAGGAAGCTAATCTAGATCCAAAGAAGATTGATGCGGCAAAGGCATGGCCTAATCCTCAAAATATTAAAGGATAAAGAAGGTTCTTGGAATTGACAAGTTATTGCAGAAAATTTGTCAGAAATTATGCATGCATTGCAACCCCACTCATTATTATGCAGAAATTTGTCAGAAATTATGCATGAAATTATGCATGCCTTGTTAAAAAAGAACTCATTTGCATGACAATCCGAAGATATATTCCAACTGGATTTCTGACCTCGTATGTCTTCAAATTTCATGATCACAATGTTTAAAATGATTAAACAAAATCCATTGCTGTCCATTATAAGCCATTTTTTTAGCAGGATACTCATTGGATGCTTTGGAAACATTCCAGGAAGAATGGAAAGGATCTCCATATTTGTTTTGATGCCCATAATCCCATTCAATGCATAAAAATGGATTTGTCATGATGAGCTCAAAAAAAGAAACCGTTTTGGAGTAAAAAGAGGTCGTCTTTCGAGCCATATACTTTTTGGAATCCCAAAAAACATTTCAACAAGATGGGATAAGTTCTCCAGATCTGTATGGATCCCCATAACATGACCAAACCTCCATGCGAAAGATGAACTGCTTTCCCCTTTGTGAACCGTTTTCTGGCATAAAGAGCAAGAGAAAAAGAGGAAAAAGTGGCGAGGGGGCATGATAATGAGAAAAAACATTCCTGACGGACCCAACAACAACCAGCAATACTGATCCTTGCAGTATATACCTGACAAAAGAAGAAAACAACGTTTGAAACCAAGAAAAGGAAAAAAAAAAAAAAGTTTCCAGGAGAAGTGTGAAGATTGAAAGAGTTGGGAGGGTCTCAGACCGAACAAAAAGTACCAATACGAATGTCTGATCATGGAGAATGTGTAGAGTCTCTAAGAATGGAGAAAGACATTGCCTTTGCTGCGTACAGTCCAAAACATAGGCATTTTCACACACTGTAATTTGAGGAGTTTGGTGAGGTTTCTAGAGAATCTGAGGGAAGATTTGATATGGTGTTCTGAGTAGATGAAGGACCAGCCTTCAAAAATGAAACAGCAATTTGTTTTGCAGCTGATTTAATATATCCAATTTAAGGCTAATTCTTTGACAAAATGCCTGAACCAGATTGTCACACTCTCATGCTTGTATGAGGAGTAGGTTGAGTTGATTTTAAGATGTTTTGATGTTTGCATGCGTGGAGAACATTAAGGGAACATTTTAGAACCTGGTCATTTCCTTTTGCTTCATTTTAACCCATTTGTATGCTTTTGTACAAGTGGAAACAGTCCAAATTTTCCAATAAAGCTAAGTATTTCCATGGGAATGTCATAAGAATTGAACATGACTGATTCATGGCTGTCCAATAGACTTTTATTAATTACGAATTGATGACAGCATTGAGCTCTTTGTTGTGTTATTTGCCTAATTGCAAGGACGAAGTATGCATGGTTTCGGTGTGGGAAATTGACATTGAATGTAAGTGTTGTTGGAAATTGTAGTCAGAGTTGCTTGACAGGCTGCAAGGTTGAGGCCATCATTGGACCCCCCTACCTTGGCTGCATCGATGAGGAAGAAGTAGACAATTTGGGACATATTGTCACAAAGGAGAAAGTTATGGTACATCCAAAGAAGAACTATGTAGCATAGCCTACTCCAAAAAATATTAAAAGGATTGAGAGGGTTTGTGGAATTAACAAGGTATTACAAAATATTTGTCAAAAATTATGCATGCATTTCAACCCCACACGTAGCCTTGTTAAAAAAGAACTCATTTGCATGATCAAAACAAGCTACTCAAGCATTTGAGCAACTTAAGGTGGCACTAACTTTTGCTCTGGTTCTAGCCACACCAGATTTTACCATAACATCTGTAGTGGAAAATGATGCTTCAGGGTAAGGTATTGGAGAGGTATAATGTAGGACGACCGTCCTTTAGCATTTGTAAGCAACACACCTTATGAGGAAATGTTGTCTATTATTCATGCAACCAAGCAATGGTGGCAAATACCTTATGGTTTGATGTTTTATGGTCAAAACAGATAATGAGTCTTAAATACTTTATGCAACAAAGACTATCTTCAAAGGAACAAAAAAGTGCATTTCAAAGTTATTTCGTTGTGATTTTGAAATCATTTATAATAAGGGCGAGGAGAATGTAGCTGTCGATGCAGTTTCAATGCAAAACATTGATAAGGCAGTCCTATATTCCATGTTTGTTAGTCAACCAAACTGGATTGTGTAATATCCCCAACACCAACTCATAAGACTGTTATTAAAATCGCAGGTCATAAGGTACAGCCAGCAATTAAGCCAGCACTGAAAACAATTAAAATCGTAACTCCTGAAAGGAGCACTGCAATTCAAATTGAAATCGACAAACAGAAACCACCAAGGGCAGATTGCCAAATACAGTTTGTAATTCCTTTGCATTTAATCATCAAAGATCAGCAACCAAGCACTTACCCATTGCCAATAAACAGCAGCACTCTAAATCGCAGTCTTGCAAAAGGAGCATCCAACACTTGCTAGAAAATCACAGCAGTGGGGATAAGCGCCCAGAACACAGCAGCATCAATTGATCTTTATTTATTAATTAATTACTTTGTTAACAAGCATTCATTTAAATGAGGAGGTGTCACCTTTGGAAGAGACACCTCTTTCAATGGAAGGGTGAATATATAAATAATCCATCATAGGAATGGAAGAAGGAATCGAATTATGAATTAAAATATTTAATCATGTATGAGCAACCGCTTACAACTGCATTTAAGGATGAAACCCCTTAAACTACGTAATATAGATACAAGGACGGAAACCCTTGTAATTGAACCCAAGGACGAAACCCCTTGTAGTGTAACTTTGTAATATTCGAAATCTATATTCGGAAATAAACAATTAATCCAATTTAACTTTATTATTATTTAAATTATTATTTTATAAAATATTATTTAAAGGAATTCCGGAAAATCCAAATTAATGTAAAATATTCAAATTTGGAATATTACAGTGGTATCAGAGCTGTTTTTCTTGCCAACCTATGAACCATGGTGTCACTACATAAGGAAATTATGGACAGTTACGAGTCGTACAACATCCTTTCAACAGAGATTCAAAAAGAAATCTCTTTTTCAGACTTTTTGGATTTAAAAGAGTCATGGAATGGAAACATGCACTATGAGGAAGACGAGTTTGTGAATTATAGTTATGGCAGTGTTGAATATGAAGAGAAATTCAATTTTCAAGAGGTCCCAGAAGTAAGGAAGATGACAAATTCCAAGACTGGCTTCCCTATCCAGGAGCAAACGAATGAGGCATCCAACATTGAACTAAGGGAATGCCCAAACATACTTATCCAAGAAGAAGTTGATATTTATGGAGACTCGTCTATTGGGAAGAATGGCATAAAAACTTTGGATATTAGAGATGAGCACAAGTTATCTATCCAGAAAACTAATGATGATGTTGATAGGTGTTGTCTGCGTCAGAGTGAAGATAAACTACAGTGTGTGCAAGAGATAGATCTTGAGGATTGTTCTCCGAACACAGATTATAAGTTTAATAAACCAATTGATTGTCTAATTAATGCACACTATCAACAAGATATCATGGGCTATGGTCTTAAAAATAAACAAGATGGAGAGCCAACCAAAATAATTGATAGAATATGGGAAAATTAGGGGTCAAAGTCACATAATATTGAAGCAGAAAAGTTTATGGAGGAGGTTAATAAAAAGCTTAATTTTAGCCACAATTCTCAGCTATCCACAACAAAAGATGAACTGGAGGAGCTTAACTTATCTTTCAATAAATTGGAGACTATACCCAACAATGTTGTTGACTTAATGCCATTGAAACCCTTGAAAGTGGCAAGTAATAAACTAGTGGGGTTGTCTCTTAGTATATCAAGTCTATCGACCCTGACAATCGTTGATGTATCAAATAGTCTGCCCCCAGTCACTTTACAAATGCAAAATTTGGATCAATCAAAACAGTTGGATCGAACCCCTTTGAGCTTGGTTAGTAATAATAAAACATTGCAAGTCAATTACCTTGTTCAAATGCACCATCGAGCTATGTTTTCACATAACAGCAACTCATTGTTTTTAGGGTTCAAGTATTGGCTTCCAAGCAATTAAAACGTGGATGAACCATACCGCCAGATATATTCCGATGCATTGGGCCACCACTATCTACCCAACATCAAGATCAAGTTGTTTCAGCAATAGTATCAACTAGTAAATTTACTCTACATATCAAACTAACAAATGATTTAAAAAATGAAATTAGAGGCCAAACTTTGGTGGCAGCCAAAAGAGACCCCAACACTCTATTTTTGATTGGAGAGACAAGACATATAATTTATAACAAAGATGGAAATGCACAACTATGCATGTATTCAAGTAGAAGCCAAATCATGCTTCATTAAAAATATGCAAAAAAATTCTCGATGAATTATGGTGAGAAGAGGCAAGTATCAAATTCACTTTTGGGAATGGCATTAGTTGGAAAGCAGATTAGATTTGAACTTGTTCAAACACTCCAAATTGAAGAACACAAGCTTCGTCTATTATATGTTCAAAAGCAGTTAAGGGAAGAAGTTGAACAACAACAACAAATTATGTTGATGTCTGACAGGGCATATCATAAATTTGTGCATCTTTGTGAACACCCAAGAACTGATCTTGCCAGGCATGTCACAGTCTTTCAAAAGGAAATTTGTGAAAAATGATTGAAGGAAGAATTTTAAGATCACAAAAAGTTTTTAGAAGCTAGTTGGACCAATAGGGATGCTAGGGCCATTCATAACAGAGGAGTTGCCAAATACCATGAGAGAATGTTGAAGGAATATTCAAAAACAAAGGACAAGTTTGAATGGCATGGTTACAGGGACAGAGATCCATCTGGTGTACATCTTGATGTCATTCAAGCTGAGATATCAAGCATCAATATGGTTGTTGGGATTGATGGGAAATTGGGTAACTCTATGATACAAGAAGCTTCTAGATTACATATTAAAGTATGTTGCTTTTTGCGGAATGTTTTCAAAAAGTTTCCAAAAGTGACCATTGACATACTGGTTGACTTGTGGTGTGGAGTAATGTCTGATAAGAAGTACATAGTTATCATAGACTATGCTTCTTCGAATATATCTAAAGAGGCAAATTTTCCTTCAAATGTAAGAGAAATTCAAAAAGGGAAGTCACGTATACAAGTGAGAATTGGCTCTGACTACATGACCAAAGTACTGAACAACATAGTGCAAATCTTTGAACAAAACAAGTGCACTAAGCTTAATAACATAGGCCAAGGTGGTGAGCAGCTACAACAAAAATCACAACTTTGTGTGTAGAGATTAGCTGAAGATGCTAGGGTAGAATCTGAGAATGCCTTGTTCACATGTGATTAAGATAGTACACTTGTAGAAGGAATATTACTTTGGTTCTCTGTGAATCTAACTCCAAACTTGGAGACTGCTGCATTGATAATGGAAATTAAGGGTACAATGACTCCAGCTCATAGCCCAATTCTGGCTCAACAACTAGGAAATAATAGATTCAAATTTGAAGAGATGGGTATACCAAAAAGGCAGATAATAGATTCATGTTCCTCGTTTCTAGAAATGCAACCGTATTCCAACAAAATAAAATTAATGGTGAAGTTGGGTATAGCATGGCTACAAAGGGATTGTAAATCTGATAGTATTAATGAAGAATGCCTTTATGACTTTGCAATTTTCATGACTTTGAAAGAGAGACAAATCTGGATCAACACAGGACCACTACGGAAGTCATGTTTGCATTCTATGGAAGTTCTACATGTATTGGGTACTCTATCGTAAGGAATGGTTTAAAGGGTTTGAGTAAGACAAAATACATGTCTGTTGGAAATATACATTGCAATGGCATCTACCTTTCGATCGATATAAGTCATTCATATTTTTATTGTTACTCTTCGCTATTGAGTAAAATTGAGAAAACTACAGATTATAGAGAGTTGGTTATTTATAAGATCTTCTCATGGAAAAAGTATACAAAACCCCCTGACATTTTGATGGTTCCCACTACCACTGTTGTTGTCTTACGGTATTTGATCAGATTTGTGAGATGGCCAATAATAGATACAACGTTGAAAGGAGCATTGATTCTTAAACTCCTCAATTTACCATTGCTTGAGGACAAACAATTTGAGGAAGGGAGGTCTGTAATATCCCCAACACCAACTCATAAGACTGCTATTAAAATCGCAGGTCATAAGGTACAGCGAGAAATTAAGCCAGCACTGAAAAGAATTAAAATCGTAACTCTTGAAAGGAGCGTATTAATTCAAATTGAAATCGCCAAAGAGAAACCACCAAGGGCGGATTGCCAAATACAGTCTATAATTCCTTTGCATTTAATCATTAAAGATCAGCAACCAAGCACCTACCCATTGCCAATAAACAGCAGCACTCTAAATCGCAGTCTTGCAAAAGGAATGTCCAACACTTACTAGGAAATCACAGCAATGGGGATAAGCGCCCATAACACAGCAGCATTTATTGATCTTTATTTATTAGTTAATTACTTTGTTAAAAAGCATTCATTTAAATGAAGGGGCGCCACCATTGGAAGAGTCACCTCTTTCAATGGAAGGGTGAATATATAAATAATCCATCACAGGAATGGAAGAAGGAATCAAATTATGAATTAAAATATTTAATCATGTATAAGCAGCCGCTTACAAGTGCATTTAAGGATGAAACCCCTTAAACTGCGTAATCCAAATACAAGGACGGAAACACTTGTAATCGAACCCAAGGACGAAACCCCTTGTGGTGTAACTTTGTAATATTCGGAAATAAACAATTAATCTATTTGACTTTATTATTATTTAAAGGAATTCCGGAAAATCCAAATTAATGTAGAATATTCTGATTTGGAATATTACAGATTGAAGCAGCAAGGCTCGAGCAGCAGTAGGATCCTTCAACTCAACATATTATCTCACAAGTACAATGAGATCCACATGCATATGATTACAAGGACATGCTCTTCCAATGCCCTAAGTCTCAGTTGAAGGTTCATATTCTTGAAGAAATGCATGCATCACCTATTGAAGGGCATTTTGGGGCATTCAAAACTTATCATCTAACAAAGAAAATTTTCTTTTGGGAAGGAATGAAAAAGGATGTACAAAAATTTATAATAGAATGTTCAGTATGGCAGAGGAATAAAGGAAAAACAATCAAAGCTCTAGAACAACATTGAAAAGAAGTTTCTATGGACTTCACTACATAACACCCAAATCATAACGTATGAATGCCATCATGGTGGTAGTAGACCGACTCACTAATTATGCTCACTTGTGTAACTTGTCTCATCCATTTGATGCTAGCACAATAGAAAAAGTTTTCATGGATAAGGTTCAGAAGATTCATAGTACTCCAAAGCTCATACTGAGTGACAGATTCAATCTTCACCAACAATTTTTGGACAGGCTTATTCACCACATTAGGTACAGTAATTGGCCCATCCACAATCAACAAAAATTGTAAACAAGTGTTTAGAGGGTATTTGCGATGTTTTCACTTCGTACAATACACGTGGATCCTTTTCGAAAAATGATGGTATGATATTTTGTTTCGCACATCTACTACAACGACCACATTTGAAGCCCTATATGGGTATCAACCAACATCTACCAATTCATGTTTGCAGGGGTATTCTCATGTATCAGTTGTTGATCGTCTTCAACACCATTAGAAAGTTCTACAGATCCTCAAGTAAAACTTGGCAATGGCTCAAAACAAGATAAAGCAACATGCAGACAAGTATCGCAACTAGATCCAACTTACAAAGGGAGATTGGGTTTTTCTCAGACTTTACTCTTACAAGCAAATGTCCCTAATGCAACAAAAGTGCAACAAAGTTGGCTCCTAAGTTCTATGATCTCTAAAATATTTTGCACAAGATTGCCAATGCTGCTTACAAGATGGAACTGCCTCCATCATCGCAGATTGATCCCATCTTTCATGTTTCATGCCTAAAAAAAAATGTTGGAGATAAGATTCCAGACCAAACAAAACTGCCAGAGTTAAATGAAAAGGAAAAAATATCATGGAGCCAGAAGAAAAAATCGATCAAAGAGTGAAGAAGCTAAGAAACATGGCCATCTTGGAGTATCTCATTAAGTGGAAGAACATATGAGAGGAATACGTGATTGGGAAGATTAAAATTTTGTGGAAATATCAAGAGTTATTTAAGTATTATGGGCAAGGCTTTTTGAAGGGGGAAGGCAGGTTATGCCCCTAGTTATTTATCAAGAGTTGTTAAGCATTGCAGGCAACGCTTTATGAAGGGGGAAGGCACGTTATGCCCCTAATTATTATCTTGTCATCATATGTCATGTATGGTTATGGAGCAAGCGACATGTAGCACGCATGACCTTTCACTAGTCATTGGTGGTTTCTAAACTTGTTAATTTCTATGTAGCCAGCCTCGTTAGGACTTTGGGGATGCCCCGACCTAATGATTGCTATAAATAGGAGCTAGGTAGGTCATTGTAGGGCATAAGCTGTGTAATTATCTCCTTTATTTACAGTTCTGTATTTCTGGAAGTTGCATATTTCAGATATTTGGTATTTTCGGCCTCGAACCATCATCTATAATTCAGATCTACTCCAGTACAATTCTGTTCACATCTTGGATTGAAATACTGCTGCTATTTTGTATGAATGTCTGCCATTCAGTGATATTGCTGTTTTTATTCTAAATTTGAATCATATATCATTAAATATTCCTGCTCTCTAGTGAACATGTTCCTTTTCCAATATATTATTATCATAAAAACATGGGATCGTCAGCTTGAAAAGCAGAGCAAAGGAATTGTTATCCATTTCAAAGATTGTTATTTCAATCAATTAAATTTGTAGAGACATGGAGCAATGGATGAGAAAGGAGCCAATAATCACAGGCTGTTGACAAAGCTAGAGATCAAGAAGGAAACGGCTGAAATCGATTTGGTTTGCCTCTTCAATTACATCTATACCGATGACGATGTCTTTCTTAATCAGGTGACCTCCTTGTTGAACATTTTTGGATACTTCCCCAGAGCATCATGATTGAAGATGCTAAGAACAGGTAGGAGGAGTCTCACAGCGGCAGATAATTAGCAAGGTTGTTAATATGATAGAATATTTTGAAAAGCTAATGAAGAAATTCAGCAGATAGTAAGGGAGGAAGGAGAGTTATCTACCATAATGAGGACATTATGCACAAGGTTGTCAAGGAGTTAAAGTCTACTGTCAATCATGCTGGTGGGAAGCTGACAGGGATCTGTCAAGAGTAGTGAAGAGAAGCAAAAGCAGATGCATGTGGTTTCATGGAAGGAGATCACGGAAGAAACCAACAGCATGGGCAAATATGCAGAAGATGTGACATCTGCTAAGTTATCCATAAAAAGCACCTGCAGGAGGAGGCCATGAAGACTTGGGAACTTTAGATGCATGCATGACACTATGCACCCAGATTAAGATTCTGCGGAAGAAGAGCCAATTGAAAACTAAAGCTCCTTCTAGGTAGGCGCCCATTTTTTTTGTTTGGACATAGTAGGGAATTTAAGTTTATTGTAGATAGTTTCCAGTTTGAATATTATGGGCCTCCAAGCAGTAATGACCATTATAACAGCAAGCTGAATCAGCATACTCTGAACTTGGTTGGTACTACAAAGCACTAAAGTTTGCATATTCTTGTTTATATATAAATTTTTGTTTCAAAATTAAATAATACCATAAATATTACGCTTAAATTAAACATTGATCTATCCAACTTTATATATCATTAAGAACGATCTTTAGCAAAGGTTAAATCATTCAGCCTCACGGTCTGTGACTAGAAACTGAAGTTGCAGCCAATGCATCAACTGGCCAGAGCAACAGTCATCAATGAATGCTCCAACCATAGCCACATCTAATTAAGGATTGATCAATGAGGACACAACTACGAAAGGTTCTCGAGGGAAACACTGAAACATAACAATTTACAAATTCAAGACAAATGCATAAGGATTCAACAAGCTTCGAAGCATCACATTAATCATGTAAACCTAATTTTTTAATATTTCCTATTAAAAATTGACTCATGATTGAAACAAATTGGCTGATGTAATCAAAAAAATTCTAGAGTTTTGAAGCTCATCAAATTCTACTTCCCTATGTTTAAAAGTGGTGAATGTGGTGACAGGGATAATAATGCTCTATCCCGAGGTGTGCTACGTCCATTCCACATCACAAACTCTAGTCCATATCAATTGCATATTACATATTTATAGAACCCCCTATGGTCATGGTAGTTTAACCACTGAAACACTAACTAAAACAATTGATGTAACCTTGGACCACAAATTTTCAAATATTGAACCACACTAGTGCACAAGTTTTCAAGTCTCTATGAACCTTCAAAATTCACTTTTCGCTCTTCTCTCCAGCTCCACTTGCTTATATAGCTCAATAAAATTGAATTGTCATCACCCTTAAGCACTGAAAAGGTAGATTCATCTCCCATTGACTCACCTAGACACCCTTACGAACCCTTCAAGGTTACTTCATATTGTCATCGCCCTCATAGAGGTTGAGTTCTACCTACACCACCAAACTCACTTAGACAATCATTCATACTGAGCCACCCAATCCCAAAATGCTTTTACCTGACCACTTTCACATCCTGCTTCATCATAAAGCTGAATTTTTATGCAAAATTTATCAAGGGAGACGTAAGATTGATTCATTTTTACATATGCTATTTCATGATAATATTTGATATTGACTGATTTTGTTTGGGGGGTTTCTTTGAAAACGAGCAATGCTTCATTGGGACAATATAGAAAATTAAATTAAGAAAAGAAGACATTGAAGAGAATAGAAATGAAACTAAGCAATGTCGAGTACTTATAATGGATTCAATGTACCTTTGAGGGTCAAACAAGTTCCAAGTTCCACTGTTACAATAGCCTCCGCCGTCTCCTCTCTTCCCTTGCTCATAGAAGAAGTATCATAACAACACAATTCTATGGGTCTAAATTCTATTAGTGTGTTACAACGAGGACGTTTTAACCAAATGTGGAACCTCTGTATGATCAACTCCCATTGCCTCCCTTGTGCTTTTGGAAATAGAAAAAGGAATAAGAGAAACAGAGTTGCAATTTGTTCTTATGGAATTACAACGAGGATGCTTTTACCAAATGTGGATGTTTTCCTTTATGAAACGACTGAACTATTGAAAGGTGAAATTGAAGAAATGGAACTGGAATGAGTTTGGAGATGTTAAAGAAAAAAAGCAGCAGATTCTTCAACAATTGGAAAAGCTTAATGTCAATATAAGATCTGTGGGCACCAATGAAGATCCTCTTAAGCAAGAACTTCTTTTGAAATCTAGGCTCCATGAATGGGAAACAAGACATGAGATTATGTGGCAGCAAAAATCCAGAATACAATGGTTAAAAGAGGGAGATTAAATTTCTACTTCTTTCATAAATCGTTGCTTGCTAGAAGGGCTCATAATCATATAGTATCCCTAAATAAGGAAGATGGGAAGAAAGAATTTTCCTTGGAGGGTATGCAGCAAATAGCAACGCAGTTTTTTCAAAAACTCTTTACTGCCCAACCTTTGGATGAAAATGTTCAACAGGGGGTGCTTAATACACTGCCCAAACTTATTTCTCATCGGGATAATGAGCAACTAACCAGCCCAGTCACGGTAAAGGAATTGCAGCAAGTGGTGTTTGAGATGAAGAAAGGGAAAACTCCTAGGCCAGATGGTTTTCCTATTGAATTTTATCAAAAGTTCTGGGATATTATTAAAGGAGATCTTCTTAAGGTCGTGGAAGAAGTGAGGGTAGCTAAAACAATGCTAAAAGAAATAAACAAAACTTTTATAGCTCTAATTCCCAAAGCTAGGGAAGTAAATGAAATATCCGGTTTTAGACCTATCGCATTATGTAATGTTCTATACAAAATAATCACAAAAGTTATGACAGAAAGGTTGAAACCTTTGCTCCATAAGATTATTTCTCCAGAACAAGGAGGTTTTGTACCAGGACGTCAAATTCTTGATGATATAGTTTTAGCACAAGAAGCTCTACATTCTATGGATTGTCAGAAATCTCCCTCTATGTTTATCAAACTTGATTTACCCAAGGCTTATGATTGGGTGGATTGGGAATTTTTATGTCAAGTTTTGACTCAGTTTGGCTTTTCTCGGGATTAAATTGATTGGGTCAGAGCTTGTCTATCATCGGTTTCCTTTTTTGTTTTGGTTAATAGCACTCCTTCCCAGATAGTGTTGGCCTCTAGAGGGATTCGACAAAGAGATCCTTTATCACCTTTCTTATTTATTATCCTGGCGGAATGCCTTGGTAGAGTGGTTACTACTGCTTGTCAGGGACACAAGATCAATGGTATTAAATTAGCTACAGGAGCTTGGCCTCTTACCCATTTACAATTTGTGGATGATTCAACGCTAGTGGGTAAAGCCACCTAGCCGGAAGCTCAACAGTTGCAGAAAATTCTTCAGCTGTTTTCCAGAGCCACAGACCAATTGATCAATAAAGATAAATCTAGCATCATATTTTTTCATTGTTCTAGTAGACAGGAGGAACACATTTTGAACATTTTCCAATTCCAAAAAGGATCTCTTCCTCTTAAATATTTGGGGATACCTCTTGCCGCTAAACAGATTAAATATTGGTAGTGGATTACTACTAAAGTAGAAATGAAATTTCAGAAGGGGACTAATAAATGGTTATTGACAGGGGGAAGAATGTTTTTAGTCAAGGCAGTCCTTCGGGCCTTGGTTATTTATGCTTCTTCTATTTTGAATATTCCTAGTAAAATTTTGAAGCAATTGGATTCTATCTGTCAAAAAATTCTTTGGAGTGGTTTGCAACAGAAAAAAATGGTCTCTTGTAAAATGGAAAAGTATGTGCCTATCCAAAATGGAAGGAGGCTTAGGATTTCATTCCTCTTCTAAGCACCACAAGGCTTTGGCAGCAAAACTTTATTGGAGATTGCTTATGCATCCAAATGATTTGTGGGTTATTAACATTAGAGCTAAATATCCAGAAAACAATCTTCCAGAGAGAATTATTAGATTATCTCTTCCTTCTAAAGGATCACTTATTCTTGTTGTCCTTAAAGCCGACGAGGACCTAATTAAAAAGCATTTGTTTTGGAATGTGAATGATGGCCAACAAGCCAATTTCTGGAAAGATTCGTGGGATGCTTACCCACCAATTATTTCTCAATATCCAGAACTTAAGACAATGATGGACCAGTTACATGAAAAGGGATGGATTAACATTGCTCATTATTCTAGAGATACTACTCAGCCCTGGGAGAATGGAAAATGTTCGATTCCTCCTAATGAATGGCCAATTCACATACCAGAAGACCAAAGGTCGTGAATTAGTAAGCTGATCTTCGTTCGCCCCCTTTCAACACTACCAAAGCCTAATGCTTTGGCATGGGGGAAGAAGTCTATAGGTGGTTATACGATTTCCTCAGGATATGACTGTCTTACTAGGCATGAGTCTCATCCTCTCAAGGGTATTTTTAGTCATATTTGGCAGCCTGCTTTATGGCCCAAGGTAAGTTTCTTTTTATGGTTGCTTTTGAAGAAAAGAGTCTTAACTGGAGAAAACCTCATGAGGCGAGGTATATATGGCCCCTTTCAATGTGTCATGTGTTTGGACAATGAAGAGACTATATCTCATCTCTTCTTCTAGTGCCCTATGGGGACTCACTTGTGGAAGTTTTTAGACCAAATGTTGAATCTTACCTGGATTCCTATTCAGTCATTAGAACAGATCAGCAGAGAATGGCAATGTCAACTTGCTAAAGGTCAAAATCGTCTTCCAGCTTTGTGGTCTAGCATTTCCCTTTTGGTATGGAATATTTGGAAAGAACGTAATCATAGGATCTTCCGCCAGAAAAGTAGAGATATTAATTTGGTTTGAGAAATGGTCAAAATCAATATCATTGAATCTATAAAGCATAAGATTAGTTTGCCACAACCCCTAACACCGGAATGGGAACATTTATGTAGCCAACTCCCAATGCAACCATCTATCTCTACAAGGCATGCTTTTAATCAGAAAAAGAAAGCTCAGCAAGAAAGTCAATGGATATCACCCCTCATGGGTATGGGAAGCTTAACACGGATGGTGCTTCACGCGGAAATCCGAGACAAGCTAGTGTTTGAGGTATTGGTGGAATCGCGGATGGATTTGTTCCCTTTATTTTTGCAGAAAAGCTAGGATATACTAAAAACAATATGGCAGAGATCAAAGCTATTTATATAGGGATGCAAGAAGCTTTAAAAATTGGTTGGCAAAAATTACAAATTGAATAAGACTCTAAGGTGATTGTGGGTTTGTTGTTGGACCCTGAAGGGGATCCTAGTAACAATTGGCAAATAGCTAGAGAAATGGGGAAAATTCGCACTTTGCAAGAAAAGTTTCAGGAGACTTCTTTTTGTCATGTTCCAAGAGCGAGTAATAAAGTGGTTGACAGTTTGGCTAATTGGGCACTAGATAATCACAATATTCTTTGTTATGGTGTGCCTCCGATCTGGTGGTCAAGCAAATTGCAAGAAGATGTGAGAGATTCTGGAGCTAGATTTGCATCAATGAGTGATTATTGGTTATCCTTTGTGTTTAATGCCTGAGCTTGGACTATTAGCTTTCAAGCTTGGCATTTTCGAATATGTACTCTTTGAATTTGTTTTAATATAATTTTTGGTTTTTTTTTTTTTTAAATGTGGAACCTCTGTATGATCAACTCCCATTGCCTCCCTTGTGCTTTTGGAAATAGAGAAAGTAATAAGAGAAAGAGTTGCAATTTGTTCTTATGGAATTAGTTATAGTCCATGATGATGAATAATGAAATAACATGGCATCCAAAAGACTATTTATAACCTTTTTCTTGCATGAAATGCGCTTCAGGGTCTGCCTGTGCACAGATGTTTCTTTCAGCTTGAATAAATTTGTTCTTATGGAATTATTTGTACTCCATGATGATGAATCATGAAAAAACATGGCATTCAGAAGACTCTATTCTTTTGTGCTACATGGTCTGCCTGTGCACAGATTTTTCTTTCAACTTAATTGAACTATGTTCTAGCCCCTTTGTGACCACTTAGAGAAATCAACATCTTTCAGCTTAATTAAATTTGTTCTTATGGAATTAATCGTACTCCATGATGATGAATGATGAAAGAACATGGCATTCAAAAGACTATATTCTTTTGCGCTCCATGGTCTGCCTGTGCACAGATTTTTCTTTCATCTTAATTGAACTATGTTCTGGCTCCTTTGTGACCAGTTAGAGAAATCAACATCTTTCAGCTTAATTAAATTTGTTCTTATGGAATTAGTTGTACTCAATGATGAATGATAAAAGAACATGGCATTCAAAAGACTCTATATATTCTTTTGCGCTCCATGGTCTGCCTGTGCACAGGTTTTTCTTTCAACTTAAATGAACCATGTTCTAGCCCCTTTCTGACCAGTTAGAGAAACCAACAATGATGTAGTGTTTTATTCCATGCTTTTGTCTGAGAGTCTTAAGAAGGGCTCGCCCATCAGTTTATTTCTGATTTTGGGCCCTTCTTGACTTGATCTTGCTCACTAGGGTTGCCCCCCGACTGTTATTCTAAAGGTTCCATCTTTTATAATTAACAATCTCAATTGCTTGCTATATGTTTTAATTGATCTAAACAGTTCAAGTATCTAAAAACTAACCTTGCATCTTCATGTTTATATTAATAGCTCTTTGTGATTCTTTATGTTTCTCAGAGGTAGATGAAAAGGGTATAAAATATGTGATATTTTTTTGCTTAACCATTACTTAATTCATTCAGGAATAGGTAGAATCTCCGACATTTTTCATCACCCCACGCAAAAGTTAATCGAAAGACAATGGAACAGGAGGGGTAACGAAAACTTGTTTAAAATGTGCTCAGAAGTTAGTAAACATCCAAGAACAGAATGAAATTCAAATTAATCAAAGTAATCACAATTCAAAAATCACAAAAAACTTTTCCATGACTAAAGTCGCATCAAATTTTGCTTAAGAATCATTATCTAAAAAGCTGATAGGGTAGCGGTTAATTTTAAAATCCATCCTGTAATTCATCTTTAATGTTACTCAATAAACAATAATAAGGATGAGGTCCTGGTGGCTAATGCAACAAAATCCTACCACAACCAGACATAACCAAAAACCATATTACGGGAATTTGGTTACATTTTTTCTGAAAAATAACAAGAAAGACAGCACAAGTGCTCTCAGGACGTGTATTGGGCAAGCCACTCAACTGCTACAACAAACCCACAATCAAGTTCAATAAAAAACTGAGGGAATTTTGACAAGCTACAATTTCCTAAAGAATGTTTCTGAGTCCCTCATAAGCATAAAAGAAAAACACACTTCATGAAAAAAAGATGCTTCTCCACAAGAAACAGACTAATGTGTCAAACCTCTATTCTGTGTTTGATGTCCAACAGCTTTCATTTCTTAAGTAACCCTCTTCTATTATAGACCCAATGCAAGAGAAGAGTGTAGATTATGCTTGCATGGACTACACTATTATTCATAGTTTGAAACAAACATAAACACTAAACATAAGAAGTGGAATGGTGTACTGCGGTGCAATCAGAATCTCAGCAAGAGAGAAAAAATGTGAAGGACAAGCTTCAAATCTCATCTTGAAATACTTCCAAAACAGGATGGACTTGAGTGTGAATGTATTTGTTTCACATAGCAAAAATGATTATGCAAGAAATGTCCTTGCTAAACAAAATCCATACAAATTCTAAATTAGACTATGAAGAATGGCAATTTACCATATGGGCGTGCTTGTTTATGACAAGAACGTGATCATCTTCATAGACAATATCCAGTGGCATATCTTCTGGGTCAGCTCTTAAAGGAGGCAATGTAGCAACAGTGCAGTTAATAATATCCCCTGCTCGAATAACATGTGAAGCCTGATACACCATAAAGTAGCAATCTCACCAAAATGTCAAGATCCTTCAATGATCCAATAGATATTTAAAATGCAGAATAAATGGCATGCACTTAATTTATCTAGAAGGGGCATGCTAATTTTTTGATTAGGGGAATTGACTCATTGCAATCCATCTGAAGGGTCCAGAAAACCACTAATAAGATTATCTAGATTCTGTCCAGAAGTATGAAAACATACAGTTAGACATCAGATACAATATTCCAGACCAACAACATATATTCACGTCACTCAACATAGTTACCAAAAAGAATAAGTTTCAAAGGTCAGACATCAAAACTTGAAAACCAAATGTATGAACATTATCTGCAGCACACAATACTCTTCATAACCTCCAATTCACATTAAGATAGAAGATATAAGCATCGTTCAAGCCTACATTAACAAAGCCTGAATTGATACACAGCCTTGTCCCTTACAGATAGTAAATGAGAGGCGACTGTGCAAAAATTCAATAATAGAATCTAATATTACAGAGAACATTGCATAAAAAAAATAAGAGCATTAAGAAAAGTACTTCTGAAAATAGTAAGGCCCTTCATTGGTCCAGGGAATAGTGGTGTAATGGTAATGGGGGTCACTCATAAGTCATAAGAGAATGATCCAATTTCAAATCTCCCTCACTACAATAAGGCAGCCCATAACTCCATTGGACATGTGGCGAGGTAGTGGAGTAACAAGTACAGTAAAGGCATCCCATAACCTCACCCAAGATTTAACAAGCAAAATAAATAAATAAGGCCCTTCATTTATCTTCAATGAATGTAATCCACTGGTAAAAAATAACTTTATATATCTCGAGTTCTTCATGCTTTGTGATTTAAAAGTAAGTTGTAGCTGGGAATAGAGACTCTAGGTACAGACCATTCTTTACAAACTACAATTAAATATTTTAAAATTAATGCTAATTTTTACAAAAGCTATTAAACATTTTGAAATGAAAGCTGATTTTTACAAATATAAATATAAGTACATATATATACCTTTATTTATCTCAAGTTCTTCATGCTTTGTGATTTAAAAGTAAGTTGTAGCTGGGAATAGAGACTCAGGTACAGACCATTCTTTACAAACTACAATTAAATATTTTAAAATTAAAGGTAATTTTTACAAAAGCTATTGAACATTTTGAAATGAAAGCTGAATTTTACATATATATATATATATATATATATCCTTGATAAGAGAGATGGTAGAAAAACTCTCTCTAAGAAAAAAGTTTGGGTCCCACCATTGGGTGTGGAAATCAAACTGAATTTCGAAGAAGCAGCCAAAGGAAATCTTGGCCAGGCAGGTGCCGAAAGTATTTTCAGAGATGGTAAGGGCTCCCCCTTGTTGGGATTTTGAGAGGCTCTTGGTAAATTGACCAACAATTTCACTGAGGATAGAGCTCTTTGGAGGAGGCTTAGGATCACAAAAGACAAAAATTGGACAAACTTGGTAATATAGGGGGATTCACAGATCATCCTTGAAGCTCTTAAGAACAGTTCCAGCAAGCATTGGCAGCTGACTATAGTAATTGATGATTGCACTCAATTGATCTTTGGGCTCCCTTCAGTGTCCTTATCTCACATAAGAAGGGAGGTCAATAAAGTGGCTGACTGTCTCACCAATCTAGCCGTTGGTTTTAATTCTCAAAGACATTAATTGAAATTAATGCCCCCCCCCGCAAAAAAAAATACTAGGCTGAAAGCATTATTGGCAAGCAATGCCAAACATATTTACCCCTCCTCATAATTGCCTCGCATCATTTGAAGGCATTGGTATTTGAATTGGCATTTATGCGATGTAATTATGTCTTGCTATGGCATTTGGATTGATTTAATGTGGGTTTGACACCTGGCTCTTTGGCATCCTCATGTGGAGGCTTCTAACCCACCGCCCTTCCTTATTCTTGCCAGTAATGGCATGTAGTGGAAGGATCAACAGGTTTATTGGGCACTCCAAAACTATGTCTCTGCTCAGTTATTTTCTCTTTCACTTCTTGTTGTTGGTTTTCATGCTTTGATCCCTCTCAGTTCTCTGGCTTGAAAACTCTTAGCTATGATTCTACTTTTCATTTTGTGGCAATTTTGAGAGGTTACTCTTTCGGGCCACCATTCTTGCCCAAGGTCTAGATTGCTTTTGATTTATCTGTAAATTGTGCTTAGTCATCTTTGTAAGCATTTGATTTGCACACAAGTTTGGTCTTAGCTGCTCTTGGGATGCCCTCCGGGTGTTTTTCTTCTTGGCAATGGATTCTCCATCTGTCGTTTGACTTGGACCCTCTTTGTCATGTATTCTTCATTGTTGCTCTGAAATACTTGATGAGAATTTTGTTGGGCATTTTCTCTATTTGTTCAGGGTTTCCAGACCTTTTCATGGCATCTAAAAAGGATGCACTCGGTGGTGAAGGTCCCTCCCGTAGGTGCACTAGGCAAAGCAAGGGCAAGGAATCTTCGTTGAACATTGTGAATGAAATGAATAAGGACATGGATCATAGGCACTCCATTGAGGATGTGCACTCTTCCTTTATGGGGATTTGAAGTTAAGGCAGCTCTTGAATAAGGGTACTCTGCTGGATAAAACCATGAGAATCACTGTTGGGGAGGCACTGGAATTTTGGAAGGCAACACTCTTGGAAAGGATTTAAGATGAGAAGTTTCTAAAGTGGACAGAAACCAATTTGCTCATGTCTCAACTCACTACTCATGTGGGGAAAGGAGCTTTGGTTGATTGCATCTTGCTGGCCATGAAGGATCCAGGGCAATCAACCTCCAGACTAGATACAGTCAAAGTTGCACAACTCATTGGTGTTCAGACTGTGATGTTTGGAGCAAGCAATTCATGAAGATGTTCAGCAATTGGGATTCGGTCTCTTATGCAGGTTGGACCAGGTGTGTACTCTCCTCAAAGCCATAGTTGTTGATGACATTTCCAAGGGGCAAAAATTGGATACTATTTGCTCCAAATTGGAAATTAATACTTCTACATTTTCAGTTTCACAGTTAGCCAAGACTTTTGCATCTCTGGTGATTGAAGAAGAAGAACAGTACAAGGCCCCACTGTCATGGTTTATAACTCTAGTGATGATGTTGATGCTTAGTTTAGTATAATTTTGTTGTTTTTTGTTGGTCCCCAAAAATGTCACTCATTTTTGGAACAACATATGAGCTATCTTGGTCCTATCGGACCAAAATCATCTCTCCTCTTTTCAAAAAATTGTTCTGTGCATTCGGATTCTTCATTTTTCAAAGCTTTTCCAAAAATCTACGGACTCTGCAGGCTTGAATCTACGGACTCTCAAGGTTGGTTTCTACGGACTCTGCAGGAAGAAAATCTACGGACTCTGCAGGCCAAGTTCTACGAGCTTCGCATGTTGATTTCTACGGACTCTGCAGGAAAGAAGCAAGCTCTCAACACTTAGGCGATTTCAAAGTTGGTTCAATCGGTAGGTTCAAGGGGCTGCCCCAAAGCGAAAAAGGCAAGTGCCCTTGTAGAAGGCAGGCAACATTGGTTCGAAGGTCAAAGAAAAGACAGAATTCCTTCGGATTTGTTCAAAGGCCCAAAAGGAACAATTCTTTCGGACTTTTTGTCCAATGGAAATGATTAAGTGAAGAGGCCGAAAGAATTCTTTCGAGAAGACTTTTCTCGAAAAAATGTTAAGGCAAAATTCCTTCGGACCCGAAAGCCAAAAGCCAGCCGAAGATGCAAGAACCCGCCAGGGAAGTTAAAGCCCGAAGGTCGCATGAAAAATCCCGAAGGGTAGATACCCTTGCAGGGGACACCTGATGTTAGAACAAGGACCTTTTCCAAGGACCCGAAGGGACACCTTCCCTTCAAGACGTTCCAAAGGCTGAACAAGGACGCAAAAAGGAATCCTCAAAGACTTAGGCACAAAGAGCTTCAAAGAATGAACCGATTGAACCATTGAACCAAATGGTTCAACGAGTTCGCAGGTTCAAAGGTTCAACCAAGCGCGATAAAGATCAAAGAGCTTAGGAAGAACAAGCGACGAGCAGAACCAATGGACTGATTGAACATTGAACCGAAAGAGTTCAAAGTTCAATGGTTCACAAGTTCAAGCAGTTCAAAGGCGGTCTCAATCAAGGAAAGAAGCACTTAAGCAGGGAAGCGATGGACCAAAAGAGGCAGAGTGAACCGACAAAGCTTTGAACCAATGAACTTTCAAATGGTTCACAGGAAAGTTCAACACGGTTCAAGCAGCTAGCGACAATTGACGGTCCCTCAAACGTCAAATTTAAAGGAAAAATCCGTGGAAATTCAAATAGAGCGCGGAACTTAAAAGAAGAACCAAGCGACTGACCAAAAAGATAGCCCGATAGCTCAAATCGCAGCAAGAAGAGACAATGCTGGAAAAAACAAAAGCAGAAAGAGGGAAAAGCCCGAAATATCTGCGCGGAAGTAATTTCAGTAGGTGGAATAGTCCACTAAGCAGGTATTTTGGCTTGCAAATTAAAGACGCGACCTGTTTTTCCTTCCATGAAGTAAAGACAAAATAGACAGCTGCGCAGATGTCAGAGGGAACAGGCTAGATGATCCAGACTCGAGAGAAGACATATGGGATGAAATGACACGCCATAGTTAAGACAGTCACCCTGTTTTCAACGCAGTCCTTTGACAAACCTGGAAATGCATTCAAGGCATTGAATGCACAGCATGGGCCATTCTATGAAAAAAAATGCCAAGTCTTTCTTGGCTGCTATATATTGTAATCTCTATTATTGTTTTAGGGAGATCTTCCCCTTACCAGAAGCGAAACTTTGCCCGAATTGAAAGGCATTACTGAGACTTTGAGCTCAGATTGTAATTCATATTTCTTTGATTGAATGAGAAAGCAAGTTACTTGCAGACTTTGTGCTGTTATAGCTTGTGCTACTTTAAGAGATTGTTCTTATGTCTGTCTTCTGAAAGCATTCTTATTTATTTGATTTAACAAGCAGGACTAGTGGAGGTGATAAAGGTGTCTTGAAGCCAACTACTTTCAGACTTTGTGCTGTCATAGTTGTCTTCGATGTGTGTTTATTTTCTGTTTCCGTGTAAAAGACCTTGGGACGACTTTATGCCCCCATTGTTCTTCGTATCTTACTCTTTGGGCAATTGAGGTGGAAACTTTGTGTTTTGTTTCATCCTGCTGGTTACTGCAACTGTGTTACTAGTTACTTGTCACTTGTTACCAAAAAGAGTCCTACTGTTTGCAAGAACAAGCACTTCTGAAAGAAAAGAAGTGCCTTCTGTCGCTTCACCAGGATTTCTACTATCCAGGAAGGGATCTGGCTCTTGGCTGAATATTACTTCTGAAAGAAGAGAAGTGCCTTCACCAATCACCCAGGACTTATCCCCTGTTTGTTAGCATCATCTCTGAAAAAAGAGAGATGGATGGTTTATTCCACCCCTGTGTCTTACTTTCTGCTTATATATATAGTATATAGCCTCCGCATATTTATTAGGGAACCTCCCCTTGATGAGAGGAGAGATTTGTCCCCTTTGGATGTGGTAAACCTGCAACATTGGATGACTAATCTCCCTATGCTATGGTGATAGGAACTATTTTGGTCACCAGTTAGCTGGCCGACAAAATATTCACCCAACATTTTTTGGAGACTCCGCTAGGGATGAACGTGCAGTCTGAAACTTCAAGTTTCAGATTGAATCAGTCCCTACCCTTATCCATTACATAGTCTGGCGACTCCGTTCCATGTCTTACCCATTATCATTATAGCCTTACCATCTTCCTCCATCTCCATTATATTATCTGGTCTGCAAAACCAGAGTCGCTGGAAAGAGTGCACAGTTTGAAGTCTCAAGCTTCAAGCTGAAGCAGATCCTGTTCTTTTCCATTTTTGTTCTGCAATCTAGCCACTCCACCCAGATTTGTTATCCCTGTTTTTCATAATTAAATCATGGCACTTCGAGGCCCCTAGGGTAACTCTTTTGGCCCACTCAACTTGACTCCACCTCTGCATGAACTTCCACGCAGCTCAAGAAAGAACTTCCCCAAATTCTTTGGAGATGGGAGAGTTCACCCTGATGAGCACATTGCAGCCTTCAGCATAACCTGCGGTGTAATAGGGGTGGAATTTGAAGATGTGGCAATCAGGCTTTTCGTGGAGACACTACAAGGCACTGCTGCAGACTGGTTCTACCACCTGCAGGCTGAATCAGTGACTGATTGGGACACTCTAAAAGCCAAGTTTGAAGCCAGGTTCAACCCTGCAGAGGATGCAAATGCTTTGCTGGCCCAGCTCACTCAAATGAAGAAGGAACCTCATGAGCCTATGAGGGATTTTATTGCCAGGTTCAACAAGCTGAGGCACAGAATTCCCATGGTCGCCCAGCCGACACCTCAGAATCTCAAATGCTTCTTCATCAACTCACATCTGCCTGAAGTGAGTTTTTTGTTGAGACGGGCTAGACACATAGACCTTGAGGCTGCTCAGGACTTGGCTACTGAGCTAGAAGATGACCTTATCTTGGCAGGAAAGATAAGGAAAGATCCTAACAAAGGCAAACCCTCTTCATCTTCTGAATACTCACCCACAGCCACCACTGACCCAATGGTGCAAAAGCTGGCAAATGAACTGCTAACCTTGAAAAGGCAAATGGCACAAGGTATGTCTTCTGCTCCTCTATATAGAGATGTACCAAGGAGGACATTCCCCGATCAGCCATATCAAGGCAACGCTGCCAGAAGTCAAGGGCAACCAAATCGTCTTCCTCCCCCATAGAGGAACCTTGCCCTTGAAGCACCTCCAACCACTCAGCAGTTGGATATCTGGAAACAGAACATGTTTCCTATTTCCAACCTGAGTTCGAGCAAGAAAATGGCGTTGATCTCTTCAAGGAGGATCTAGAAGAATCAGCTGGCGACTCCCACATTGGTTTCTTGAATTACCAGGATGAACTCAGAAGTGAAGGTGAAGCAATCGACGAATCATATGCAGTATTCACCCGGTCCGAGAATCAGTCAACCCAACAAGTTGATAAAGAAAGAACAGAGGAATGAACTCAGCCTGCAATTTCAATTGCTAAGCAGGGAACCACTCTGCCTTTCCAGTCAAAAAACCCAGTGATTGCCAAGAAGGTTAGTACATCAAACATCTCTGCACCTACTTCAACTTCGCAAATCAGTCCTCCCCCTCCCAAAAACCAAAAGGATGAACTCCCATCCTCTCTTCCAAGTCCATCTCAGTCATTTGACATGATTGATCATGTCAAGAAATCCGAAATTCAAATGACTGAGCTTGAATCCCTGCAAGCCAATCTTGAGCAGTTAAACATTGGTGAAGAGCTAGGTGTGGACCTGTCTGAGGCAAAGATTGTGGTCACCCAAATGTCAGCCCCTGCTGCTCAAATTCTATTTGAGCCTTTAGACAGAGGTAATTACTCCTTGACCACAGAGGATGCTCATGTCTCAGCTGATGAAAGTCCCGTAGCTGGCAATCCAGGATTTGATCCAAACAAGACATCAAAAGAATTGGTAGGGCGCAGTACAAATGAAGAAGGATCTTCCATCTCTAATGAAGAGAAATCTGATACAAGATCAGCATCTAATGATGCTTGGATCCTGAAATTCAATGGCAGCAATTCTTCTACCAATGCTAGAGCCGGGACTGTGTTGATATCTCCTCAAAGAGATATTTTTCCTTCATGCAAGTTGCAGTTCAGCAACACCAACAACACAGCTGGATGTGAATCTCTGTTGCTCGGATTGAAGACTACTCAAGATGAAGAGATCGAACTCCTTCACATCAAAAGAGATGCTGAGCTGATGGTTTGTCAGGGGTCTAATGCTGACAATCAAAATATGTGCTGGACTGAACCAACAGAACAGCAAGCTATGGTGGTGGACCATACTGTTGTACTCCAAAATCAGCAAAAGGAGCCCTTCGCCAAAAGAGCAAGGAGTTATGGTTTTCAAATTGAAGACCACGTCCTGCCACGGGGCAAGAAGAAGAAAAAGCCATGAGGAAGACGCAGAAAATTGGTTTCCTGGTGGAGAACTCCATTCGCCCGTCACCATTTCTGGGGACAGAATGGTTTCCTACTGGTTTATCAAGATGGCATCCCCTTTTCTTCGCCTCACAAGGAGCAGCGTCTGAAGTACTTCAATTCTTGAAGTATCAGATAAATTCACCTGTACATATGTATATCTGTATAGTCTTTATTTATGTTTTGTTCTTTTCATTTTTGGAGCCTTTTTTTTTGGGTAGCACGACTCCGTAGCCCAATGGCACACTTCAAGGCACTGGAGATTCTGGTTTCTACTCCCATCAGCTGTGTTTCAAGTTTTCATCTGAAGGAAGTTCCCCAACTGGAGCCAGTTGTTGGTCCCCAAAAATGTCACTCATTTTTGGAACATATGAGCTATCTTGGTCCTATCGGACCAAAATCATCTCTCCCCTTTTCAAAAAATTGTTCTGAGCATTCGGGTTCTTCATTTTTCAAAGCTTTTCCAGAAATCTACGTACTCCGCAGGCTTGAATCTATGGACTCTCGAGGTTGGTTTCTACGGACTCTGCAGGAAGAAAATCTACGGACTCTACAGGCCAAGTTCTACGAGCTTCACATGTTGATTTCTACGGACTCTGCAGGAAAGAAGCAAGCTCTCAACACTTAGGCAATTTCAAAGTTGGTTCAATCGGTAGGTTCAAGGGGCTGCCCCAAAGCGAAAAAGGCAAGTGCCCTTGCGGAAGGCAGGCAACATTGGTTCGAAGGTCAAAGAAAAGACAGAATTCCTTCGGATTTGTTCAAAGGCCCAAAAGGAACAATTCTTTTGGACTTTTTGTCCGATGGAAATGATTAAGTGAAGAGGCCGAAAGAATTCTTTCAGGAAGACTTTTCTCGAAAAAATGTTAAGGCAAAATTCCTTCGGACTTTTTGTCCAAAGGAATTCTTTCGGGTTTTTTGTCCGAAGAAAAAGCCCGAAAGCCAAAAGCCCGCCGAAGATTCAAGAACCCGCCAGGGAAGTTAAAGCCCGAAGGTCGCATGAAAAATCCCGAATGGTAGATACCCTTGCGGGGGACACCTAACGTCAGAAAAAGGACATTTTCCAAGGACCCGAAGGGACACCTTCCCTTCGGGACGTTCCAAAGGCTGAACAAAGACGCAAAAAGGAATCCTCAAAGACTTAGGCACAAAGAGCTTCAAAGAATGAACCGATTGAACCATTGAACCAAATGGTTCAACGAGTTCGCAGGTTCAAAGGTTCAACCAAGAGCGATAAAGATCAAAGAGCTTAAAAAAAACAAGCGACGGGCAGAACCAAAGAACCAATGGACCGATTGAACCTTGAACCAAAAGAGTTCAAAGTTCAATGGTTCACAGGTTCAAGCAGTTCAAAGGCGGTCTCAGTCAAGGAAAGAAGCGCTTACACAGGGAAGCGATGGACTAAAAGAGACAAAGTGAACCAACAAAGCTTTGAACCAATGAACTTTCAAATGATTCATAGGTTCAAAGTTCAACACGGTTCAAGCAGCTAGCGACCATTGACGGTCCCACAGACGTCAAATTTAAAGGGAAAATCCGTGGAAGTTCAAATAGAGCGCAGAACTTAAAGGAAGAACCAAGCGACTGACCAAAAAGATAGCCCAATAGCTCAAATCGTAGCAGAAAGAGACAAAGCTGGAAAAAACAAAAGCAGAAAGAGGGAAAAGCCCAAAATATCTGCGCAGAAGTAATTTCAATAGGTGGAATAGTCCACTAAGCAGGTATTTTGGCTTGCAAATTAAAGACGCGGCCTGTTTTTCCTTCCATGAAGTAAAGACAAAATGGACAGTTGCGCAGATGTCAGAGGGAACAGACCAGATGATCCAAACTCGGGAGAAGACATGGGATGAAATGACACGTCATGGTTTAGACAGTCGCCCTGTTTTCAACGCAGTCCTTTGACAAACCTGAAAATTCATTCAAGGCATTGAATGCACAGCATGGGCCGTTCTATGAAAAAAAGCGCCAAGTCTTTCTTGGCTGCTATATATTGTAATCTCTATTATTGTTTTAGGGACATCTTCCCCTTACCAGAAGCGAAACTCTGCCCAAATTGAAAGGCATTACTGTGACTTTGAGCTCAGATTGTAATTCATATTTCTTTAATTGAATGAGAAAGCAAGTTACTTGCAGACTTTGTGCTGTTATAGCTTGTGCTACTTTAGGAGATTGTTCTTATGTCTGTCTTCTGAAAGCATTCTTATTTGATTTAACAAGCAAGACTAGTGGAGGTGATAAGGAAGGTGTCTTGAAGCCAACTACTTTCAGACTTTGTGTTGTCATAGTTGTCTTTGGTGTGTGTTTATTTTTTGTTTTTGTGTAAAGGACCTTGGGACGACTTTGTGCCCCCATTGTTCTTCGTATCTTACTCTTTGGGCAATTGAGGTGGAAACTTTGTGTTCTGTTTCATCCTGCTCATTACTGCGACTGTGTTACTAGTTACTCGTCACTTGTTACCAGAAAGAGTCCTGCTGTTTGCAAGAACAAGCACTTCTGAAAGAAGAGAAGTGTCTTCTGTCGCTTCACCAGGATTTCTACTATCTAGGAAGGGATCTGGCTTTTGGCTGAATGTTACTTCTGAAAGAAGAGAAGTGCCTTCACCAATCACCCAAGATTTTTCCTCTGTTTGTTAGCATCATCTCTGAAAAAAGAGAGATGGATGGTTCATTCCACCCCTGTGTCTTACTTTCTGCTTATATATATAGTATATAGCCTCCGCATATTTATTAGGGAACCTCCCCTTGATGAGAGGAGAGATTTGTCCCCTTTGGATGTGGTAAACCTGCAACATTGGACGACTAATCTCCCTATGTTGTGGTGATAGGAACTATTTTGGTCACCAGTTAGCTGGCCGACAAAATATTCACCAACATTTTTAACATCCGTTTCTAGAACTCTTAGAGCCTTCAGTAGAAGGTGGCGAACTGTATTAAACTTTTGCGGCTAATTATTTAGGTTTTTGCTTATTGTTATAATAGACAGGCACGGCTCTTTTTGACTTATCAAAAAAAAATTAAAGATAGTTAAAATTAATTACATGAGATAATCACACTTCCTACCTATAAATAGCTTAAACTCTCTCATAAACCATAATCTGGATGCAAATTCAAAACAACAAAACCTAGGTGATTTTGGGAAAATTCAATAATAGGAACATTAGCAAATCACATAAAATTTAACCTTTTTTTTAATTCATAAATGGGGGTTAGAGGGTCCTCCATCCTTCTATAAATAAAAACATCAAAATAATACACTGAAAGTTCATCATCTAGGCACCAAGGCCAAACAGAACCCCAGTAAAACCAGCCAACCTGGTTGACTAGAATGACAAATGCCACCGGCCACCAACTAGAAGCCACAAACTAACCATACTGAAAAAGCTTTATACAAAATATGAATGCTTGAAAATACTATGAAGAAACTACTAATTGAGGCAGGAGATTCACTGGCACTAATTTGCCCTAAACCCATAAACTACAAGAAGACAGAAGACAACAAAATTCAGCCACAATCAAACCAGACAAGGAAGCCTCAGAGAACCACCTCTACCTCAGAGTCAAGGTGCACAACATCAACTACCGATGTAGTCACCCCATGACCATGATGAGTGGGAGCAGGGGCTCCCTCAAAGACTACTTGCACATCAACAATTAGAATTCCTTTGTCAAGCAAAACCAACCTTAGCAACTTTTTCACTGGCTTGGCTGCCAACATGGCCACCTTATTTTACATCAAGTGATAAGATGGAAGAATATTTTGCACCAGGGGGGGGCAAATCCACATGCACAAGAGGATCCATTGCACCATTCAACCCTTTCCCTTCTCTAAAAAAGTCCTTCAAATCCACCACTATCTCCACCAATTTGAAGAAGCGAGTATCCAACTCTTTGAACGAAGCCACCAAAACAAGTCCTCAACATTCATGGCCTGAAATTGGAAGGTCAACAAGGGTGACCACATCAAACGTTTCCAACACTATCCAGGCCACCATGATGTTTTTTTTTTTTTTTTTAATTTTAAATATAAAAGCTTCAGCTACCAACATCACTTCTTTGTTTGGAAGGAAGGCCATAAGATTAGTGACAAACATCGAAGCTACCTCCAAGCTAACTCGAGTTCGCATCTCGGTCTCAATGTAATCCACGCCAAAAATTGCTTTAATGGATGACAAAATATCCCCAATCCGAGCAAATAACACAATCCTCAATTGTTCATCTAAAAGAACCAGAATGAAACCCCATTTTGCACTTGAATCCATACAAGAAGAACTAGGGGAATAAGCAAGAGAGCATCATGGTGGCAGAGAGAGGAGGAGCCAAATGCCAAATGCAGAGTAATGACACACCAAAAACAAGCAAGAGAATAGCAGAAAGGGAAATAGCTCAAAAATGACAAGTAAAACACACAAATAACTGCCCAGGCACATGTCATGCCACCTTCGGCCTTGATTGGCTTGCTCAAATGGAAGGTTCAAGATGGCTTGTGAGCCACGCCACTCCAATTCATCATTATACTGCATCAATATCCAGAAAGGGAAATTGCTTTAATGGATGACAAAATATCCCCAATCCGAGCAAATAACACAATCCTCAATTGTTCATCTAAAAGAATAGAACGAAACCCCATTTTGCACTTGAATCCCTACAAGAACTAGAGGAATAAGCAAGAGAGCATCATGGTGGCAGAGAGAGGGGAAGCCAAATGCCAAATGCAGAGTAATGACACACCACAAGCAAGCAAGAGAAAAACAAAAAGGGAAATAGCTCAGAAATGACAAGTAAAACACCCAAATAACTGCCCAGGCACATGTCATGCCACCTCCAACCTTGATTGCCTTGCTCAGATGGAAGGTTCGAGATGGCTTGTGAGCCACGCCACTCCAATTCATCATTAGACTGCATCAAGATCCAAACCAAGTGTGTGGAACAAAAGAACGAATTTCAAACTTACAAATCAACATTTTTTTATTAAACTAATTTATAAAAACGGAAAAGCAATCAATCTTTCAAATCAAACATGTCCCCTGATGCCCCTAGGTGAGCCATCATTAGGAGGTTTATGGAGGGCTTGGCCACCTTATCCAGGATTCAACAGTCCAAACCATGCCAGCTAGCCAAGACATTATCCAGCTTCAAAATATCTTGTCTATCAACACCTTCGTTTGCTAGGAAATCCACCACCTTATTGGCTTCTCTAAAGCAGTGTTGGTCCTACCAAGCATTGAATTCGCCAAGAGGCGCCCAAATTTGGTGGATAATATTTTATAGCCTCCAATTCCTAGAGCCCTAATTCCATAGTGCATTTATAACAACCATATAGTCCCCTTCTATCACCAGATTTTCAATACCACATTGAGAGGCCATTTGGATCCTGGCAACCAAGGCATGACCTTCAACCTCGTTTATCCCATCACGTAGCTTGATCGAAGCAACCCGGATTAAAGAACACGCACAATCTCTGATTACACAACCAACACTTGAAGCACTCAAATTGCCTCATGAGGCACCATAGAAATTGAGCTTAAAAAACCCCACATAGATGGCATCTCATGAAGAATTATGCCTTCCCATTAAAGCCCTTTGCCCTTCCCAGACTACCCTTGACCCATTAATGGGGGGAGGAGAGAAAAACTTCCAATTGTTCAAAATTTGAATATCCTATTGAGACAAAGCGCGATGAGAAGCAGCTATCTAGAACATTAAAATTTTAGAGATAGCCACCTCAATTCTATTGGTAACTTTAGCCACAGAAGATTCAACTCCATTGAAGATCCAAGAATTCCTTTCCTACCACAAGTTCCAAATCAGAATAGTTCGACTTATTTGCCAATTTGTTTAGAAGACTTCCTTACGCTTTGGAGAAGGCCAAGTGCAAAAAGTTTGAAACGGGGATGAAGGCATATTCCAAGCCCAAGCTCAATCAAGTTTCTTCCTGAGCCAATTTTAGCAATCACTTGCAAATGGGCAACTCAAAGCAAGTGATTTGCATCTTCATTTGCTTCCTTGCATAGGGTGCATCTCAACTGTCCAACAAACCCAACCTTCATCAATCTATCCTGTGTTAGGATCTTGCCTTGAATAGTAAGTCAAGTAAAAGCTCTAGCTTTCGAAAGGCCAACCTTATGCCAGCAAAATCTAACTGGCCAAAGTTGCTCAAGCGCTATAAAGCAAGTCAGCCTTAGCCCAAATTGACCTCATAATATCCAAATTTTGCCCCCATGCATCTAATCTGGTCCTTACCAAAACTGAGGTTAATTCTCCTTGAGCAAAGCTATCCGCTAACTTAACACCCTGTCTAGGGAATTGATTCATGGAACTAAGACCCTTTCTTTGTAGAATTCTAATGGCATGGATTAATTGAAAACTCAAATAATCCTTCGCTTTACAACCCCATTTGATGGTCAAAATAGCTTTTGCTTCAATTAGATCCTCATCAACTACTAGTGGTGAGTGCCCATTACATGAGTCCTCCCAAAAAAAAATCCTCAACTGACATGATTTCCCAAGACAAATGGTAAAGAATGATAGGTCGACAAGCCATCATGAAATTTTAAAGGTGAGATCCTTTAGGAGGATTAACCATCGTCAGAATTCTTTCTGCTGAAAAAGAAACCAAATATTTTGCTTGGAGGAGACGACACCATTTTTCTTGAGGCTGTGAATACATGATCCAAATCAAATTTGCTCCCTACACATTCTTTTGGATGGCAAGATCCCTAATTCTAGCCCCTTTGTGGGATTTGGAGGAGTAGACTTTATCCCGCCTAAGGAGAGGAATTTTCCTTTTCTTGTTCGTCCCCTGCCATAGGAGGTCTCTCATGATCTTATTCAATCTGACAATCACACTTGCGGGAGCTTTTAAAAAAGACATCATATAGATGGGAAGGGCTCATAGAACAGACTTGACAAAAGATATGTGGCCAGCCAAGGAAAGCCATTTCCCTTTCCAAGAGCTCAAGCAAGCTTGAAAAGAATCAGTCAACTTTTGCCAATGAACATCTCTCCCAACGCCTACAAACAAAGGAATACCAAGATACCTACTTGGAAGAGAGCCCACCTTGAATCCTAGGATTTCTACAACCCTAAATTGTGCTAGCCTAGGAGTGTTAAAGAAAAAAATCTCAGATTTGGTTTCATTAACCAATTGTCCTAAGGCTGAGGAAAAGGCGTCAAGAACATCTTTGAATGCCTTGGCTTCTCTCCTTCAAGCCGTCCCAATCAGAGTATCATCTGCAAATTGTTGGTGGCTAAAAGGTTTCCATGAATTCAGTTGCCATGATCCCTTGAATCTGGAGAGAAGAGTTGGCCACAGCAATGGACCTTCCTAAAGCTTCAGCCATGAGTATGAAAGGGTAGGGAGAAAGAGGGTCCCCTTACCTCAGCCCCCTAGAGGCTTCAAAGAAACCAGCTAGACCCTCATTTACCAAAAGGGAAAATTTGGGGCTCAAAATATAGCCAAAAACTCATTTGCACCAGTCCCCTGAGAAGCCAAACTTCTCCGATATTTGAAAGAGGACACACCAATTCGCCCTATCATACACTTTGTTGATACCCAGTTCAATAAGCATCCCTTTCTGCTTCATGTGGTTCAAAAAATGGATAATTTCATGGGTAATCACAATCCCATCCGAAATCAGCCAGCCAAGAACAAACTCACCTTATTCGGGTGAGATTAGGCAGGAAGCAAACCCTCGATCCTCAATGCAATTGCTTTTGATATGATTTTATATATGCTATTGCAGAGGGTTATAGGTCTGAAATCTCCAAAGGAAGAGGGCTGCTCTACTTTGGGAATCAAAATGATAAAGGTAAAGTTAAAAGTCTTTGAGGACTTTTTTTTTGTTTGTCTTGATCCTTCTACTGCTAGACAAACCTCTTTCCCAACAATATGCCAGCATTATTGAAACAAAGCAGTCAAGAATCCATTTGGGCCAAGAGCCTTGTCCCTTTCCATCAAGAAGAGCACACCTCTGATTTCTTTTTCTGAGAAAGGGACCATCAGTTGGGTGTTTTATTGATCTGAAATGAGTTGAGGGATAACCTCCAAACTGGAGGCTTCTCATCCAAGTTAGAAGCATTCCAACTTGCGAGCAGATCCTCCAAAAAAGACACAACTTCCTACCTGATGTCCGAAGCCTTTTCCAGGAAAGAGCCATTACTAGATTTAATGGAGGAAATGAAATTGGCATTTTTCTTTGCCTTAACTGAATTGTGAAAAAAACAAGTATTTTTATCCCTTTCTTTCAACCAAGTTTCACTTGAATTTTGTATCCAAAAAAAATCTTCTTTGGAGAGGAGTTCTTCAAGATTGAACATTGGTGCTTCTATCCATTCCTCACCTGAAGACATCCTCATTAAAGAACTCAATTTTGCTTCCACTCGATCTTCTTCTTGGAAAATGTTTTTGAAAACATCCTTGTTTCAAGCTTTTAGACAATTTTTTATATGGATGTGTTTTTTGGCCAGAATAAACATCTTAGAACCTTTGTCAACCAAGGCATCATGCCACAAAGACTCCAATTCCTTGAAGAAAAATGGATCCAACAAACACGTCAATTCAAACTTGAAGGGACATAATGAGAGAGCTGCATTTGAATTAATTTCCAAAGACACTAGGAAATGGTTAGACCCAAATATTGGGAAGACATTACATTTTGTAGTCCAATCCATATTCATCCAAGCGGTGTTGAAGAGAAAGCGGTCCAATCTTTCTGCTATGTTAACTAAAGCCCAACCTTCTACTTGTCCATGAGAACCATCCAACCTTAGGTTCGATATTGAAAAGTAATAGTTACCAGTAAACTCCAATATACGGACAAGGACCACATAACCATACCTGTACCCACTTTCTTTTATAACAATATTTATATACAGGATAGTCGCATCCTTATTCATTAACTCACGTACCCTGATTTGAATGGTGTGTCCATCCACGTACCAGTACCCGTACCCCCACATCTCCTAGTAACTATGACTCAAAAGATCATTATTCTTATAGAAGTCTATAAAGTCCACCTGAATTTGTGAAGCCCGAGATATACCCCCTTTCTTATCTTTTGGCAACAAAATCACATTGAAGTCTCCCCCAAGAATCATGCAGACATTTTCAAACTAGGTTACCACCATCAACTCCTTCACCCTTTTTTCAGGGTGGGACTATTGAGGCCATGCACATTACAAAGAAGAAACAGATTGGTACCTTACAGAGTTTCCAATTAGAATCTTGGTTGAGAGTAGAGATGGAAATCCTGGTAGCATTCCAAATTACCCCAAAGACCCCCCAAAGCTCCATCAAAGCCCACAAAAGATCCTTTCCAATAGGCCCAACTCTTTTTTAACAGGGTTTCAACTTCAAATTCTCCCAATTTGGTTTCCTGGATTAAGTCAATGTCGCCCTGAGATTCCCCAAATGACACTTAACCAAGCATTATTTGTTAGGAGTATTTAAGCCCCTAACATTCCAAGAGACCAGCTTCATTGAGACAGGGGGGTTTCCACCACCCGCCTCCCGTCCCGCTTTCCAAAACTGAATAATACTTAAAGTATTAATGGTATTTTGTTTGCCATCTGCTACAACTTCCAAAGACTTTCCTTCCTTGATTTCATACCTCTTTTCTCTTTAAAACCACGATTTGAATGTTTGAGCATGTTGTCAAATTGGGATATAGTTAGAATTTTGACTGAATTTAGCTGCTCCTCCTCCTTTGAAGAATTCCTTTCAAGCTGTTCATCCTCAAAATAACCAGTAAGGAGCACATTCTCAAAAAACCTTCAATCTCAAGTCTCAACGTAAAAACGATTTCACTGGAGTCCTTTGCAATATGCTCTAAGACAGCCAACATGGATCTAGGAGAGAGATTTTCAAAGGGATTCTCAAGTTCACCATTATCCCGACCTTAAGCATTAGGTGATACAAGAGGCTTAACCCAAGCAGGGGCAATCCCACCCCCATTTTTTATGAAAAATTCAGGCGACAATCCACCTTTCTTAATCCTCCAAACTGTTTTGTAGTGATCTGCAACAACCCAGGCGTTGGATTCTAGTATGCCCTAGCTGATGGTATTTGAAGCATTTGAAGGGCAGATTTTCCACATCTATTTTCTGCATCCAGAGATCATCCAAGGTCTCAATATTTACCTTTTGAGGAATAGGTTTCGACAACTCAACCAAAATACAAATCCTAGCATAAGAAGCTAAAGATCCCTCCACCAGTCTTTTGTCAATTTCCATAACCTTACCCAAACAACCAGCAATTTCCATTAGAAGGCATTCCTTCCAAAATTCTAATGGCAATGCATAGAGTCTAATCCACACGGGGGTACATCGCAACTCTGCTTGGAGTGGGTTGAAATTTGGCTTCCATTGTTGAAGGAATAGACCTGTACCCTCCATAATCTAATCATCACTATTTAGAATCTCTAATGTCCTTTCTTCATAGCAAAAATTGCCATGAAAAAACCCTTGGTAATAAATCTTAGGGCGATACTCGACCCCCAGTTTGATTCTGCCCATTTTTCTATGCCCACAATTGCAAGCCATTTCCCAGCAAATTTCCCTATGACCGCTAGAGCTTTCAAGGATACAAACTCTGTTTCCAAATCCGGACCATACAAATTGAAATCAACAAAAGCACCAAAGGGTCCAGACGGGAAGGGCTTGAATCATGGTGCTTGCAATTAGGGCTTCCCAATCCAACTTTATTCGCCCTTGTGCATGGCTAAAGAAAATCAATAGGGGCTCCCCAGTGTTTGTTTCTTCCCCGTGCTGCCCTTGCTTCGCGTTTCCCATGGTTACTCCCGAAATCCTCTTTTGACACTCCTCCATGCCCCTTTCCGTGCTTTGCTCCATTTCCAGCCTCAACAAAACATACACATAAAATCTAATATTAAAGACAGCATTGAAAAAAAATAAGAGCATGCAGAAAAGTACTTACGAAAATTATAAGGCCCTTCATTAGTTCAAAAAAGAAAGTATGTTAATGTCCACAAATGACCAAAAGCAGGTCAATGGGATTAGAGAATACATCCAATTACAATAGAAAGTGTTAGGGTAAAAGGACCCTAGAATCAAAGAATAACTAAATAAAAGAGAACTAAAGCACTGAAAATAAGTGGCGGGCACCTTGCCAATTAAGGCACCAATAAAATAGCCAATTGGGGGGGAGCAAGAACCCCCAAAGAACATGGGTTGATGAAAGTCAGAAAGATTGGATGCTAGTCCCATCAAACATTTTTTATTATGCCTAGAACAAATAAATCATATGTTTCATCATCTATCACTACGAAAGGGCCAATGCAAGATTTGATAATGCTCATCAGGGAGTGTCTAGCGTTGAGGGAGCTGAAGAGAAATATACCGATAAACTTATGTCAGCAAAGCAAGTCTGACAAAATCTTAAGCTGACAGAAAATTAAAAAGGCACACACAAACGATACATGAGATTTTTCACTTGGGGAAACCCTTTCGAAAAAAAACTATATTTACCAAGACATTAGTACAGGTACAAGGAGGCAGGGACAAGTACACCATTTTCAGAAAAATAGGAGACTGATACTTGGAGACAACAAAAAGATATATACAAATATATATGTAAATAACCTAAGAAAAACATTAATAACATTTTAAAGTAAAGAAATTATATATCAACAATAGACAAATAATTATATAAAAATTTGTTTTTGATATCTCATCATATCTAGGATCATGAATACAAAATGTATTAAAAAAAATGAAATGCAAGTCTCCAAGACGAGTATCAGCATTTGAGACACGTCTCTAGTGGTAGGAGATGGGTCTCCGTGCAACACTGGAAAAAACCTAGCACAACAACCTTATTCTTTATTACATTAACTCAACTGTATACAATGCAATAATGTATTTCCAAGTTTTGCTTAACCCTAATGCATGTTCAAGTATTTATAAGCACATCAATATGCATGTTCGAGTATTTATAAGCACATCAATAAGAAACCATCCAAGCAATATTACAATACAATAGATACAAAACTATGGGCTCAAAAACCACCAATAAGGACCCAAAAGTATTAGGTCATCCATTAATTATTTACTACATTATAGTCCACCAACTCGTTTGCTAATGTAATAAAACATATCGATGTAACTAGTTCAAATATATTAAAAACATATCTATAAGCAATGTGTAGATACTAAAATCTGATCTTCAATACTTGACAATGACAATCTTGACACATGTTTAACACGCATGACTTGGGGACCCAAACAAGGTCCTAATTCGTCATCCCTGCACATTTGCATGCTATCTTATGAGTCAATCATTTCATTTTGTTGTTATACACCTACAAAAAACTCATTGTCTGCTTAAACCTGTAAATACATAAACATCTCCAAACTCTCAAAGCAATCCACCTGTACACAGATCAATTTTGAGGTGACGGTCAATAACTACCCACGTTGGTTGAAACCGCCTCACTCCTAGCAGGGGTTATTATCTAAAATCAAACCCATCCTTAGAGTCAGCCCATGAGCCTATCGTGTTGGTGGCGTGGAGAATTATTCAAATGAATCCATATATAAACAAATCAAGATCTCATTCAAAAGGGATATGGCACTTATCTATTGCACATCTATACACTATTGCACATTGAGCAAATCTACCCTATTTTTCTCAATTTGCATACCTATCACTAGGAGCAATCATAAGCCAAGTCTAAAACATTCAAAAGCCAAGTCAAAGCAATCATTGTCAATTACCAAAGCCAATCACTAGTTGCATGCACATAGCGAAGGAGCACAATTGCACAATTACACTAGGTGGGAGAACTACGTGTGGCTTGATTTCCCTCCTTGGAATATTGGATAGGTAGGCAGCGACCAATCATCAAACGAGGGTAATTGAGATCAACTTAGCCCATTACACTTCTATTTTTTAAAAGTTTCTAGCCATCACAAGCATATATCGGGTTTTCAGGCAAAGGAGGATGATTTTTGGATCTACACACATCATCAAGTTTCGAGATCGCAAACACAAAGCAAGCAAAGACAATCGCAGGTGACCGTAGAGTCACTGTGTCACACTTTTGCACAGGGCAATTCCAACTAGCAGGGCAATATTAACGTGTGATACTAACCCAATCATGTGAAACTGACCCAATACAAGCAATAGATCAGTTCTTGAAACAAGCAAACCACAAGCATGCTTATCCCTGATTTCCACTCCTAGAACACAATCACAGTCAAATAGTCAACCAGAAAAGCTAAGTATCATGATTTCCTTAGTACTTTCTATATTTAGCATATGCCCTAATCAAATCAGAAGAATCAATTGTCAATCTTTTACATTCACATGTATGCTTGAATGACATATCTTATAATTTGAATTCTATTTCAAAGTTCTATCTTAATTAGATTAATCTCACCTATTAACCCAAATTAATGTATAGCATATTAAATACATATCTATAAGGAATGAAAAACATGCAAGGTTATACAACACATCCAATATTCTCCCAATTGTTGAATACTTTACATAGGGAGTCACAGCTGCATACCTTTAGCCATAGTTACCATGTTCGAAAAGTTTGGGTTGTTCAGACTGGGAAAAAAGTTTGGAAGTTCAAGATTTTGCAAAAGGTTCAGTTCTATTCAGTTTGGGTTGAGAAAATTTACAAATTTAAAAAAATATATAAAAAATAATAATTATGAACATTTGTAAATAAAAAACCAATTACACAAATAAATAAATAAACATACACATGACATAAGTATACAAAGGGTGAAAAGTTTGGGTTGTTCAGACTGGGAAAAAAGTTTGGAAGTTCAAGATTTTGCAAAAGGTTCAGTTCTATTCGGTTTGGGTTGAGAAAATTTACAAATTTAAAAAAATATATAAAAAATAATAATTATGCACATTTGTAAATAAAAAACCAATTACACAAATAAATAAATAAACATACACATGACATAAGTATACAAAGGGCTAAAATTTTAAATTAAAGTAAAAATAAACTAAATATAAATTAGTAATTACTAAGTAAATACAAACTAAAAAATTCTTAAACTAAATAAATAGCAATGCACAACAATATTAAACTATTATTCAATACTAAATAGTAAATACAAGTATTTTTAAAAAAATGTTAGATCCGATGGATAAATTTTAATATTTATGATATGATATATATAATTTCAATATCAGCCCCATATATCAATATCAGTCCCAACTCCTAACCCTGGCTCAAGCCTCAAACTTTGCAAACTTGCAGGGATTAAAGATGGCAGCAGCTCGAATTGGTTTCACTTCACTCGCACTACTCATATCTGATGCAACTCTAAGCCCTGATAGCAAAGACCCATAAAATGCAAAAAAAAGTTGAACAAAATGCACAGAGCGGCTCATATACAACCCAAACACATGATAGGAAAATATCATCAAAGGCCCTGATGCGACATTGTTGTTGAAAAGCTTTGCACAATGCAAAAGGCTCAGAATGCATTATGAAACCCTATTTCTCTGTCAGCATTTTCTTTTTACCATTTAACCTACACATAGCACAACAAATACAAATAGGGTTTCATTTATTGCGTGGTAATGGAGTTTTCGTGGTTTTGAGCCACATTTATTTTAAATGTTTTTTGGTTTTCATTTTTCATTTTTATTATTTTAAATGTTTTTCATTTAATATTTATCAGAAAATTTAATAAATAATATTTGAAACTTATTTGAACTTCACTGAACAAGTTTGTTTTTCTCTTAAAGTTCGTTGTGAATTGAATTTGGAACATATTCATACAAATATGTTAACTATGCTTTCAACAGCTAAAGGCAGCCATGCCCACAAATTTTTTGCACCAATAAAACTTCTTAGTACTAACAACCTTCATCAATGAATCAACAACATTTCCCAAAGTATCAACCTTTCCAACAACACCTTGTCTTCAACCATATCTCTAACAAAATGGGATTGCACATCAATATGCTTCGACTAAACATGATAAGCAAGGTCCTTTGCCAAACAAATTTCACTTTGACTGGCACAATCTATCCTCATTGCTTTCTTAAGAAACCAATATTTGAACACAAACTCTATAATCATACAACTTTCTTACTTGCATGAGTGGTTGATCATGTACTCAGCTTTTGTAATCGATAGGGCAACTACTGCCTACTTCTTGCTCATCCAACTAACTGCTCTACTAAACAAATTAAACAAAATACATCATCTATTGTAAATCAGTATGCTTCGATCAAGCATGATAAACAAGGTTCTTTCCCAAATAGATTGCACTTTGGCTATCACAATTTACCACCACTACTTTATGTAAGAAACCAATATTTGAACACAACCTCTAACCATACAACATCCTTGCTTGCAGAAGTGGTTGCCATGTACTCAACTTCTATTGTTAATAGCGCAACTACTACTTTCCTCTCACTCATCTAACGGACTGCTCCACCAAACAGGGTAAACACATAACCACTTGTAGATCTTTAACAGTCAAGATCTCTAACCCAGCTAACATCAACAAACCAATTTGCACATCTCTAGTATTTTAATTTACTCAGGGATTTCTTGGAAGGAGATTACATAATTTGAAGTACTATGCAGATATCTGAGCATCCTCTCCACTATAGTCCAATGTTCCTTCCCTGGGTTAGATATATATATCTGCTCACAACTCCCACTACATGGGCAATGTCTGGCTAGTACAAACCATAACATATGTCAAGCTTCTAACAACACTTGCATAAGGAACCTGAGACATTTCTTCAATCTCTTGTTGTGTCTTGGGATATTGTTCAATAGATAATTTATGACCAACCAAAAAGGGAGTACTCATCAAATTAAATTCATGCATTCTATACCTCTACAATATTATCTTAACATATTTCCTCTGATTAAACCATATTTCCTTGTTTTGTCGATCCCTTTTAATTTCAATGCCAAAAATTATTTGTTGAGCATTCAAATCCTTAATATCAAACTAAGATGACAACTGATATTTGATTATTTCTTTGTTGTTACCAATTAACAAGATATCATCCACATACATAACTACAATAACAAAGTTATTACCAACATGTTTGAAATACACATAGTGATCAGCTTTGCTTCTTACAAACCCAAGTCCAAGCACAAAACTATCAAATTTCTAATTCCACATCCTTGGTGATTGCTTCAAGTCATAAAAAGACTTTTTCAATCTGCTCACCAAGGCCTCATTTCCTTTAACTTTAAAACTTTTTAGCTGCACCATGTAGATCTCTTCCTCAAGCTCCAAATGCATAAATGTTTTCTTTACATCTATTTGTTCTACTTCAAGATCGAAAGCAGCAACAATAGCCAAAAGAGATATAATAGAAGTTAATTTAGCAACATAACAAAAAATCTCACCAAAATCAATTCCCTTCAATTGGGAAATTCCCTTTGGTACCAAGTGAGCTTTATACTTCTCCATTTTCTCTTTTGCATTGTAGTTTGTCTTGAACACCCATTTGCAGGCAACAGGGTTTTTACCAGCAGATAACTTCACCAAGTCCCATATCATATTTTTATCCAAAGACTCCATTTCTTCATACATGGCCATCATCCAAAATTTTATTTCTTTTAAATCAAGGGCCTCCTTCACAATCTTAGGATCTTCATCAATAACAGATAACACTAATAAAACAAATGCAAAATGGAATTAGGTGGACTATAACTTTTTGGTATCATTTTAATTCTATCTAATCTTCTCAAGACTGAAGGGAGTGGCAATGGGTTCGCCATTATCACCCATTGTTGCTAACTTAATCATGGAACATTTTGCGTTGAAATCACTTGAATCATATCCACTAAAACTTGATTGGTGAGATAGGTTTGTAGATTATACCAATGCTAAATGGTCCCATGGGAATGATGAACTTGATAAAATCCCCATGCATTTAAATGGGAAACCGAACCAAATCTAGTTCACTATGGAGAAATAAAAATATAACAGTTTACCTTTCCTTGTGTACTTTATCTCAAAGAAACCAAATGGCTCTTTATCTCATGAGGTTTATAGGAAAAAAATGCATATTCAAGCACCCTTGCATCATTAACCTTGCCATAAAACTGCAATCCTTAACTCTTTGGCAACTATTAGAATCTCAGACCCGGATCATCTTAGAAAAGAGAAAGATCACCTCGTAGATGTCTTAATGACAAATGGTTATAAATGATGGGAAATTGAAAGAGCTTTCCATAAGGCTAGCTTAACGAGACAGAGATAATAATGTTGACTTTGAAACTCCTAGGATCACCATCCACTACATTATGGGAGTTCAAAAAACTTAGCAAGAATAGTAAGAAGATTTGGTATATAAACAGTGTTCAAACCTTAAAACACTCTTCGCACTTCTCTAGATTCCACAAAAGATCCTTTAGATCCTACAGTACGAAAAGTTGTCTACTTAGTTCCTTGCCCCTGTGGTAAACCCTATGCAGGTGAAACTAGTAGGTCTCTCCACATTAGACTTAATGAGCACACTAGAGACATTCATAGCTCACGATTTGAAAATTCTACTTTAGCATAATACTCCCATGTTACCAATCCCCAGATTTGTATGGACAAGGCCAAACTTCCTATAAAAGAAGAGGATTGTTGGAAAATGAAGGTAGGGGAACTATTGAAATTGAAAAAATATCAGCTCATCTAAATAGGGATAATGGACTTGGCATTGGTAATTCTTGGTGACCAATAATGAATCACTTAAGGAGTTGTGAAATACACATTTAAGCTTGAGTAATTAATAATTCAATGATTTATTAATCAATGTTAATCAACTTATTGATTAAATTGATTAATTAATCATCATTTTAGCATAAGCCGACTACCATTTTTATTGTTCACCTTTTTATCATTTTTTATTATTAAAGGTATTCTCTATTGTTATATTTTCCTCGGAGTTGTTCTCAGATACTTCTCCCCGAGGATGAGTACACATTGTACCTAAAACATCGGATTTATTTTTAAATAACATGATGAATCTAGAAATCTCCTTTTCAAACCTCCATTAAACTTTTCATTCTCACAAAACCAATCCATACGAATCGTGTGAAATCAAGCACCCAAGTCAATTGACCATGCATCATGGCATGCACGTGAAATTGAACTTACAAAGAACAGATCCCCCGAAGGCAAGTCACACTGGCTAGCACCGTCCCTATTTCAATTTCAAGGAGGGAAGCTCCAGGGGTGCCAGCCATCGCAGCGGTTTCCCCCATGGCCAGTCAAGCACCAGTCCCAACTGTCCTACGACAACCGCAAGCTGCAGTTGAGCCTTCTCTGAAGATATATTCAAGGAAGAGAGGAGGCGAGGAACAAGAGGAGCCACCAAAACAAAAGAGAGCCAAGAAGACCCTCCAACCTCCAGCCAAATCTCCGATCAAGCAAAGGACGGTTCTCTTCAAAGACCCAATCACCGAGGAGTGCCCCTAAAGAAAAAAGAAGATCAAGCTTCATACGCGCAGAGGGTCAGGGATATGAGCGAGGGGGATGACTCAAATGAAGAAAGGTCGATAGCTGAGGTAATGAAAAAACAGCGCGCCTTTACCCCCCCTAAAGTGAGAACTGGGCAAAGGACCCATAGGGAGAAACGTCACTCCCCATCGAAAATCCCAATGGAAGGAGCATCTGTAGAAGGGGAACCTACAACAGAAGAAGGTAAAGGTGATGAGGAAGGGACCAAGACTTCAGATGATCCTCTATCTTTTGATGATGTTGTGAAGGTTGGTGCCGAGGTGGCCACCCAAGTAGAAGTCCCTGCTGAAAAGGAGCCCCACTCCCCAGAAACAGAGGCATTTGTCCAGAATGTTATTTCTCAGCCACCTGGGCAGGACAGAGTCGATGAAGTCAAGGACACCCCGAAGAAAGACGACGGGGATCAGGGTGAACCTGGGGATGACATTCAATCCCCCACCAGTAGCGCAAAGGTGGGAGAACAAGAGAAAGATAAAATAGGAGATGAGGGATCGAGCTTGCAAATGGGCACCCCTACAACTTCAGAGGTCAATAAAGGTGCCGAGGAGAGTGCCCCCAAGGATGCTACTTCAATCAAAATCCCCCAAGGGATTCTCCCCACCATCAAGGTGCATGACCCACAGAAGAATAAAGGTTTTGAGGCCATGATTGGTGAAGAGTCGCCTAAACGCAACAAGCCACCATAGCCTCTACAAACCCAGCGGCCCAAGGTGTTATGGAAGGAGAAGCCATTGTTCTATCCTCCGTCCAACACACAAAAAAAGGGAGTTCCATTGACAAATTGTGCACGGAGTCTCACCAACCTGGGTCTGATTTCAAAGTTTTGGAGCAAGTTGAGCCGGCCCAGAGGAGGAAAAAGAAGAGCAGGGAAGCGACGAAGACACACAACAATTTGTGTCAAGCCCTCCTCCTAAACCAGTGATGCTCCCAGCAGCTGTTTCCCCACTAGCACCACTCATCACTACTACATGGCCATCCACAACTTCGGCAGGTTTCCAGACCAGGCCCCTTCTTTGGATTATAGACCAAGTGAAAGAAAAGAAGGATGTGATGAGCAAAGTAAGGGATATCGATATAGCCCAGATTGTTCAAAAGCAAAAGGTCAAACCCCCCAAGAAGCCCAGGATGCATGTCAGAACGACATTCACTGACATAAGGGAAAGAAGTGTTGAAGTAGCCATTCCTCCTCTGGATGCACTGAAGAAGGATCCTCCCATGGAAAACTATTCCATCTACCGCTACAATCTCAGGGAGCCATCAAGGAAGGAATTGAAGCATGCTGCACAAGTCCTAGCTGACATGGTGACACACAGAATGGATAAATACAAAGCCACCATGGAGGAATTAAAGGCGGAAAATTAGGCTATGATCTAGTACTTGCAAAAGTTACTGAGTGAGCCTCAGTCGGTGACTCCAACCGCCATCCAGGCTCCCGACCTTTCCCATATCCCCCTTAGAACACTGGGCATCGCCCATGACGAGGATTTAAAGATCAGAGGATGGCCAACAAAAGATTGGCAACAGGGCTTGACAGCGCGAGGCCAAGAAGTAATCCATACTACTATGGGTTGGCTAGATGATGAGACAGACAGGGGAGGAGAGTGTCGCTATCAAAAGTTGGGAGGCACTTAGGCCCAAAATAGATGAAATATGTAATATGGGCAAGGATGTTTTAATCACAGAATATATTATCTCTCCAAATAATATTAAGATGCCCAGAGAGTGCCAATTGGCCATAAAGCACAGGCTCACCATGCTCAAGGATGGCACTTTTGATTTAAAAGGAGAAGAGCAGTCTCTTAAGACTGCAAGAACAGAGATTGAGGCCACTATGAGAGCAATGCTGAGGCTGGATGGTGCGGTGAACTTGACAAAAGAACTATTGGAGAAGGGTCTGAAGGATCTCATTGATGCACCTCATGAAGCTTTCAATGGCCAAAAAATAAAGGACCTAGTATCTCTCGAAAAATCCTGCGACAAATTGGAGGCATTGATACGAAAGAAACAAGGAGTGCTCCAAAGAACCACCAATTGGTTAGAGGAATATGATGCCACATTCAAGTACCAGATGGGCCCGAACAGAACGATCCTCGCCAATATGATCGAAAAGTTTGTTACACACAAAGACAAGCTAGTGAAGGACACAGTCATCGATGTGGATTCTACATCATGACAAGATACCCCTGGTTTTTTTTCCCAAAAAGGGAATTATCCCATACCTCCCTTTCTCTTCTTGTCCTTTTCTCCTTTTTGTCTCTTTTCCTTTTAAGGAACTTTTGTATTTTGCCCGGTAGTGGCACGTCCCTTTCCGAGTTTGTTTTGTTTAAGGGACGTTTTTGTTTCTTTACACAAGTGGACAAAATTTTGTTTTGTCCCTTGTGGGTTCTTTTACGTGTACATAACTGTAAATATTCTCTGTAGTGGGAAATCATATCCTTCATCATCACAAGAACACACCTGCAGGTCCGACGAATCAAGTTCGTTACAACCCACTCCAAGCCCGCGAAGGAATCTTCCAGTTGGAGTATCTTTATAAAATATGCCAAGTATGGTTATGGAATTGTATAAGGGGGTTTGTCCCTTTACAAAGGTCAGCTAAAAATTTGAGTATAAAAGAGATAGCTCAGAGAGTCATCCCTGTGTAGTGCCCTAGTGCCAAATCGATTTCATTTGTAAAATCGTTGGCAAGCTTTGAGATCATCTATGATGTTCCCTTGTTACAGAGTCATTTCTGCGGAGTGTCTTATGATATCTAATTTTAAAATAAATGTGTTGTGATCAATCTTTTCCCAATAAATGAATAAAATATGTTCATGGTTTCCATTTTGTCTTGTTCAAATGCACTGTTTCTTTTCACAAGCTAAATAGATTGGTTGTCAGGTGTATGTTTCTTTATGGTAGTCATTTGGAAGGTGCAACCAGGGCATAAAATCATTTCTGTTTTAAAGTTTGGGGAATGAAGCATTGATAGCCTTTTTAACAGTAGTCCTGGGCTCATGGATGCAACAGGAAAGAATTCTTGAAAGGTAACATGTAGTGTTGCTTGTAATCTTTCAAGGACCATATGTGTGTAGTTTCTTCCTGGCTGTTTTTAGAATTAAGCAAGCATTTGTTGATAAAGGAGATATCATGATTGTGTGAACCCCTCCATTCAGTTATTAGCCCTCCACATCTTTTCATCAAACTTTTCTTGTAAACATTGTCCTACCCTGTTCTACCCCGCATACAGCATACAACTAGCATACCATAAGTGTTTCCTGCCTAACGAATACACTATACATTGTTCACCTAAAGTGTATTCGCTTTATATGCTCAAAATTCTAGCACTGCAGTCCTCGTTTACCCCTTGAAATTCAACAACAATCTCTACATCGAAGATTGCATCCATTTTCCCATCTGTCTTAAGTAGCTTTTATATGACTTAAGCATTCATGCATTTCGTATGACAACCCTTCCAGAATGGAGTGACTCTGGTTATGCTTTGATCATATTCCCTCTCCCCTAATTGCAAATCCCCATGAAGGTTGAAGGTTTAAAATCCCTTCACCAAAACTAGCTACCCCCACCCGTAGGTCCTCTCACCTTGGTTCAAGCAAAGCCAAAAGCAACAAGGAACTAACCATCCCCTTTGTCGGGCCTCTCCCGATCATTGTCCCCACTCGGTTCTTTCAAGGTGTTGAGCCCTCCCCGGCTCCAACGACATATCTTCGTGGTTCCTCACCTTCGACTTGCACTCCCCTTCTTAATCTTGCTCCCAGGGCGTGTGCGGCCGAGTGATAGTGGTGCGTGACTGGGAACCAACACCTCCACTAGATTCATCATCCTTAACCATGGCTGGAATTGGTATATCGTTCTCATTAAGGCAATACACACCAAGTCCTCCTTCAATCAACGTATAAGGATCATGCTCATGCAAAATAGAAGCCCACTCATCAAGAAACAAATCTGAAACTCCATCCAAAGGTGATCCATTTTCTACTTCACTAGTTTCTAGCACATCATCCGAGATGATACAGTTAGTGTTTACAACACTTGGCATATATGGCTCCATATGGAAACGTGCAATAGATTCAGAATGAATCGTTAACTTGGTACCATACTTGGTTTTAAACAACAAATAAGTCCAATCAGTTGACAAATATCCCCCAATCTTTGAGGTGAAGTCCCTTGAAAGGCACAGCAAAGTAAAGAGGCAAGTCTACCACAACAACATCCTGTTGAATAGTAACATGGGAACAAGCATGTAATGTCAATTTCGGATCTTTGATGATGCCTACCATCTTTGTTGGTGACCCATCCAGTTGCAATACCCCCTTAGTGTTTGGCTCATAAACAAAGCCGAGCTTGTCTGCAATCTGTTTAGACATGATTGTACTACTAACTCCACTATCCACCATATAGTTATGAACCAAAGTATCACCTACTATCAAAGAAAGGTAAAAATGAGTTTTATTTGTTTTTACCTTATTTCTATCCACCTTTGCCATCTTATTTACTTGTTGTACTTGTTGCTTAGTTGACTGATCCGAATTAGTTAAGACAACTCCTTTGTCAACCGGTTTTGAAGACAATTTGAGAGTTGAAAGCTCTTGGATGAGCATATCTTTTTGTTTTGGAATGGAAAGAGAATCCCACATGCTAATGCTGATATTAGACTTCATCTAATCCACTATACTGAACTGAGATCCACAACCTTAGGTTGCATTTTCTTAAGAACTGGCTGCTCACGAACTAGGGGTATTCAATAAACTTTACACCTCTATCTGTGTTGTAGGGGGGCAGCAAGTTGTTCTTTTGTACTCTTAAAAACAACATTAGGAGTACTTGAAACATTTGTCACCTCCTGCAGTTCATCAATGCCTCTTCTTTTAGATCTAGTTACAGCAGCAACTTGACCACTCGTACTATTAGTTTCAACACCTTGAGTAAAAGCAACATAGTCATCCACTTGCCAATTTACATTAATGGCATCAGACTGCCCTTGAACTTGTCGAGTCTCTCCTTGTGATGCCAAACTTGTATCTTGGTACTGACCTGCTCGAAAAGAAAACTCTTCTTGTGTCATTTGTGGCATAGTGATGTTTTGTGATACCAAGGCTTGGTTTTGAGCATCATTGAGATTTGAGGACTGTCAATCTGAATCCTGCATCAAGTTGTTTTGAGGTGGGGTGGGAACAATGACCTTTGAAGTGGAGGGAGCATTAGGATCAAGGGCAGCATATGGCTTAACTGGAGTTATAGCTCCTTGTGTTTGATAAGGTGGTTTATTCTCTCTAAAACCTTGATAAGGAGGCCTTTGATCTTTAAAGCGCTGATAGGTGGTCTCATTTTGTTGTTGATAGGGCCTATTAAACTGATATTGTTGTCTCTTGAGTTGCACTATTTCATTCTCAAAGGATTGTAACAAGCTTTTCAACTCTCCCATCTCACTAGCTTGACTAGTCGGAGCTGCAATTTGAGCTTGAGGTGATGGAATAGGAGCTAAGGATGGAATTTGAGGAATTTGAGGAACTTGAGGGGCTGGTATAGAATTCAATTCTGAGAATATAAGCATTGGAGGTCTTGGAGAAAGCTTCCCAACTTGTATCAAACTGTTCTCTACCTTAATTGCAACCTCATAAACATCTGACAAAGTAGTACCACCCATTGATTGTATCATCACACTAATGTTAGATTTAAAGGCTTTTAAATAATACAGAAATGCATATTTAAGAGATGGTCTAATCAACACAGGTATTCTAGTCCATGTCTTCTAAAATCTGAGGTTAAAATCAGACATGAACTCATGAAGAGCTCTGTTTATGGCAATTAATTGCTCAATTAAAGATAGGTGATCAGATTTGTCCTCAAATTGCTTGACTAACACTGCACCCAATTCATCCCAAATAGAAATGGAACTTAGTGGGAGGTTTCTATACCACTGCAATGCTTTTCCTTTGAAGGAAGCAGCAAGCAATCTAATAGCAACATTATCCTCGACAACATTATGGATTGAACAGAGAATAGCTACATCTTGGATATGCTCAATAGGGGTTGTTTGGTTTTCTCCTGAGAACAATGGGATGCTTTTGAGGGCAGATACAGGAATATCGTCAAACTGGGCTAGATTCAGTGGGCTACCTCTATTGAATGGAACAAACCCCTAGTTTTTTATAGCCATTTGGATAGTGGGAATTGTAGTGCTTAAAACAATAGGATAACCAAGAGACAAATATTTCTTTTGAGGATATGGATTTGCCCTCCTAAACCTTGATCTCTTATATGATATAAATTCAAATGGAATACCTTTTCTAGCTGACCTTGTGGTAACCTTTGGCATGAAAGGATTCCCTGAATGGTGTTATGAACCTTGCAACCTAAAGAATCTTTAGCTTGTGATGAAGATGAATATTCTCATCTGCTGCAACGGCTTCTCCTCAGCTTCAAACTTCTTCAGATATGCAAATAATTTCTTCAATGTCCCACCAGGCGTGTCAAAAACTGTTGTCAATCAGACTCGCGCCCTTGTGAAGGTCGTTTCAAGCCTTCACAGTCTGCTGAAACATGAAAAAAATCATAGGCTGTGGGTGGCCTAATCGGAGGATTGAATCTCTAGATTCTATGGGCTAGCTCCTTTTGGTGTATCAATTAAGATCTCTACTCTACGCTACAAACTACCAGGAAAAAGGTAAGAAAGAAAATTGAAAAAAAATCCTATGTAATGATGGTGATACACCTATATTTTCGTTCATCCACTCAATTTGAGCTTGTAAAAACACTGATTAAACAAGAAAAAAATTTAACTTTCAACTCCAATTGACTCCTATGCATCAATATTTCATGAAAAGGTTTTTATCTGATGGTCAAAGATTGAGAGAAATGATGGAATAGTCATGATTCAAGGCACTAACCAACCACTTATATCCACTGTGAACTCAACCAAAAGACATCAAACATAGAACATGATCTACATAATCTGATCAACTATAGTGCTAAGTAAGAATCAGGGCTTGACATGGAAAAAAATTATATCACATGCAAATCACTGACATAAATACACTATACCAGCACCCTAAAATCTGAAAACAATCCTATCTATCTGAAAAAAATTACAAAACTCAAATTTTAGCAGAGTCTGGTCTTGCCAAAAAAGAGATCCTTAAAATCGCTGAAAAAAAACATCTTATATAAAAAACATACAAAAGCCAAGAGATTGACGCTGAAAATAGAAGAGATCAACTCCCACATCACCCCAAGTACAACTCCAGCTATGCCAAGATAACTAAGCCTTCAAATAATTTATTTTGTCTTATGCCTTGCATGAAAAGCTCTTTGGTGTTGAAAATGACAATGAGCCCATTTCATAATCCTTATTTAGAATAAAGATTAAATTCTTCAAACGTGCATGGGTCTTTGGTAATTCAATTCTCTTCATGCATGATGCTACGCCAATCTTCAAAGAGAAAACTCCACTTGAAGCTAAGTTGGAAGTGTTTGAAAAGGCTTTGATTAACAAGATAGACAAGAGTGCATGCATAAAATTCTATGTTAAGCTCTCCTTGAACAGTCGTCCAACATTAAACTCTTCGAGCCCTTCATGCATTCGAGTCTCCCTTTTGGAACTGAGAGAGCCATGCTTGAAGACTGTTGCATGTCTATTCCAAGTCTGAATAATTTGATTATTGCATTAAAAACTCGACATGCTCCTTACTGCAGTCTAATCTTGCTTGAGCCACTTTGTATGCTCTGAATGTGAGCTGTAGATCGCATCATCAGAGTCAAAAGGGGAAATCCTCATTGTCTTCTGTTGATTAGCTATTGAAATCCCACTAGTTGAATGCGCTTATGCCACTTGTCCCCAACTAATTGGTCCTTCAGATTTGCACTAGGTAACTTTATATTTCCTTTACCCTTCTCTGTTTTGGTCAATTACTGTGGCCTTTTTGTTCGGGCTCTTTGTAAAGTCCTCTCGGTTTTTCTTTCTTTCGGCCTTTTCTTCGGACAAAATGTCCACAGCTTCACTCTTGGATTTTTCTTTCTTTCGGGCAATTTGCCCAAAAGAATTGTTTCTTTCTTTCCTTCGGACTTTTCCTTCAGATAATTTGTCCGAAGTTTTTCTCTTTATGCACTTTTCCTTCGAATTCATGTAAATGCCTCTTCGGCTTTATGAAAATGCTCATCGGGCTTTTTGACAAGGACCTTTTCTTGCGGAGTTTTTGTCTCTTTTGCCTTGAACAATTCCTTCGGACAAAAAGTCCGAAGGAAATTAGGTCTTTGAGTTTTTTTTGCAATGGACAATTCCTTTGGACTTTTGGAAAAGCCCAATTCCTTCAGATTTGTTGAAGACGACCCTTTCGGAAAAATGGCAAAGACCAATTCCTGACACTTAGACAAAAGGAATGGTTATGCAAGTTTCGAATGATAAGGGTTGCAATTTGACCTATGGAGTCAAAATTGTCAACAGTAACTTTATTTCAAGGGTTGCAATTTGACCTGTGGGGTCAAAATTGTCAACAGTAACTTTATTTCAAGGGTTACATTGAGCATAAATTGACAATTTTGGACTTCTAAGGTAGTTTTTGTGGGGAGCACAACGGATTGGAAGGTTTGTGAGTGGAACTTAGTTGTTGGAAGCCCTTTTCTAGGGCAACAAACCACTTTGGAGGCTTTTGTGAGGGCAGCGAATGTCTAAGATACTTTTCTTAAAGCAACGAACCTCTTGGAAGTTTTGAATTGGCTGTTGGGACTGATTTGTTGTGGGTTTTGAGGAGTTTATTCAATTATAATTGTAGCTGATATTTTATTGCAATGTTTTGCCATATATTTAATTCAAAAAAACCAGATTTGAGGGTACTATATGCAACTGTAATATTTATATTTTTTGGCAAGTATTTTGATGAATGAAATATTATTTTTGTGCCCTGAAATTGGCTTCTACAAATTTTTAATTTTATTTATTTAGGGTTTGAATCAAAAAATCAGTAGTGTTGGTGTTCATGTTAGGGTTTGTTGGAAAACCCCTTTCGTTCTAATTCTGCCCTAAAAGGGACATTACAATGGTACCATAACCATTTTCTGACCAGCTATGGATAGCAAGTTGTTTGCAGACTCTTCTTCATACAGGACAGTGACAGAAAGATGAAGACAACACCGGAAGCCATGGAAGAGATGTTGCAAGCTATGCAAGAATCTTAGAGGGAACTAAGGGCAATGGGTCCCAAGGCATGGATGAAGTTTGTAGGGTTAAGCCCTAGACCTCCAGAGTCTCCCTTAGAAAAAGGAAAAGGACCAACAGAAGTGATGAATATTTTATCACCGCAAAAGATCAAGCTACCCATAGAGGAATACACCATGCAAATTGAAAACGAAGAGCCCTCCAAAGGGAAAGTGGTGTGAACCTAAGAACACCTAAAGACACTCATAAACCTCACTCAACAATCCTAGAAACAACTCACTTCTTGTTCATGAAACTCTATACACAAGACATGGATCTTGTAATTTGACTCGACGCATGAAATTACAAACAAAGAATCATATTCTCTAATACAGAATTAGATACCTTGGACTAAGTTATTTTACACTCATTTCACCTATACAAACTCATTTGATTGATCAAAAGAAGTTCGTTAGGTCATAAGACCTCCTTGACCCTGTACATGGTCTTAAGGGCTTGTAGCCCTGTTTTCACTGAGTTTTCCCCATATTTCTCACTAAACCATTGATGTCCTAGAACAAAGATGTAAATTTAGTACCCATTAAGGATTTTGACAACATATATAAAAATTGGATATAGTTACCTTGTACGGACTAGTCCTAACATGGACTGTATCAGACCTAAATAGAGGCCTTTAGGACACACTATCTTGGAGATATAGTAGACCTGGTAGGGATTTAGACTTTGAAAATCTTTTAAGAGGTCTAAAATGACATGAATGAGTTTTCCAAATCAATATCCTTCCATTAGAAACCCTAAACCACCTCTAAATCTCACTGTCTCAGTCAAACTGTGTGAACAGGGCATACAAATAAGGGTTATGATATAAAGTACTCTTACCAATGGAATTGGAACTTGAGACTTTGGACAGTTGAATATGATCCCTGTAGAACATAGATAACAAATTTATAGGATTTTTCACCGTACGGACAGTGAGAACAATAAAGCCCTAGTTAAGGCCAGTCAACACTAAAATTGAAACCTCAGGGCTCATCTAAAGGTGTCAAAGGCTAAAAAAAATATTAATGAGCATGTTTTTATCTCCTCTAACTATTTGAGCACTTACAGTAGCCAAAATAAACCTCCATGCATTGACTGTCAAGTTAGAGCTTGCTGCCCTGCCTGGTTAGCATACACAGTCCATAGAAAAACCTTCACAAAAACACACAAAAGGCCATACTTTCATTCCAATCTTCTTCATCACGATCTCTTACATCATATGCCTCCTCTTGGGTCGAACAAACCAAGTTAGAAGCCAACAAAACAAACCCAACCGACAATTTTCCCATTCTAGCTTCATGCAAACCAATTCCTAGAATAGAGCTAACAAACTTTTTCCAACAAAACAAGATCTTAGCAAGCTATATCTTGTTCCAACAAACTTGTGTGACCGTACTATGCTTTCTAAAACCATTTTTGACAACAAATCATAATCATTTGGCCTTTATACAAGATTTAGGCCTTATTACAAGTTGAATGAGCATATTTGAGAATTTGCAAATTCAAACACCCTAGTTTTGGAGGGAAAACAAACTAAACATCTTTAGACATTCTAACCTCTACCAAAGATAATGAAAATACTTTCATTCTATGGAGATCCTCCTGCATCACAAAAATATGGATTCGAATGTACAAAGTGTTGGGTAGAAGAAAAGAAAACAAAAAAGTCAAGTTCTAAATTCCAAAACCCTACAAAGAAGCAAAGGAATGAGGAAGCTAAGGAAGAAATTCTGAAAAAGGAAATGCCATTGGCTGATTGCCCTAAGAGTTCAATAGAAAAGAAGGGCATAAAATACATATGTGAGGTAGAATTTAATGATCCTAGGATTGAAAGGAAACCAACTACCTTGCAAGCAAGCATGGAAAATGTGATAAGGACTCAAAGGAGGTGTGATGATTGGCTAAAAAGACTGGAAAAAACAAAGTTGATAGTCATTCAGGTAAGACAACACCTAAAGAAATTTAAAGATAAGGGTAGGCAGTTTGATTATCTTCATAGCAAGGATTTATTGTATCACCATCATAATACGATCTTACAATATTTTGATCATAGTGAGAATCATTCTAACAAGGAGAATAAGATGAAGGGCACCAAATGGAAAGAGGATTTTTTCCAAGAAGCCCCTACCATCTTCCAAGTATTCCAAGGATTGAGCCATTGCCATATGAGATAGATTTTCAAGACAGCTATGGGAAGGTACTTGACAAGGTTAATAGCATGGAGGCAAATCTATCAAAGGCCCCTACTTCAACCAAAGGAGATGAGCATTCTAATTGCAGCCCAAGGAATGATGGTCATGCCCCATATTTAGTGCTCCATACTAAGGCAGTTCCAAATTGTTGTCTAAAGGGTCAGCCCCCTTATAATTTCAGTTCCAATTATGGTGGGGACAACAAAGAACTATTATAGCTTCACCAGCATTTATAGAATAGAAAGAGAATGAAGGAGACTTCTCATAGGAGACAAGTCCCATAGGCAGCACATGATGGGGTAAATCCTACAAGTTTATTTTCAGAACAACAGTCATGTCATAAGAATTCCTAAGTCCTGATTGATAAGTGTGCTCTTGGGAAAGGTCTTTCCTTGAAGACGGGTTGTAAGTTCATAAACTCAGCCACTAAGGATAAGCAAAATATACATTACCTTGCAGTTCAAGATGTTATAGACCAACATAACATGGTGGCTATGAATGTAGGCAATAAGAACTATGATCCACGGTTCTTAAAGAATGCTATCAAGAACCTTTGGACTACTATTTTCCACATTTCCAGCCTTGCCCCACCTTTTGCAGCAATAGAAGAAATTGTCACCGGAAAGATGCACACTCCGTCCATGGACATTGGTGAGGCTTTGGCTGCAAGTACAAGATGGCTTCCAGTCACCACAACTCCAAGATTCAATGAGAGAATACAATGTTGCAGCTATGGTATGTTGATCTTTCTAAGTTCATGTTTTGGAATAATAGTACTCTCCTTAAACAGCTGTAGATTGGCAAGTATGATGAATTTTTTTATGCGTGGAAGAAGCCACTTGTTGAGATCATGGGCAAAAGTTCCAATACACTTAGGGTTGTTTTGGAAGAAAGTAAGAGCACGGAGTGATGATCTTTTACCTCCCAAGGACAAGGAGTACATGATGGGGGCAGCCGTGCTCCAAACCTTCAGCCTGAAGGCCAAAATCATCACCATTTCCCACTATCACATGACAACATTTGCAGCCATACAAATGCTTCCATTGCATGATCTTCAATTTGTTGCTGCTAATGAAGTACTTCCAATCATTTTTTGGTTGTTTCCAGCTCCTATTTCACTAACATCAATAATCTTTATAGAAGTATTTCCAATCATTGCAATGCTCACATTTCCTGTTTTTGCAAAGAGATTTCAATTTTGCAGTTGTTGTTCCATTTCCAAGTTGCTCACTTTCATAAAATTAGATTATAAGTTGTTATTTCCCGACTTGAACAACTACAAGATTGATTTTTTTGAGGCCACTAAATCATTGGGAAATGTTGGTGAATGGGTTCAACTGAAGAGAATGAATACTTCAACTGACAAAGCTCTAATTTGAATGGAAAATCAGATAATTCATGATTGTCATAATTTGTTTTCAGCTTGCATACAAGCTAATTTATGTCCTTCCTAGAAAGAAACAACTTATAATATCATCAATGAAGGTCATCTCAAGAAGGTATATGTTGTGGATTATGCACACTTGATGAAATAATTTTTTGAGCTGCAAAAAGACATCATGGTTAATGGGCCTAAGAGTACACTTGTTGATCCAAATGGTTTCACTTGTCAAGTAAGAGAATTGAACTTGAAGGTTGCATGGAAATTTTCAGACCTTAGGAAGAGGACATCATTAGATTTCAAGTCAAGAAGGAATATCTGAAATGTTTGTTTATATTTTCGATTCCAAGATGGAAAGCTTGTACTTGTGGTATGGTGAGATACACACATCCTTTTGATTTCAAACCCATATGAGAACAACTTGTCTTTCAAAAAGGTGGACAAAGTTCAAAGGCAATTAGATGGATTTGGCTGTCATTATAGCTTCATAAGTGTTGGACCTTTGAAAGTCCATCATATAAATGGAAATTATGATGTAAGCATTAGAGGAAAGTTGAACATGCCTATGAGGCATGATAAAGCAGTTGAAGTGATAATGGGAACCCTTGTTTTCATTAATGGGTTTGTTCCATGTACAGATATGTAATGTCCCCAAATGAAACGATTTAACCAAAAAGGGGTTTTTCTCAAAATCCACAATTTCTGAAAGTTTGAAATTAAAAATCAACAAACCCTAACTGCTGCAATTGCAACTCCAAACTGAAAATTAACTCCAACTCACCTTGAAATAAATACTTGGTGAATTTGGCCACTAATGGCTCTTGCCGCAATGAAAAAAGAGCTTGAAATGGATGTTTCAATTCTCCAAACCCTAACACCACACTAGCTGAAATGAATTCCTTTTTTTCCACTTTAATCCCTACTCAAGCTTTAGTCCAATTCAATTGCCAACACTCAGAAAATTATTGCAATAATTAATTCAAAACAAAAACTTTGCAAATTTTCCCATCAACAATTATTTACTACGAACCGCTGAAAACTTCAAAAATCCATAACCCCCTCAATATTTGGAATTATAATGTAAACAAGAGCTCAAACTGATCATAAAAATAATGGTTATCCAACAAAAATAATTTCAAAATTTTTCTTCCATGACAAGGTCACCAAAAATTGCTCCGAAATTCTGAAAACCCTAGTTTCCTATCAAAAATAATTTAAAAATTATTATTTAATCTTCTATCAATTTAAAGCTTCAAAGCTTCAACAAACCTTCTCCAAAACTCCACGCCAATGTGAAAAAAAATAGCAATTAATTTCAAAATATTAATTTGCATAAATATACCCTAAAGGGGCCTCCAAACCTTCAATCAAGCCTCCCAAAATAGTTCGCTCCACTTGCAAAAATAGTGCAAACATTAATCACAAATAATATGCAAGAAAAGAGCCTCAAAAACTTCACCAAAACCTCACAAGAGCGCCTCAATGCAAATCGCCCCACTCTAGGGCAAGTAACAAAATCTCCTTTAGCAAAGGTGGCGTCAAAAGACATCTTTTATAAAATGAACAACACCAAAACAGCGAACACCTATTGGGCATGCATCTCAATAGTTTCTTCAAACATGAACAATTATCAAAATTCAGCATGTCTTCTATTGTGATCATCACCTTCTATTTGTACCTTCCAAAGGGGGGGCCAACCACCTTGGAGAGGTAAAATACCTCATAAGCCTCACTTGCCCTTTTTAGAATATATTTTCCTTTCTTTACTTTAGCTCCCAAGTAGACATTCCTTTTATTTTCACTTTAGGCCTTTTTAAATTAATTAAATAACTTGTCTTAATAAATTAGTAATTAATATTATTTTTTGGCAAATTAAATAATTAAGTCCTGAAATAATTAATTAAATTGCTCTAATAATTAAAGTGATAAAAATCACTTTTCAAGCAACTTATTAAATATAAAACCCCTTAGAATAATTATTAAAATTATCTTAATTTTCCAAATGATTAAAACCATTATTCTGATAATTCGAATAACTATCCAAAATAGTTCTATTTTAATAATTAATTAATTACTTTATATTTTCGAATGATTAAAATCACTATTCGGGCAATTTTATTAATTATTAAAATTATATGAAAAGGGTACATCACAAGATACAAGTATAAAAAGAGAGGAGCAGCTGAGTTTGCTTCCCACCCAAGCAAATGGTGGGGCACATGGGATTGTCGCTGAAGATGGAGATGACACAATGAAGATTGACAAATTCGTGATTGCAAATGGTCTCATTTTGCATAAGAATAGAGTCTTTCCAATGTTTGAATCCAAGATAAAACAAAAAAAATTGAAATCATTGGTGATAAGTGCACAGCCAAGAACAATAGCAAGTGGGTAGCCTAGAGCACCTTTCGGGCAGCCTCAAACAACAAATTTTGGGTAGCCAAAGAGGACATTACAGCAAGAGTGTCATCACGAGTTGGAGAATGGTGTGGGGTACATCATTCCTATTGAGAAAGTTATGAACACAATTAGAAGATCTCAAGGGGCAATCCACATGGATATTTATGCAATGGATCTCCAACAAGTCATGGAGGGAGTGCATGATGATGTGTTACTTTCGTCAAATGATAAAGGAAGTATATACATGACAGTCATGAACCAAATTGCCATCATTAATGTTGATGTTATCACCATTAGCAGCCACCACATTATTTCAGTTACATTCATATTTGTGGATATGGGGTGTCCTTCCCCCATAATTGACAAGGTTGGAACGAAAAGAGAGGTTGCCACATTGGAATATGTATTAGCTTGTCAAGTTGTTGGTTATTCGTCCATTCTTTGCTCTTGGACAATAATTGTTTGCAAAGCATTTAATACAGTTGCGTTTGCAAAGAAAGAACTTGTTATTGTTGTCCCAAAGGGTGCAAGCAAAGAGGTCAGGTTCAAGGTAGTGGTTGATCTCTTTCTCAATAAAGTTTTAAAACTTCATGGGCTGCCTAAGAACATCATTAGTGAAAGGGACAGCAATTGTATGAACTTGTTTTGGTAAGAGCTCTTTCATTTGACAGGTACAGGATACAGATTATTGGAGCATTACAATGTATTTCTACCCTTTGGCATGATGATACATGGGCATATGAGAGCTTGCATTTGCTTGAGGGCAAGCAACTTTAAGAAGGGAGGACTGTCATGTCCCCTTTTCAAGGCTAGCTCGCTAAGGAGACCTTTGGCCCTATTTGACTTCCCGGGGGCTAAAAGGGAATACAAGGGAAACTTGGTTCTTTGTTCAAGTTGATAAAAATTAATTTGTTAGCACCTTCTTTCTAAATGAAGTTATAATAAAGAAAAAGACAAATCTAACTTGACATAAGTTAGTCCTTAATTCAGAAAGTACATTGGAGGGAAAGGATATAAAAGGGGAAAAGGAGGTTCATTTTAAGGATCTTGTTATTTTTATCAATTGAAATCATAAGCTTGAGCACATTTTGCTTGACTTGCATCCATTGGAGACAAAACATTTTATTGGAAGGCTGAAGTAAGGACGAAAACCCTTAACATTCAGCGGGTTAACTCTATTTCAAGGATTACATTGAGCAAAAATTGACAGTTTCAGACTTCTAGGGCATTTTTTATCGGGAGCACAGCAAATTGGAAGGGTTTGTGAGTGGGAAGCAACTGTTGGAGGCCCTTTTCTAGGGCAGTGAACCACTTTGGAGGGGTTTGTGAGGGCAGCAAACCCCTAGGATACTTTTCCTAAGACAACAAACCTCTTGGAAGTATTGAATTGACCGTTGGGGCTGATTTGTTGATTGGTTTGCGGAGTTTGTTCAATTATAATTGCAGTTGGTAATTTATTGCAATTTTCTGCCATATATTTAATTCAAAAAAAAAAGATTTGAGGGTCCTATATGCAGTTGTAATATTTATAATTTTTGGCAAGTATTTTGGTGAATGAAATATTATTTTTGTGCCTTAAAATTGGTATCTACAAATTTATGCATTTTATTTGCTTAGGGTTTGAATCAGAGTTATTGGTATTCATGTTAGGGTTTGTTGGGAAACCTCTTTGATTCTAATTCTACCTTAAAAGAGATATTACTATTAGCAAAACATATACTTCGTTATATCAAAGGAACTGTAAATTTTGGTTTATTTTATTCTTTCATTGATAATAGTAAATTATATACTTATTGTAATGCTAACCATACTAGTAATACTATGGATCGTAAATCTATTTATAGATATGTGTTTAAGTTTGGTGTAGGTGCAATCACTTGGAGCAGCAAAAAGCAATCCCCTATATCTTTTTTACTAGGGCAGCATACAAAAGTGTTATGGAAATTGTTAAAGAAGCCATGTGGTTGTGAAGTTGTTAGGAGAACTTCGTTTGTATGTTTCTCACAATGCCACCCTTCTATGTAATAACCAAAGTTTTATAGATCTGACGAAAAATCCAGTGTAACACCAAATAATTAAACATATTGAAGTTCATGTGTATTTTATCGTCCTCAATGATGATATCAATTTGCAGTTTTCTCCTATGGATGAACAAGTGACAGATATTTTCTCAAAACCACTTGGTGCTACTAAGTTTTGTCAGTTTCGTTCAATGTTGAGCCTCTCAAAATTGCCATTGAAGAGTGTGCATAACAATGTCACTTTCTAATGCCATGTGTTTCATTTTTCTCTATACTTCTTTTCATTGTAAAGCATTGTAATATATCACGTTATGTGATTTTAGTAAACTTCGTGTGAAAGTTTTACTTTACTACCCAATACATAAAAACATACTTTGTAATAAAGGTCTTTGTGTTATAAAAGGCTCAAATTATGCTTGGTTAAATATTCATAAGAAACTGTAGGATATAGTCTCACAATCATGTTAGCCTAAAACTTACTCTAACTAGTTTATGGATTATAATTCCTTTTGTTTCAAAAAGTGATTTTGGCATGATGAAAATTTTTAAATTCTTCAATTTTTTACATGGTATAATTCATTTATTAAAAGTGAGTATGACATGTATCCCGACTTAGCATTAAGGGGGAGTGTTGGAACATTTAATGACTAAGCGGTTCCCCTTACGGACCCTTAAGCTAATATTAATTAATTAAATAATAAAACATTTATTTATTTTATTAACGTTGTTCTAATTATTATCAGGGAGAGGTTGAACCCATTAGTTACAACGGTCCACCTCCACACCCCAATATAAAAAAGGTTTTACCTCTTTGGTAACTAAGATTATTGAATCCCTATTGATTCACGACAATGTGAGATATTTGTGTGGCAAATGTTGTTAAGAGTTTTGTGAAGGCTTGAGAGAGAACTGAGAGAAGTGAGGAAGGGAATTTTGTATTGGATTATGTTTGTCAAATATTGAATAAGATCAACCTGTGGCTTTTTCCCTCTCTGAGGTTTTCCACATTAAATATCGTGTCAACTTGATCCGTGTACTCTTTGCTTGTTAATCATGTATCTAGATCTATGTTTACATATTATATTGTATTGAATTTTTATCAAGCAAACCATGCCCAATAGCATGCAATCTTTGTAAATGCGGCTCTCCAATGCAAGCAATAAACACTCGGGATACTCAAGTTCCAAAAGGTCACTCTTCCTATGAAGTATTTAGGATTCCCACTACATCTAAAAACTACAGAAGACTTGTGGAAAGGAACAATACAATTGATTAAACCGGGTTCTACAATCTGTTCCCACATGTTAGCTCTGCTTTACCTCGCTTCCAAAGTCAGACTAATCAACGTTGTATTCTAGAGGCGATCTGATCCATGACAAACTTTAAAATTCATCATACACACATGGAACTGCAACATGAAATCTCGTGGGAATGAATGCTAACAATCATAAGATTTATATTAATTGCAGTCATAGGCAAATCCATTCTTTCTATGAAAAGACAATAGACAACAAAACCTTGGAAGATATTTGAAAACCCAATTAATAATGCTATATTCAGAACAAATACTTCTACTTGAGAATAAAAAAATAACCTATATCCCCTCATAAAAGAACCAAGAACTAAGATAGACGACTCTAGCAGATGCTAGAATGAACAAAAGGGAATCCATTAATCATGCAAATGTGCACAACATATTTCAATCAAATTGTCCACACATTTATACCATTCTATCATCTTCTTCGGCCATGCCTACTTCTAGCTACCTTCTCTTTCATAACTGCAACTTTTCCCTAATGGCTGACTATTTACATTCATAATTGCAATCCACTTTATATGCATAGGCTTCGCTCTTTTAAAAATATACATAAAATTACATCTTTATAGTTATTTATAGGCTTTTCGGTGTATATTAACAGCAGTAGACCTGTGATGCTTTTATAACTTTGTGTTGCTTCCCCTAGGCCCGTGGAGTATTTCCAGTTGTGCAACGCTTTCACTAGTGTTGCAAAGGCCCAGTTTTGTGGAGCTCCACCCAAACCTGCGGAGCTCAACTTGGCTTGTTTTCTGATTCTGAGACCTTCGAAGCTCTAGATTGCCAAACTAATACTAAAAATCCCTTCACCTTATGGCTTCCTAACACCATATATCTCCTTAAATTCCTGCCATTGCCATATCACATTGAATAGGTACTTGTAAATATCCAGCACAACTTCCTCTGAAGAGGCATGGATAGCCAACACAAATATCCCTTGGTCTCCTAGGAGAAAATTTGCCACCCCAAACACCATGGAGGTTTAAATCTCAGGAATTTACAATCTTTCAACCAGGCATTAGCAATGAGAACAACATGCGGATTATGGGAGGAAACCCCCCCCCCTATGTGGACTACCATCATAAAGGAAAAATACTTGAAATTCAATATGGGAAATCTCTTCTAGGAAAAATGGCAAGCCTAACTTTTTGGACGTACCAAACTCCTTTACAAAGGTGTACTTCTCTTTAAAAAAAATATATTGAAAGAAAGCAGTCTCAAGATCAGATTCTGCAATCTAGCAAGACAATTGGGAGGATCACCTATTTTTGAATCAATTCGCTCTCCAAGATCTACAGGTCACCTTAAGGCTTCCAGAGTCAGGGGGATGTTTTAATTAGGAATGTTGTTTTAATTACGAATGCTAACTAGTTTGGGATGTGGAGAAAATCCAAACAAAATGGCAGGCACAGGGATCACAGGTCGTACAGCTAATACAGAAATTGAATGATCGAATTATATTTTATTTTAACTTTTAACACTCAAGATACCTTGGTTTGGCCTCATAATCATGCAAAGGAATGCACAATTGCTTCAGCATACTGGACAGTCACCATTAACACTCAAGCAAGAGAGAAGAAATGGAATAAACTCTGGTCTCTCAACACATGACCAAAAATTAGAAGTTTTTTATGGCTCCTGTTACACGGTAAAATTCTCACCATCAATGATCTTCAAAGGAGAAGATAGCTAGGCCCAAATTGGCATATATGTGCCCCCGATTGCCAACAGGCTATGGAAACTATAGACTATCTCTTCTTCCAATGCACTTTTGCCACTCAGGTTTGGAAAAAGGTTGCACTATTATTTGGGTTCTCAAATCTCAACATGGTCTCCTTACTCACCTCAAAAATCTCCTAGAAAGGTCACAAATTGGATATGGATTAACTACAATTAATGTCAACTTTGGCTCCCAGTTTCATGATTTGAAATGTATGGGAGGAGAGAAATTCTTGATGTTTTTTAGAATGTGCCCAACTACACAAATCAGGTCACACAAAAAATAAAACATCGAATCCGATATACTGCACTAATCAAACACAAACAAACAACCAGGATTTTATCCTTCATAAACATGTTTGATTGCCAGCTTACCAAAGAGTGGAATATCCCTTTCCAATATATCATAACCCAAGACAGAACCAAATGGGACCTGCCTCCGGCCACTTTGTTTATAAATTAAATTTTGATGGGGCATCAAAACACAACCCAGGACAATCAAGTATTGGAGGCATCATTGGGAATTCAGAAGGGGAACTTTTTCTCAACTACACACAACAGATTGGTTTCAGACCAACAACTTTGCTGAACTCTTCTCTCTCCACACATCTCCAAAAACAACTTGATATAGGTCTCTCCAGATTACAAATTGAAGGAGATTCCATAGTGGTGATCCACACAATCAACAAAGAGGCAACCCAACACAAAAACCCCACCTTGTAGCCGACCTCCTCATAACTATCATTGGAGGATAGAAAATATTCCTAGAAGAAATCTTCTCAAACTCCACCTATGACAAAAGATCAGTCTTCAGCATCGGCCACGACATCAAAACAAAGTGGTAGACAAGTTGGTAAAATATGCATTCTCAAATCCGGGGCATTTTGTTTGTCACACTTTTATTGGCAATGCCAATCTACCTCTTTCTATCTAGACTCTGGTGTGCTTAGAGAAACCACACACCAACTCAATCTTTAACGATTAAGAGGAAGCAAATACACTAAACCCTTTTTACTATTTATACTGGTTTAACTGGACAGGGGTGGAAAAGGCTCCAATTCTCACTATTAGTTTACCCCACCCAAGGACAATACTAGGCACTTATTTAGATGTTAACTCCACCCATCACCACCTCATTTTCTATCAGCTTATAGTTAACCACATCCTCTTGCATCTTTATTTCCCCTCTTTTTTCAACTCTCTTTCATGATCACATACAAGTAATAACCACTAGTGTGTACCCTAATTTCTACACCCTTTTTTCCTTTCCATTGTCTTGAACAAATTCCACCACATCCCCCTTGTAAATATCACCCTATTCTTGTTGTTGTTTCCATTATGACTAAATCTACAAATTCCTCTTTGGGTTGCTTTATCAGCTACCACACTCACCTTTTGGCGTTCATTTCCCTAGCACTTATTCCTCTTTCCTTATAGCACTTTATAATTTTCACCGTCCATGGTTATTTTCCCCACCAACATATCCATCAATGTGTGTTTTACCTTTATTCCGCCTTTTTGCTTTAGCAATTATTGTTGCTCATGGGTACAACCTTGGGTAGCCTTCCTTAACTAAAGTGCATTAATTTTTGGTGCCATAACAGCAAAAAGAAAAAGGAAAAGCTGGAATTTTAAAAAAATCCAAAAAATGCCAGGTTGACAACAGAAACCACTGCTATGCAGTCCAATGAGCAAGGTGATGTCAGCATCTCGGGTTTTCGAGGACTTCCAGAAAGGCTTCATACAGCTTGGCATTTTGGTGCTCTGTCTTAGCTTGGGTTTCAGCTTCAAAGTTCTTCGATGCCTACTCAATCAGTTGCAGATTCAAGTGTTATACAGCATTGACTAGGTTATTCGAATTGCCTAAGTTACAGGCCATTAATGATTTTGGTTTTAATGCAACCATGTGGAAGCAATCAAGACCCAAGACCATGACGGAAGCCTATGAGTGGCCAAATTTTCGAAAAGCAATACACAGTGGAGTTATCATGGTACATGTCCAGCGGGATTATCTGCTGAAGGTGGGACAGAGAGACCAAATGGCCACCCTCTGAAGAAGGCTTCCATAGATCACATTTTGATCATGCCTATCTTCAACAGAAACTACTTCAAGAATATTTGGTGGACATGGGAAATTATCATAATCAGGATCAAGAAGGTCCAATGTCATGGTGGCAAATGCTCATGTGGTAGTCTCTTTTGAGGTCACAAATTTTCATAGTGTGCTTGGATGCCAATGACGAGGCAAAATGTGGTTTGTAACGAGCAGTCCCCAATGAAAGATGCATTGACAGTATGGTGCCCCGAATATATCTAATAAATACAATAAAATTTGATTATCTAAGATTGAAGTTGTTGAAGTGCCTCCAAGACCTGTTAGCTATCAAACTCGCTACAGAGTTCAGATCAATTAATCTTCCTGTACGGATGGTGCCTTACTTACAGGGACTTCAAAAGCAATGATGTGCACTTGGGAAAATTATCATGCAAACAAAATACAGGTTTTTCTTCACATAAGGAATAAGGGATTCTACATGAGTATGCATTCTATTACCCACTTTTTGGATGCAGTCTATTGATACAAAATAACCCAACTAATGATTCAAAGTTGAGTCCGAATGTCTTCAGGTGGGAGCACATTAGGCTAACATTGTCCTCTAAGTCTGATCAGAAAGGAGTGGAGGAGAAGCCATTTGGAGCATCCAGGGCTAAGAAGTCATTAGAGACTTCAACCAGATGAAAATGACGAGGAGTGAAAGGGTACCTCAAACTCTGAATCAGAAGAAGATGAAGAAATTTCTGAAGTCAGTGACAAGGAGGAGGAGGAGGATTCTAGTGAGGAGGAAACCCTCTCAAGGAAGCATTGCAAATGACCTAATTCATCTAGCTACCTCTTAAGGAGCTTGACTCCTCAAGTGTCTTCCCCTCTTGTTGTTACCATTGATTCCAAAAACGTTTTAAGTTCTACATTTATAGGTGCTTCTATTTTCTCTACTCCCATTTCATTTTCTAAGAATATTGTACCCCGCAATTTCATCTCTTAGGAGTGCTGATTCTAAAAAGTGACAATTGAAGGAAACATTAATACAGATAAGTCATCTCTTTTCATTGTATAAGATGTACTGGGATGGTAACTTAAACCTGGTATTTTTTTCCTATTGACACAGAGACATTGCTAGCTCAGAACTTTCACCTAATTCCCAACCTAACTCTCCTTACTCATTTATTCAATGAAGCCGAGACATGTTGTAGTGCCTAGTTTGCATGAGCAGACAGAGAGAGGGTACACAAAGAGGGGTGAGACACCAATTCCACAACCAATGGAAGGCATGCAGAAGAAATAGAGGAGCAAAGTGACTTATTTTTACCTCTTAGACCCCCCCAGGCTGGAGAGATGAATCACCCAAAATGAGAAGCCTGTGTCAAAATCAAAGTATGTGGAGCATCAGCATTTGCCATTTATCCACATATTACTCAGAGGATATCGATACTAGCAGTGAGGAGCATACATGTACACTTCCCAAGAGGAGTATGGGAAGTACCTTTCAACCCTAGTAGAAGTTGAAAAATTTGCACGGGTAGTTGGCAAAGCTCTTTTCAAATAATAATTAGGTGATGAAGAAGTCAAATGTGCTGCATGGCAGCAGCATGCTGGATGATTGAGCATAGAGATCTGATATATGCATGAATTTGCCTTGCATGAGAAAAACAGCGTTTCCGGGAAGAGTACAACCAGATGTTAGGTCACAGGATGTAGTCCCCAACCAGAATGAGGAGAGGTTTTCAAAGCTAGTTCAAGTACAACCTTTTATTCAGCCATTAATGGATTCATTATATTACCCACCCATTGAGAGCTAACACCAGTATATTATGTCTCGGCTCTATAATCAACAAGTTCATGACCTTGCATCCAAGAAAGAACAGGTTGAAAAAAAAAAGCAATTGATCTCGAAAAAGGAGCAGTTGGATTCCAAGAGGCAACAGTTACAGGAGAAGGTGGTGACCAATGCACAAGATATAAAGACTTTAAAGGATAAGGTTGCCTATAATCAAACCAAGGTTATTAACTATGAGAGGAAGGGTAGGAATGGACAAGAAAACATAAATATGTTGAAACAGATTTGAAGAGGAAAACTTGGGAGCCGGATGAATCAGCACACTGGAAAACAATTTTGAACCAATAAATAGATTATGGAAAATCAACCCATGACAGGACAAAGATTCAAATTGAGTAAAGATTTACGATGGAAACAACACAAAAAGATGAAAACATCGCCAAATTACCCAGAACACTTTTGGCAGTATACAAAGTTCAAGGAGCTTTGTTGAAGTCAAAGAAGGATAATAAGAAACTTCAACAAAGTGTCCCAACTAATGCAGCAATTACCACAGAGTCACTGACAGCATCAGTACTTTCCAAAGCCACTATGCTTTCTATTGTGGGCAGCAGCCCTTGCAATCAGCTTTGTGTTATACTCAAGTTGTACCCACTTGCTGCGCCAATTTCATCTGCTGTACTAGATGCCACTCACCCTCTAGACAGTTTATGAGCATCAGCAAAGATGCAAACCAATCTTAAAGGGTCGGTAGATGTAGGCATAAGAAAAAGAAATTATTAAAAGGCATTGTGTATTTGGAATAAAATAATGATGATGAATAAAGTATATAGCTACTTTGAAAATTTTGATTAGAATGGGTGGCTGTGTACCAGATGTTTGGGTGGCTTTCTCAAACCAACTCACTTGGCATCACCCCTTGTATGTAGTCATGTTCCAACAACCATTGAGAGAGTTCTCTTTACTACTTCCTAAGTCATATGGTCCATGTATCTGGAGAGTTTATAAATTAAAATTGATGATAATGAGAAATGCCATGTTTCAATCATATGTTTATGTGTGTTGTTTGTATCATTTAAGGATACTGATGAACTCACAAATCGAGTTCCCTATTTGGGAAAGAGCATTGCCGCTCCAAAATCCCAGTGGTAGCTTGAACAAACAGTCATAAACAAGAACCTTCAAAGAGAGGCCTTGAGAATGTTTGAAGCCTAGCTCCCAAAGTCACCTAAAGACTCTAAAGCTTCCAAAAAATCACGACCCTCCTTCAAAAATCGAGGTCCTATATTGCTTGTGTTCTAGAGATGAAGGCTATAAGGTCAAATTAGACATTTGTCTACGTAAACTGACTTTGCAGAGCCAAATGATAGAAGAGGAAAGAGGCAGGTCAATGGACTATCATTTGGAAGAGTAAATGGGGGCAGTCGCAACGAGCGAAGTAGAGCAAGGGCCACCCATTCGCTACCAATTTCCATGTATAGCTTATGTCAAGAACTTATAGAAGGATGCCCCTTAATTTTTACCAACTACTAAGAACCTCATGGAGTTCAATAGGTAGTTTGGTCTTATAATATTTTGGAAGGCCATAGGCCACTACAAGTAGAGAAGATAAAGACTTCACTACAGTTTAGGAATAAACAAAATATTTTAGAGTAGCAAATGCTCGATCTCCAAGTGATATTTGTTATTCCTAAGAACTTGAAAGAGGTCGCAACCACTGCTTCCCCTTCGAGAGCTATAGTTACCATATTAATACGAATACAGTCCAAATTTGATTCGCAACAAACTTTTAGGAAAAAATGAACTTATTCTGCCAAGTTCAAATAAATGTTGAATTTTTTTTCTTTTTTTTTTTGATAAAAAATAAATGAAAAACTTTTAAAATAATAAAATTTAAAAATGAAATCAAAAAAATGATTGAAATAAATGGGGCTCAAAACCACAAAAACTCTATTACCATGCAATAAATGAAACCCTATTTGCATTCGATGTGCTACATGCAGGTTAAACAGTAAAAAGAAAATGACCGACAAAGAACTAGAGTTTTAGACAAGGTTGTCTATCCCAAATCCACACCCAAGGAAATTAAACGCATTATAGCACACCGAGTTCATTTCCCTTCATTTTATACACACTGGGTGTTGCGTACCCGCACCTTGCTTACCCCCACACCTGTGCACCCAGACAACCTTGGTTTCAGAACATCCTGAGCCATTCAAGCTACATAAAGCCTTCCAGCAGTAGTCACATACCAGGCCGTTTTGGGGTTATCTTGCATTCACGTGTTCATGTTGTGCATTTTAAAGGTCATTTTCTACATCTTGTTTAGCGTTTCTGCATTTTACATGTTTGTTATAAGGCTTCGAGCTGCATCAAATCTAAGCAGTGTGAGTGAAGTGAAACCCATTCGAGCTACGGCCATCTTTAATCCCTGAAAATTTGCAACTTTTAAGGCTTGATCTGGGGCTGGGAGTCAGGACTTATGTTGATAATATATATATCCTAAGTTAACAGTTCGTTTTTGGTTCTAGTTCGGGTTCAAAGAACCAAGTTCCCCAATAGAATGATTTTTTTCCTTTGGGTTCATTTTGGGTTCGTCCATATAAAAAATTAAAAAATATAGAAATTATAGCCTAATACATAGGAAATTAGTGACATTGTCATTAACCACATAGTATGCATATTGATATTAAAAACAAAATATGAAAATAATAACAAAATACTAACCGAAAGCCAAATGTCATAATAATCACTAAATGTAAATATCAATAATTATCCCGTCATTGACCATTTTTTACCGTGGTGGTGGCGTCATTATTTTTTTTCCTAAAGCTGTAAACAAAGGATGGGCAAAGCTAGCTTGCAAATTGGTGCCCCCAACTGGATTTAATTCTTGTGAGGAAGCCATGAATATGATCACCTCTCCCCTCTCCCTCTTCCCCTTTTTTGTCTTTCAAGCTGGGTTTGATTGAGATCAAAATAAAAATCAAGGCACCTAAATCTGATTGCCAATGGGGTAAGAAATCCTACGTTACCGGATACGGCAGTCTAGGGTCCCAGATACGCCAGGAAGCAACGATATGGTACAAAACGAGATGGACGTATCCAGCCATATCCACATGGGGCAAAACGTGCCCTGGCCATATCCCCATAAATCGGCGAATAAAAAATCATTTTAAATTTTTTTTTCACTTTAAAAAAATGAAAATTGAAACCGTAGTGGACTCGCGTAACCATAAAAGGGTAAACCCATAAAAGCAAACATTAATATCCGACTCTCCCCGCGTTCCTTTCTGCTGCATTTGTTCATTCTGTCGTATTTGTTCATTCAGCTGCGTTTAACTCTCCCTGGGTCCTGCGACTCTCCCCACGTTTGTTCCTACCGTATTTGGTAACGTCAGTTTGTTCCTGCATTCAATCTCCTACCATTTGCTCGTGCCGTTTGTTGTTGCCGTCGCCCGTCGCTCGCCATTGCAAGTATGCTTCGTTTAGTTTTTTTTTTCCTTTTTACTTTTAAGTTTTAAGTTAATGGATAGTTTAAATGACAAAGTTACAAAGTTTAAAATTTTAATAAATACTAAATTAATAATAATAGTCTAAATTATTATCATAGTTTAATAATAATAAATATAGTTTAAATTTTAAATATTATATAGTTTAAATTTTAATTATTTTAAAATATTAATATCCAATAATATTATTAAACATAATTTCGATTAGATTTAATTTTTCAAAGATTATAAATTAATATATTTTAAATTTATATAGTTTAAATTTTAAATATTTTAAAATAATAAAATATTAATATCAAATTATAATATATATAGTTAATAGTTTATATTTTTAATATTTTAACTTTTTAAGGTGTTCAAAATATATGAATTACTTTGTTTTTATTTATAATTATTATTAGTATTTTAATTTTTAGTTTGTTAGTATTTAAATATTTTAGTTTGTTTATATAATTATATTTAAATTTTATATATTTTATTTTTTAATATTTATTAATATTAACCATTATTTTCACAAATATCAAATACAAATTGATTATGTTTTTAATTTTAATAGTAATTGTTTTTTTTTAGTTTTAACTTTTTACCATTACATTTTAATAGCAATTTTTTATTTTGTACCAAGACTAGAGCTATAAGCCTATAGGGATTTGTCAAAAATTAGAATGTCTCAGGGTGCAAGTGCTAGTTCGGTGGGGCAAGGGATAACCCCCAAATCTGATTCACGAATGCCCCTTTGGAAGTATGTGACAATGTTAAAACAAATTACTGGTGGAGAGTGTTTTCATTGGCTTTGCTCAGAGCGTAATGGTAAATTCAAGAGATCGTATAGTCAAGTGAAAGCTCATTTGTGTGTGATTTCTAGCACTGGAATCAGAATTTGTGGTGGGCCAAGCACAGATGGAAGGCCGGAAAAGGACTTGCCAAAGGCAAAGATCGTTGCATACATCAAAGAGCAGGAAGAGGCAGATGTCATTGTGGGGCAAAGATCGAAGCATCATTTGAGAAAGAAAGGATCACCACCTGTTGATCCAGCTCGTGCTAATGTGGAGACCCCATCACACCCCTTTCTTGATGCACCCGTTGCGGCCGAAGAGGAAGAGGATTCACCTCTTGGTCGCAAGAAAACAAAAGATGCAAGCCCATTGGAGAGGGCATTCCAAAATGACTCCAGGGAGATAGCGGAGCAGAGTATCGCACATTGTATTTATGCATGTGGTATGTCATTTAATACTGTTAGATCACCATACTGACAGGAAATGGTGAGATCTATCAATGCTGCCCCTAAAGGGTTTGTCACCCCAGGTTATGAAAAGGTGTGCACCACCTTATTGACAAAAGAAAGAAAACACATTGAACATGCATTGAAGCCCATCAAGGATTCATGGATCGAAACAAAGGTGTCCATCATTTTCGATGGATGGAAAGATATGGCAAATAGGCCATTGATTAATGTGATTGCAATGAGCCCTAAAGGGGCAATGTTTTTGAAGGCCGTTGATTGTGAGGGGCAAGTGAAGGATGCACAATTCATTGTTAACATCTTGATAGAGTCCATTGAGGCAGTGGGGCCTCAAAACGTTGTCCAAGTTGTAACAAACAATGCTAAAAATTGCAGAGTTGCAAGCATGTTGGTTGAAGCAAGGTATGGGCATATATTTTGGACACCTTGTGCCGTTCATTCCCTCAACTTTATGTTGCAAAAGTTGAGGACAAAAATTGACTGGATCAAACAAATCGATGAGGAGGCAAATGAGATCCAAATGTTCATAACCAACCATCACATGTCCCAAGCCATCTTTAAGACCTTCTCAAAATTATAGTTGTTGAAGGTAACTCTTAATTTAATATAATCTTATAAGTTTGTAATTTGTAGTGTTTCTATTTTTGAATAATTTTTTAAGTTTATTAATTATTTCAATTTGTTTTAATTTTGTATTAGGTTGCTGAGACTCGATTTGCCTCACACACCATTGTCTTGAAATGACTTGTTAAGGTGAGTGAGGCATTGAGTAGCATAGTCATCAACAACCTTTGGGGTGTATGGAGGCAGGGAAACAGTGAGAGAGCCACAAAGATGAAAGGGTGGATTCTTGATGATGCATGGTGGGAACATGTGGAGTATTTGTTGAGTTTTACTGCGCCCATCGTCAGCATGTTGAGATATGTGGACATGGATCATCCATGTTTGGATGAGATTTATGATGGAATTCACTCAATGATTGAGAACATTAAATCTATCATAAATGCCAAAGAGCAAGATCCCACGAAGAGGTTCTTCAAGGAAGTGCAGTCACATCTCATTGAAAGGTGGAACAAAATGACCACCCCATTACATCTTCTTGCTTTTGCCTTGACACCCAAATACTACAGTGCAGAGATTCTTTCTTTGCCCAGGAGGGTCACACCATATAGGGATGTTGAGGTTGCCGAGGGATATAAGGCAACATTCTCTAGAATCTTTCCCAATCCAGAGGTAGAAGACCAAGTTAGAGAAGAGTTTGTGCATTTCATATCCTCAGTGGGTCACTCCCTTGGTGCTATCCGTGACAAGTACAAGATAGATGCTCACTTTTGGTGGTACCTCCATGGGCAAGCATCGACCCACCTTCAACCACTTGCAATAAAAATTCTATCACAAGTAAAATTTTAATTTTTTTACTCTACCCTTCTTTTGACCTTTTCGATGTTTTGTTTTAAGTTTTAACTTTTAATATTTTAATTTTTAATTTTTTATAAATTATAATTCACTTTGCGGCTTCAATAGGTTGCAAGTTCCCTTTCAGTTGAGCGGAGTTGGAGCAGATATGGCTTTATGCACTCAATTAAACGCAACAAGTTGGCTAAAAAAAAGGCGGAGGATTTGGTTTATATGCATTCCAACTTACGTCTTCTCTCACATAAACAACCTCAATACAAGGGCCAACAAAGTTGTGGGATGTGAACCCAGAGACTGTTGATTTAGATGCCTCCCTTACATACCTTTATTTGACATGGAGCTAGATAGTGCTTCACATGACTTGCATAGTGGAGCTAGTGGGAGTGGCACTGCTAATGTTAGTGGTTCTAATGAACCATATGATGATGAAGACATTGCAGGCAAAGAAGAATATACTATATAGTGAATAATGAGAACGCTGATTTGTCTCTATTTTTGTCCATACATTGTAACATTTGCACCATGTACCTATTATAATTTATAAAACTAATATAAGTTCGACTATTGAATATTATGATATTTGGCATTGAATTATGAGTATATATTTTGTGATTATATAACTTATTTGATGTTATTTTGTTTCCTCTATGCATATTATGTGGTTAATTTTGCTTATATGGCTATATTTTTAATTTTTTATATATATTTTTGTACGACCGTATCCAGCCATATCCAAACCCCAAAAAAAAAATCACTGTATCCCTGTATCCGATACCCGTATCCGCATCAACAACTTAGAAGAAATCCAATGGAAAAATTTGGGTGAGGCCCATCTACAGTGCAACAACCGAGTCCCTGCCTAACATTCTAAGCAGCACTGTCGTGGACATAACGGGGTCAAAGAAGTCCAAGAAAAGCTCACGAGCTCATAGAGAGAAATCTAGGGGGAACAACTGGGAAGGGTTGTTAAATCCGTTGGATGACATCCTTTGCAGGGAGATCATCCACTACGACAAATTCGCCCAGAACTGTTATGACAGTCTCGACTTCAACCCCTTCTCCAAATACTCATGCAGCTGCAAGTACCACTTTAACGAGCTCTTCCAGGGCATGGGGATGTCTGATTATGTCTACAAAGTTTCCAAGTATCTATACGTGACATCTAATATAAATGTGAAAAAATGATAAAAATTTAAAAAATCCCGTCATTGACTGTTTTTTACTGTAAAACCCTGTGGATTCTACTCCCCAACACTAGGCTTCATCCTGGACACCTGGGTTCACTCAAGTTCTTCTAGCAGAAGAACCCGAGTGAACCCTGGTGCCCAAGGACAAACCCTGAGCGTTGGGGTTCACGTTCCATGCCCGTTCCCGAGCCCGATGCATTTCGGACAATCCAACGCCTGCAGAATAGGGCAATCCGATAACATATTATATATCAAATCGTAAATATTAAATTTTACACATCGGGTCTAAGATTTTAATTTTTTTTCACTTTGAACTTACTATTTAATATTGAGTAATAGTTTGATATTGTATTTACTATTTAGTTTAATAATGTTACTTGTATTACTATTTATTTAGTTTTAATATTTTTTTTAGTTTGTATTTACTTAGTAATTAGTAATTTGTATTTAGTTTATTTTTAAGTTAGTTTTTTTAGCCTTTGGTATACTTATGCCACATGTATGTTTCTTTATTTTTATGTGTAATTGGTTTTTTCTTTATAAATATGCATAATTATTATTTTTAATATATTTTTTAAATTTATAAATTTTCTCAACCTTAAACCAAACCAAATCAAAACATTTGCAAAATCCCGAACTTCCAAACTATTTTCCCCATCCAAATGACCCGAAATTTTCAAACATGGTAACAATGATAATAAGCCTTCAAGAAAACCAGTGCTTCCATTTTTTTGAGAAGATTCTACTTTTGTTCTGCAGTTTCTTATATAACAGTTGTGATATCACATGTTCCATAATTTTTAAAATCCGGATCTCCCATTTAAAGGCCTTGATGGGACGACCTACACATATGAGGTTTCATTTCTAGTCATTGAACTCTAAAAGACTAAAACCCCTTATCCAGAGAAGGCTCTTGTCCACAACAAAGACAAATATTGAAGAAGGAAAAAACATACCCAGATGTTAATAGGGCATCCTCTCAAGGTAACCCACAAAAGAATCACTTTGATTTCAACTAAAATGACAACTTCCTCCAATGGCTATCCATTAATACTCAGACCTCTTTACATCCAGGATTCCATAAAGGTTTAAGACATCTTCAATAAGCATATATGCATATTAACCCATTTAACATTCCTCTAGTCGCCAAAAGAACTAGTCCCAACCTAAAGATTCTTCATCATTGAATATATTATACAACCATTATTGAATGTTTCAAGAATCATGCTTAAGCAATCAAAGTAAGTTATACTCAAGGTATTTTGCAAGATTACCCAAGTATCCACATCTTAAAATAGGCGTCCCCGTCACATAAAAGTGATATTCAAACTTGTAGTTTGACTTTTACATTTTTGGATGCATGTTATGGTTCAACTTTAAAGGTAAGCATTAAAGTATGACAGGCTGAAAAACTATATGAACCTCAGATTTCTTAAGGCCGTATATGTTATATGGTACAAATGGACAGCTCATATTAAAATTCTAAAATATAATAAATAATAATGTGTTGACAGTCAGTAGTTTATCATCCTGATGCATAGAATTGTTGATTTTGGAAGGAAAAATGAAAAATGTGGCTGACAAGCAGGAGTAGCAATCAAAATACAAGCTTGGCGACAGTGATGAATAAAAGCAGTTCTAGTAGGCACATGCTGTTGTCCCATAACAGCATGTTTCATATTATAAAGCACTTCCTACAACTTATTTTACTTTCTAACTAGGATTCGCCCTTTCCCAAATGTCAGGAAAGAAAGTGCATGAAACATCCAGGTACTTGCATAGGCATTTAAAAGTTGCGGAAAATAAAAGATTAAAACTACAAAAGCCTCCTGATGAAAGTTCACACAAAATATCAATGTAACCGTCCCCACTTTCTGTCAATGAAAATTGAAGTAGATCTCCTACCTAATTATTAGATGGAGCAAATTTCAAGGTAACATATGTTTTCTAAACTTAAGAATCTTGACAAATCATTTTCAGTATTAAATTCTATGTTTTGAGTTCCACAAATTATAATAATATTTTACAAATTCCTTAATATTTTTTATTTTTTATTTAAAAAGTTGGCAGATTTCTCTACAAAAAGCAATTTTGTTTTATAGGATTGAAGGCAAATGCTCATTTTCAATTGCTTAATGTTTTTGGACAAAAAAATTGAAAAAAAATAATTGGAGGATACTAGCCATTAAAGTTTGTACAATTTGATCTCAAATTGAAAAAAAATAATTGGAGGATACTAGCCATTAAAGTTTGTTCAATTTGGTCTCTCCTAGCTATGCTGCTAATCATCCTAAAGGATATTCACCCAATACAAAGTTAAGGGAAATGTACATTCTTTGAAATTTATGAGTGTGTTAGTGCCCAAAACTGCAAGAGGGTGCCTACGTTGGATAGGACTGGCCCAAAAACATGTGCATATGAAAAGAGGCTACACATTCAAAAGAGTTCATCAAAGTAATATAAAACCAAGAAAAAACCCACTGGTATTAGTAGAATATCATCGACCCCAGGCTAGAGTCGATTCCAAAATTGATAACCAACTCATGTGAACTACATAATGAAACCGGTAGATAGTCCCGCCTTGAGACACCTTGGGAACAAAGAAAAGTTGTGCAACTTGAATGAAATAAAGGATGAAAAACATTTACTTTTAAAATTGCTGAACATATAATGATATTGCGGGCAATTACCCAGATATCTGCAATCGTGACCTTTTACAAGAGATGTTTGAAATCGAGACAATCAAACAAAGCTATGAGAATTTGACCTAAAGGATATTAACTGACATCTCATCTCATCTCATCTCAGACAGGAAATCAAACACACAAATAGCGTGGTCGAGTCCATGTGGAAGACATAGGAAGAAAGAATACCTTGGTGACAAGGTGACCGTTGACTTGAACAAGGCCCTGACGAAGAGTGGATTGTATACGTGCTCTGCTCACCCCCTGAATTTGTTTAGCAAGCCAAGCATCAAGTCTAACTTTTGGAGAGTCGTCCGCCATCACTACACTGCCCTTGAAATTCCTATTCCCATTCCCCTCCTCCTCTCTACACTCGGCTGTAAAACACCTTACCCTGTTATTTGAAAATCTGCGTGACTCAAGTGTGCCATGCAATCTGGTTGACGATAGACATGGGAATTTGAAGGGCATGGCATTTGCCATGGCTGCCCCTACACGCCAGCTAAACCATTCTCCATGGCTCATCTCTCATAGGCTGCCATAAGATCTGCATACATGGTCTACGCCCCAATAAAGAAGACAAATAATTCTTGTAAATCAAAGAGTGTTTTTTACGGACGTTTAAGACTCGGCCTACAGGGAGCATTTGGATGGAATGTGCTCCACTACTTTTAGGAGATCTTCCCAGGCTTACATTAAATAGGAATTAAAATGTTTATGGTTAAAGCAAATTAGTTTTTGTAATTTTTTAAACAGGTATTTATAATGTTTAAATATTTTTTAACAAAATTTATTTTAAAAATTATTTATTTTTATGTTGATTAGTATACAGTTATGAAATATTTTTAACAGGTTTAAAATAGTTGACATTATTAAGTATTTTGTAATAATTTTATTTAACATATAAAATATACATTATATTATATTTTTGACACATCCACTTCTAATTAAATGTGAATAAAAAATATTTTATAAATCTTTATCATTTTTTATTAGTTTCTTCTATATGAATATTAAATAGGTATGTTAGGAAAATTTTAAAAATTAATATTATTAATATTGGAAAACGTAATCACATGCCAAACAACGACCATGGCCCATGTATGGGTTGTCACGTCGTTAGAAAGCCGTCATAAATACTGGAAGTTATCATCATAGGAGAAGGGGGAGGAATATGTGGTCACGTGTTACAAAAGTGTGAGGGCATGATGGTCCACACTCCACATGACCACAACATAAATAAATAAACTAATAACCATATATTGTTATTTCCCATTAATTCGTTGGCTGTGGATATTGAATGGGTTTGTAGGTAAAATCTTAATAAATCTCAAAATATTAATGCCAAATTCAAGGGTGTAAGTGTGATTGGCGAACAAGGATGGTTTGTTGGACATTTTTTAAACTATCGACAAGTTTAGCAATTAGCAGCGTCCTTCAACATGACACAATCACCATGCATGAAGTACGAATTAAGATTTGTAGAGTCTGAACCACTTTTATTAATTTCATGCATTTCGCCCTAGAGGCCATTACAATTCATGGATTAGGATAAATATTATTGACGCTTATTATCATAGCAAATCAAAGTTAACCATCACCCAATTTTCCATTGAGAGACAAGAGTGCCTATCAAATCTCAATGCTCAACGCTTTTTCTTACCATTTTTTTATGTATTTGACTACTATATAAACAATTGTACAGTGGTTAGTGTTAAAATCCAAATCGTGGACTTTGTACTATAATTCTTGAGTCATACAATGTTAGTAGTTGACACAATCATCAAAATCAAACCATGCCCATTTTATGTAAGTATAGTTGCATTTAGCTTCATTAACAATTTGTGAAGTTGTGTTTGATTGTATCACGATGTTGTGGATAACAACGAAAATCGAACCACTTTATACTCTATTTCTTCTAATTGTATAGAATGAAGAAAACCACCTTAACAAGCCATAAAATATTATTTTCAACTTTGGAATGTCCATCTGACAACTGAGAATAAGGCCAAATTATCTACAAATTTTTTTAATAATAATATTAATTAATCACACTCTACATATTGTTCCAAAAATTTATACAAATTAATAAGCTTCGTCACTATAACTCCAAATTTCTAAGGTTCGGGAACAAAGCATCATAAATAGTTCAGATAGTTAATTGTTACTCCATGGATATGAAATATGAAAAACTTAACCACATAGTCTATCAATATAGACAAAAGAGAGGATTGTGGTGTCCTTGTCCTTGGGCCCTAGGTGATAATAACATGGGTGCCTTCATCGTACATTTTAAGCCCACCATTACGTGTTGTTGTTGGGTTTTGAATATTAAAGCCAGCATAAATATATATTTAAACTAAAATAACCCAAATTGCATGCTAATAACAAGTGCAGGAATATAATAAATGAAGGAAACATCTATGAACAATAACTATAAAACTTAATGAGAAAGACAAACAACACATCAATGAGGAGATCTCCATTATTAAAAGCTTCTTTAACTAAGGCATGTGGCCAAGAGGCCATAGGATTTTCTTGAATGGTCGTACAAGCTTGTTCTACAATGTTTCGCTTCCTTCTCGATATAACCAACAAGAAATTTATTTGGCTTCCCCATGTGACTATTCTCCTTCTACATGACTTCTCAGTGTTATTTTGTCTCTACTTGACACATATATATGAATTTTATCATTTTTCACACTTTACATTATAAATTCAACTCGCATATGCCTATGCTAACAATCCTTCCAGGCAAATATGAGTGTCTCGTCCTAAGATACTTAGACGAAAAGCCATTTTTTTTCAAGTATTTACAAATTTGCTCCATTATGATGCATTTGAGGTATGCTATTGTACTCTTATCTAATCTCATCCTTTGTTGCCAAATCCTAGTACTCTATTAAATGTTACCCTTAGCTTCTTGTCAAATCTCTGAAGTTTACTAATTTAATTTCTACCCTTGGCTTCTCATGTTGGAAATTTGTAGTCTTCTACTCTAAGTGCTACCCTTGCCTTCTCATGTCGAAACTCCATAGTCTTGTACTCTAACTGCTACCCTTGGCTTCTCATGTCATAACTCTATAGTCTTCTACTCTAACTACTACACTCAACTTCTCATGTCAAAACTTTGTAGTCTTCTACTCTAACTTATGTACAACCATCAAATGCATTTTATAATTTTACAAAATTTGAAACACTTTGCTTTGTTCGGACCTCTTCAAAATTGAACCACCTATTACATAAAAGGACATCTCTTTTGTTAATATTATTGTATCCACCCAATTTGAATATGGAAATGATTTCTTGATTATTAAATAAAATTTAGTTATAAAGTGATTTAAAAAACGTGATGCCTTTCTAGAACAAGACAAGTGGTTGAAAGAACTGTTGACCATTTTGGTCCTACAGGGCAAAATCAGTCTCCTTCTTCCCCTTGTTGTTTTGAGCCAGTTCAAATTTGGTTCGCACAAGTCTTCCGGCAAAAGATGAACCAGTTCAAAGAATGCAAGGCTTTTTACAAAGCTTCTTCAGACTTTTGGCAGAAGAAATTCACAAGGAAAGAGACTGAAAATGTTCAAGACACTTTTCCTTAAGGTTGGAAAAAGTGGTTTGACGTCAAGGTTCAACGACTTGATCTTTACAAAGAGCTTAGAGCTTTGAACTTTGAACCTTGAACTTTGAACCATTGTTGGTTCAATCGATTGGTTCAATCAGTTCGTTCAATTAGATGGTCCAATCGGAGGGTTCAATCGGTTGGCTCAATCTTTGGTTCGAAGTGTTTCGTTCAACGAGTTGGTTCAACGGGTTGGTTCAAGCGGTCATTTCAATGACTCCTTGCAGAACACAAAGTGTTGAACCTTTGAACCGTTGAACCATTGAACTCCAAAAAATGGTTCAGGTTCAACCAGAAGGTTTAACGACAGAGACCCGAACAAAGGAATGAAAGCCAAAGGAATTGACCAAATGGCGACGGGCGCGTGAATGTCAACTTTATGGCAATGAAATAGCCATTGATGTTTAAATTCTTAAGCGTGAACCTGAAAGAATTCAGAGGACTTCAGGCCAAAGGGCTCAAATTACCAGAAGGAGCCAAGGGATGACAAAGGACAAAGCTAGAAGGAGCCAAACAAGATATGGACAAAACAACCCAAGTGGCAAAAGGGAGGTGTCAGTAGGAGAGTTATTCCTGTAGTTGAAACAGTCTCCACCAAGTGGTCATCAAGAAGCATGAACAGTGAAGACATGCCAGTTTCTTCCACACTTTGCATTGATGAGCAGACAAACTGCGTGAATGTCTCGAAGGAGTGGTCTTGTTTGCAGACAAAGAGGCGCAGCCTGTGCTTTCACAATAATTTTAAATGCCTAAAGTCAAAATTGGAGCCGACATAGCATTCTCTTTCAAGCGGCTTCCTCTTCCCAATGATCTTAATGCACATGGGCCACTTGCAAAAGGGCACCAAAGTCTTTCCAAAAGGGCGCCATTACTTCTTCCCTCTAGATATATATATTTGTAACTTCTCATTTGAAAAAATATCTCTCAGCTTGTATGGCGTAGCCCTGTAGGAAATTTACCTTGAATAAAAAAGAAGCATTTTTACCTCCATTTTGAGCTTGCACTTTCGTATATGTCTATGGCTTTGTCTTGTGTTAAGTCATTTTCCTTTATGCTTTCATAGAACGATTCTAGCATGTCTGGTGTATTGTGAGTTCTTCTTTTGCAGGTTAGCTAGAAGTGTCCCTAGCAAAGTATAGGCGCATGTGAACAGGCTGCCATAGTGTGTCTTAAAATGCCTCTAGTAATTCTTCCTCCCTGTATCTCCACGGACCCTTGGCTCATTGATGCAGAAGAATTTCTCGTATCAAATGCAGTGTATGTCAGCTTGTTTTTGGTGGAAAGTGTATGTCAAAGCTGAGTAGATCAACCATTTTTGTTGCGTCACCATTTAGTTTAGGTTCTATTTTCAATAAGCCTTCTCTCTTTCCCCCCTATTGTTAGCAGTAGAAAATCTAGGACCTCAAAGATGCATCAAAGGGAGCTAGCCCTTATCTAGAGATTCTCCCCTCAGTTTTGCCAGACCCACAGCAAGAGAGGAGTCTCCATTGTGTCGCGTGGAAGATAGAAGCTCAGCCTTCTATCAAGGGTGCAAATCCATAGCATCAACAATTTTTGGCACACCCGGTGGGATAAACTAGTTTGTATCCAAAGATTTGAAGAATTTTGGTGTGTTCTTCAACCAACTAGCCTTTAGAGGCTTTTCATCAACACCAATGGCGACTCTGAGTTAAATCAGTTGGTTAAGCAGTCTTGGTGTCATCAAGAAATCACATTTTTGTATGTATAAGTCCATTGCTCAGAATCATGGACCTTGTTTTCCTTCATATAACTTTGATCAATATCAGGTTGTTCATGGAATCACCTCAAGCAGCTCTCCTAGTTGCCCTTCAACAATAAGGAAAGTAACAGTAGAATTTGAGAAGCAAGTGATGGAGATAGACAAATTGGATGAGCAGTATAGATATCAACAAGAACTTATGTACAAAGAGGAGTGTTTATTTAGGCAAGCTCAAGCCTTGCAATCCATGAAGGAGGAGGTGTCAAAATGGAAGAATCCATCCATTTAAGGCAATCAGCCTTGTGTGCCTTCTCCCATTCCAATGCAGCCCCTTCCTTTTCTAAAGAAAGCCCCCTCTTGTGCACCAAATCCTTTCTATTAGTTAGCACACACTCACTCTAGCTTATCTGATGCAGTAACCAATCATGCTCTTAATCCCTTGCATCTAGATTTCCAACATCAAAGGGCGTTAAAACAACCTCTCATGGAGATCAACCTTCTCAATTATTTAGATTGTGAATCCTCCTTTGAAGGGAATACCATGAACCAGCACGCCTCTCTTCAGGAAACTCTTCCTGTACATCAACAGTCCCTTCCTAATCTTCTTCAACCTCCTCAAGTCTTTCAACATGATGTCAAGATTCCAAGTTGGAAAAGGGGATATCATGAACCAGCTCGGGACCTCGAAGAAGATAAAGTTGTTTCCTGTTTTCAAGGGAAAAGCTCCAATCCCAAGGTCATGAGTTGGAAGTAAACAATGGAATAATGGGGCAGAAAAGAGGAGGAGAAAGGTTTTGCTCAAAACCTTGAAGAAGATGAAGTTGCTCCTACTCATCATGATAATGCTTGTGACCTCCAAGACAGACTCTTTCAAGAGAATATAGCCAAGCGAATTGCATAATTAGAATCCAGAATGAGATTCCTCAGCCAAAGTGTGATGGACGATTCAGATCAAGCAGAAGATCCTACATTTGAACACACCCCATCTACACTCCTTCAAGAGAGCTATCAAGCCACATCTGATATAGATGAGGTGCTAGCCAAATGGAAGGAGGAGAATCATTCAATTCTAGCTCAAGGACTGCCTCCTCTTCCACATGAGTTTAACCATCAGCCTTCCACTTCACCCCTTCTCAAGGAGGAACCTATTTTGCAGGAGGCAAGTGAAGAAGAGGGGATCCGATTTGTAGTTGTCCAAGAGGGTATCATGAGCGACAATGAGGAAGAAATAATCATGGATTCTCTCTTTGAAGACATCATCAATAATGGAGAAGACACAGGTCATGCATACATGCGGATGTTCTAGCAATATGAAGAGGAAAGTAAGCATGGTGAGCTCTCTCCTTCCTTGTTTGATGAACTTCCTTGTTGCTTTGATGAGGAGGATGACCATACCATGGAACCCGAGTTGGAGGAGGATCAGGAGGATGTCTTTAAACAGCTATAGACTCTAGTCTTTGAGCAGGAAAAAGAGAGGCCTGTCTATCTTGAGGAAAGTGTTGAAGAAGAGAGCCTTGCACAAGAAGGTGATGTTCTATGGGATGAGCAATCAGTCTGTGATCTCATTTTAGACATCACAACAGTCACCCTTATTCAAGAAAGCCATGATCAAGCAGAAGATGAGTTTGACTATGTCTTCAATAAGGCAAAAGGAGACAAGCCAATCCATGATGCATATCAAAGGGCTTATGGTGATGAGCCAGCAACCATTGATTTCTTGACGAAACACACCAGTATGAAGAACCAACAGGAGGCAAGCTTCCAGGAACAAGATGAATACATATATGTTGGAAGCATGTTTACCCCTGATTCACTCAGATACGAGCCAACAAAGGTGGTAGGTAAGAAGAGCAAGTCACCAAATCTCCATTCTATCTAGCCCCTTGTCTGGCACCATAGGTTTTCTTGCCATGAAGGAGACTTAAAAAGTTTCCCCTTTGATCCAGGAGGGAGGCAAATATACCTAGTTAGTTGTACATAGTAGTTTGCTTTCAGTTTTTCTTTCCTTATTTTCCCTAAGTGTTGTTTGCACAAGTAGTGTTTTTTAGTCTTATGTGTGTTTTCCTTTGTGCTTGGGTTAAAAGCTTCATGATTGATTCTTGGATCTCTCGAGGCTGTTGCTAACTTTTCAAGCTACGTTCTGACTCTGTGCCCAATGCAATTTGAGGCTACTGGTTTCTTAAGCATAGCAGGCATGCTTCCCCTGGGAATCACCAATTTGTTGACCATTTTGGTCCTACAAGCCAAAATCAGTCTCCTTCTTTCCCTTGCTATTCTGAGCCAGTTCAAATTTGGTTCGCACAAGTCTTCTGGCAAAATATGAACTAGTTCGAAGAATGCAAGGCTTTTTACAAAGCTTCTTTAGACTTTTGGTGGAAGAAATTCACAAGGAAAGAGACTGAAAATGTTCAAGACACTTTTCCTTAAGGTTGGATAAAGTGGTTCGACGTCAGGGTTCAACGACATGATCTTTCTAAAGAGCTTAGAGCTTTGAACTTTGAACCTTGAACTTTGAACAATTATTGGTTCAATCGATTGGTTCAATCAGTTGGTTCAATCGATTGGTTCAAAGTGTTGATTCAATCAGTTGGTTCAATCAGATGGTCCAATCAAAGGATTCAATCAGTTGGCTCGATCTTTGGTTCGAAGTGTTTGATTCAACGAGCTGGTTCAACAGGTTGGTTCAAGCGGTTGTTTCAACGACTCCTTGCAGAACACAAAGTGTTGAACCATTGAACTCCAAAAAATGGTTTAGGTTCAATGACAAAGACCTGAAAAAAGGAAGAAAAGTTGAAGGAATTGACCAAATGGCGACATGCATGTAAATGTCAACTTTACGACAATGAAATAGTCATTGATCTTTAAATGCTTAAGCACGAACCCAAAGGAATTCATAGGCCTTCAGGCCAAAGGGCTCAAATTGCCAAAAGGAGCCAAGGGATGATAAAGGACAAAGCCAGAAGGAGCCAAATGAGATATGGACAAAACAACCCAAGTGGCAAAAGGGAGGCATCGGTAGGAGAGTTATTTCAGTAGTTGAAACAGTCTCTGCCAAGTGGTCATCAAGGAGCGTGAATAGTGAAGACGCGCCAATTTCTTCCACACTTTGCATTAATGAGCAGACAAACCGCATGAATGTCTTGAAGGAGCAGTCTTGTTTGTAGACAAAGAGGTGCATCCCATGATTTCATAATAATTTTAAATGCCTAAAGTCAAAACTGGAGCTGACACAACATTCTCTTTCAAGCGACCTCCTCTTCCCAATGCTCTCAACACACATGGGCCACTTGCAAAAGGGCACCAAAGTCTTTCCAAAAGGGCACCATTACTTCTTCCCTCTGGATCTATATATTTGTAACTTCTCATTTGAAAAATATCTCTCAGCTTGTATGGCGTAGCCCTACAGGAAATTTACTTTGAATAAAAAAGAAACATTTTTACCTCCATTTTGAGCTTGCACTTTTGTATATGTCTATGACTTTGTCCTGTGTTAAGTCATTTTCCTTTATGCTTTCATAGAATGATTCTAGCATGTCTAGTGTATTGTGAGTTCTTCTTTTGCAGGTTAGCTAGAAGTGTCCTTAGCAGAGTATAGGCGCATGTGAATAGGCTACCATAGTGTGTCTTAGAATGCCTCTGGTAATTCTTCCTCCTTGTATCTCCACGGACCCCTAGCTCACTGATGCAGAAGAATTTCTTATATCAAATGGAGTGTATGATAGCTTGTTCTTGGTGGAAAGTGTATGTCAAAGCTGAGTAGATCAACCATTTTTGGTGCATCACTATTTAGTTTAGGTTCTGTTTTCAGTAAGCCTTCTCTCTTTCCCCCCCCCCCCATTGTTAGTAGTAGAAAATCTAGGACCTCAAAGATGCATCAAAGGGAGCTAGCCCTTATCTAGAGATTCTCCCCTCAGTTTTTACAGACCCACAACAAGAGGGGAGTCTCCATTGTGTTGCGTGGAAGATAGAAGCTCAGCCTTCTGTCAAGGGTGCCAATCCACAACGTCAACAAGAACCATTTCATTATTATCCATATTGAAGTAAACCTCCATTGTATAATACATCATAGTCCACGAGATGACCTTGAAATGCATTCCAATGATCTTATTCGCCACGTCTTCCCTCATTATGTAACAAAATTTCTCAACCAATGGCATCTCTTCCATTAGAATGGGCCAATTTTTATTTAACAGAGACCTTGATAATTATTGTGAGCCACTCATCGCATAGTCTATATCAAGAGAGAATTATTGTGAGCCACTCATCACATAGTCTATATCAAGAGAGAATTATTGTGAGCCACAATTTGTGAAATGAAGACCTTGAGGGTGGAGTTTATATCTGCCAAGTTCCATTCTATAGAAAGATGATAAATGTTATTGAAAACACTCAAAATGCCCACAACACATTTTCATCAAGACTCCATCTAAGCCTGTATTGTAAGCACCTAGTCACCTCCAAGCTCATGAACAACGTGCACCCTTCTTCCTAGCCTATATGATATTATTGGTGCCTTTTCTCATGGTGGAATAGGTTTGTCAAAACTAGATTATCTTATCGGTTGTTGTTCCCGGAAGAACTACAAGAATTCATAAAGCTAGTCACTATTCCTGACAATAGCGCTCCATCTAAAGGCTAATGCATTACAATAACCAATTTATTTTGCATTACTAAATAAATATATAACCCAATTTGATTCAAAAATGCTCTTTAGGTTCAACAGTTTGTAATGAAATTACAAAAATGATTCGTAGTAATAGAATTGTATATCGCATAATTAAGAGTAGAATAAATAGATCAACAATAATGATTGCCGAAAAAACATAATACTTGAATATTATGACTAAGACACTTTGAGGGGGGAACCTCCACAACAATGCAATAAGAACAAAATTCACAATATGATGATAACAAACTAACCACTACCTCCCATATATACTCTACTTAGCCAATGTTATTCCATAGGCTAAACATACTAAGAACATAGAGAAATGCAATAAGATAATATGAAGGTGTGTAAGCCATAAGTTAGCCACACATATCCCTAAACACACTATAGGTTAAGGGCGTAACATGCCCCTCCCCTTCAAAACAAGGTTGTCCTCAATATTGAATCAAATAAGGGTGTTGTTGCAGGAACACTTCATCCTCCTATGTTGCATCTTCAGAATGTAGGTTCTTCCATTTGATCAAATACTCCTTAATGGCTCTATTTCGTAGTTGCTTAGTGTGTGTGTGAAGTATCTTTTCAAACTCCAAAATGACTTAGTCTTCTTCATCTAATTCAGGTAAATCAGTATGAGTGGAAACTTTATGTCTAATTATCTTCTTTAAACAAAATACATGGAATACCAGATGTGTGCAAGTGGATGGAGGTAATTCTAGCTTGTAAGCCACAATACTAATTTTTTTCAAGATCTGATAAGGGCCATAATACTTAGGTGATAACTTATTATCATTTTTCTATTACTTCAGAGACATCTATTTATATGGTTATAAACACATAAATACCCAATCACCTATGACAAAATGTCACTCACTGCAATGTTGATCTACTTGTTACTTCATTATATTTTGTGCCATTACTAAATTCTCTCGTAAACTGACTGGTACCTCCTATTGATGGTAAATGTGTTCTTCAACAACTCGAACCTTAGGATGGACTATCAAATATGAAGTTATGGATGGGGGGTGATACCCATACAATGCCACAAAGGGAGACATCTTGGAAGAAGTGTGAAAAGAAGTTGTATACCATCATTCAACAAGTGGAAGCCAATAAACCCATTTATATTGTTTGTCAAAAACAAAACAACAAAGATACCCTTTTAGACATTTCTTGATTGCCTTTATTTGTCCATGAGATTTAGGATGATAAGATGAATTATGAACCAATTGGGTACGCAAACATGCAAATAATTCAATCCAAAAATTACTAGTAAAAATGGGATTTTGGTCACTTACAATGATCTTTGGCGTACCATGCAATTTCTGAACTATATTGAGAAAAGCAAAAGTTATTGTACAAATAACAAATGGTTATGATAAGGAACAAAAATTAATGTACTTAGTGAGTCGATCCAAAACTACCATGATAACATTTTTACCCTCAGATTGTGGTAACCCCATAATGAAATCCATGGAAATATCCTCCCAATGTTGGTTAGGGATGGATAAAGGCTGAAAAAGACTTGGGGTCTTAATACTTTCACCTTTATTTTGCTGACATACCATGCATTTAGCCACATATTTCTATACATCCCCATTGTGTCCTTCCCAAAATAAATCGTGCTTGATTCTATCATATGTTTTCAAATGTCTGGAATGACCTCCAAGTGGAGAGGCATGAAGTTCTTGAAGAATTTTATGTTTGACGAGAGAATGCTTATAGAGGTATAATTTATCTTTTATACCATAATGCATTCCCCTTCCATGTAAATTTTTCAAATTCATCAAAACCTTGCTAGATATTTTGAATCAAATCCTTGGTAGCACTGTCATTCTCCCATTCAGATCTTGCTTCCTCTAGCCAATTTCCTGCCACATGGTCACGATACATAACAATGCCTCAACCGATTCATCCCATCGGGAGCAGGCATCTGCCACCACATTATCTTTTCCATTCATATACACCATTTCAAAATCATATCCTAACATTTTAGTCACCCATTTTTGTTATTCTTTAGATGACAATCATTGCTCCAAAAAATATTTGAGGCTATAATGATCAATCTTTATCTAAAAGTGACGATCCATTAAATAATGTCTCGATTGTTTCTTGGCATGTGAAATAGCCACCATATCTTTCTCATAGATTGATTTGAGCCTATTTTCCCCCTTTAGTAGGCAATTTTCAAATGCTAATGGTTTGCCTTCATGCATAGTATAACCCCCATGCCATATCCTGATACGTCACAATCAATAACAAAAGTTTTTAAAAAATCAGGAGTAGCTAAAATTGGTGTTGTGCACATAGCCATTTTCAATTATTCAAATGTCTTTGTAGCTGAATCGGTCCACTATAAGGAGTTTTTATTCAACAGAGGTGAGTGGGTTTGCAATGCTACCATAATTTCTGACAAACCTATGATAGTAACTAGTTAGCCCCAAAAATCCTTGAAGGTTTTTTAGGGTCGTGGAAACCTACCACTCCATTGCTTGGATTTTTTTAGGATTAACTTTCACTCATTCATGTGAAACAATATGACCCAACTACTCCACCTCTTAGACGCCAAAAACACATTTGGAAGGTTTAGCATAAAGTTGATATTATTCTAGAACTGGAAGTACCTATTTTACATGTTTCAAATGGTCTTCCCAAATTTTGTTGTAGATGAGGATATCATCAAAAAACATTAATACAATCTTTTTCAGAAATATCCTAAAAATAGTTTTCATCAAACACTGAAATTTAGATGGTGCATTTGTGAGGCCAAAAGACATGACCATAAATTCATAATGGCTTTCATGAGTTCTAAAATCTATTTTAGATATGTCCTCATCATGAATGTGAATCTGATGATACTCAGAGTGAAGGTCTAACTTTTTAAAATAAACAACAACATGTAATTCATCTATAAAATCATCAATTACTAGAATAGAAAACTTATCTTTGATGGTGTCCCTGTTGAGTTTTCTATAGTCTAGGCACATCCTCCAACTGTTATCTTTCTTCTACACCATGACCACCAAGGAGGAATATCCACTTTGACTATGTCAGATGATTCCTACCTCCAACATCTCTTATACCATCTTTTAAATTTCACTCTTTTGGGCATAGGGATACTTGTAGGGTCTTATGTTGGGTGGTGTACTTCTTGGAATGAGCCCAATGGCATGATCATGTGCATAACTAGGAGGAAGTCCTTTCGGTAGGACACCAAAAATAACATAATGGTCATCTAACACCCTTTGCAAATCTTGATGTCTAGTAGACTCCTTGGTTGGTTGAACCTCTATGGAAAATAATAATGCCACAAATCTTTATGTACCTTTTCTAAGAATCTTTGTCATTTGATGGGAACTAACTAGTTGTGGAGATTTAGCCTATAATCCAAGGAGTTCAAAGGCATTGTCTTCTAAATGGAACCTCATGAATAATTCATGGAAATTCATCTCAATAGTGCCTAAAGTGGTGAGCCACTGCACTCCCAAAAAAATTTCAACTCCTCCCATGGGAATACCAAACATAGGGGAATCTAGCAAGTAAGCTCCCATAACAAACTTTTATAGAATAGTTGATTGTACCACCATATGCAATCATGACCTAAAATTCTAGAGATGGGTAAATGAAATAATTCAAACGAGTATCCAACTTAATCTTGATGAAGTTATGTGTACTCCCAAAGTCAATTAACACAATCACCTTTTATTTCTTTAGGAAACCCACCACCTTAAGAGCTTGATAAGTACTAAAGCTTGAAAGTGCATGACATAAAATAATAGGTTGAGAATCTTCAGGTTCTTCCAAACCTACCATTAAAGCCTCATCATCTTCTTCCTCCTCATCGACACCTTCAATTTAAAATAACTTCTTTTTAGTACATCGATGTCCTTTACTCCATTTGTTAGCGCATCCAAAACACAAACCTTTTGGACACTTTTCTTCGACTTACTGAGGTGTCAATCTAGTAGGCTGTGTAAATGATGGTGTTGGGAAGGTTAATTCATGCACGTTAGTGAAAGGTCTTTATTTGATCAACTCTTTTTTCTTAACCAGATGTGTCCTTGGTATGGCATCAGATACATTACTAGGATGAAACATGTGAATCTCCAATTGGATGTTATCTTTGAGGCCACCCAAAAATAGGTCAGTCAGATTTTCCTCAATGATGTCTACCACACGTAAGGAGAGAATTTGAAATTGATAATGTAATCCTTGACTATCCTAGTTTGCTGCAACTTAACTAGTTGGTTGAAGTAGTTTTTAGAGACATTATTACGATAGTGGAGTTACAGATCTTCAAAAAATATAGACCAAGTAACCAAGAGACCCTTATTTTTATTTTGAGCACACAACTATTGATACCAAATAAACTGCTTGGGTTCTAGATATAGAGAGGCCATGACCACCTTTTGTGAACATGAAGTCTAATATAAATCAAATAAATTTTCAATTTGAGTAATCCATGTGAGTGGATCATTACCTTCAAACTTGTGTAGTGTTTTAACCTTATAGGGTTTTACTATGTAAATCCTAAGCTAGATTAAAGGGTTAGGTTTGTTGTTGATATAAAATAAAATTGGAAATTATTGATTCAAAGAAGCTTTCCAAAAATAGTAAGCACAAGGAGAAAATGAGCTTATTTGGATATATATAGAGTTTTTTGCAGATCAGGGTACTAGAAATGGTTGAGTAGATAGAGAGGAATCTCTCATCTGTTGACTATTTTTTGAGATTTGGATCTAGACAGTAGTGCTCCCTTTAGGATAGTAGCACCATGTGGTGCTAATGTCCAACTCTGGCACGAGTGTCCTTTTTGTAGTGACTATCTATAATTTTAAAATAAGCTTTGGGAGTTCCTAGAGGTTTTATAGGTGATGATGTGTCGTGTAGGAGCTCATTTATGTCACTATTTTGGTTGATTCTTCTCCAAACCCTAATGAATACCTACACACATGAAAAAATGAAATAATCAAATGTAAAATAAAAGAAAAAACTAGCTTGTGGGATGTTATGATCATGTGGAGCATAACCCTTGTTGTTCTTGTCATTGCCTACATTAACCCCAATGTTAGGGGTCTCATATCGCATGTAGTTATCCCTTAGGGAACATGCACCATCAACTTGCATGGTATGCTAGAATGGATTTTGCATAGGCCCTTCTTTGATCAAGCATGCAAATGTTTAGGTGTAAAATTTGAGTAGTATGTAGAGTATTTTAGTTTTACTATTAGTTGATTTTATATAAATAAGTGCCAAAATAGTAAGTGCATGTTATATGAACTTTTAGGCATATGTGTAGGAGATTTAAGTTTTTGTATTATTTTGGTTTATGGTTCTTTGTTTATATTTCATAAGATTTATGTGTGTATAACATGTGATGATGATATGCCCTAATTGAACCCAGATAATATAGAGCACTAATGACCATACTGCTCTTGTTGTGTTGTTGTAGACATAGACTGTGAAACTGGAGCTGCTTGTGAAGCACTGCTAGTGTTTAAATGTGTAGACTTTGATGCAAAAATCTTGATTGGTTGACACTCTGAAACTAAACTATAAGTTATCTAATTTAGTGCAAATATTTTAAATAGTGTGTGAATTTAAGCTGGGTTCTGATCTCTGTGATGATTTCCATATCTCTTTATTGGATGTCAAAATGAAAATGTGCTCTTGGGTTGATAATTATTCCCAAATATTTTGATCAGTGTGTGCATTGTAGGTGCATTTTGAGCTTTGTAATTATTTTTGGAGATTGTGATTGGAGTTTGTACCAAAGTTGTGCCTTTAGGTCTATAATTATTCCCAACTATCTTAATCAGTGTACGCACTGGAGGTGCATTCTAAACTCTATGAACTTATTGCCATTGATGTTGAGGTTGTGATGTACATGACTATTGATAAATGGTTGTCCAGGAAGTCATAGAGATCATACGATGACTAACCAATGGTTCCCAAAAAGGAACATCCTAGGATAACTCTGTCATAGAGGAATGTGATCTAGAAAAGTGGTGAATGAGGGCCTGATACCCCCTGTGTAAACTCTATAATGCTTCTGCTAGCATACTAGTCAATGTAAGCTTGGAGTGCATAACAATGGTCATTTGAATGTCCATTTATCCAGTGAAAATGACAATAATGCTTATGTGGTACTTGGTGAAAATGGTGTGGTGGATGATGATTAATTGAAGGAAATGTAATCATAACCTTATCTAGTAGTGTAAGCAAGATGTCATGAGGCCCAACTTTATCTAAAAATTGTATAACCCATCTACATATATCCTATGTGTGACTAACTGTAGATTGTGTTTTGTAGAGTGGCTCTTTGCCCTTATTGAGTATTTTTATTGGTTGTTTCTATTTTATTGTTTTTTTTAATTAGAAGTGGAGCAGGCTCTTGTACCAAGTTTGATGGCTGAGATTCTAAGGGGTCTATAGCCAAATCTAGCTTTGATTGTGTGATTACTAATCCCAATTGTTCCTCTAATGATATAGCTACATTGCATAGATGTTTGATTTAGCAAATTGTCCTTGAGAGGAGAGATTAAACCTCTAACAAAGATGTATGGCACTTCTAAATATATTGGTTTATAAATTAACTGATGCAAACAAGCTTTGAACCGTAGAATGTATTATGATGTAGTCTATATCTCGCCCTGGTGTAATGAAGGTAACCTCTCATGTGTGACTAAAGGTCCCTTATTCTATATATAATGCCTGAGGAAGACTATCTCTAGCTCCTTATAAGTATGTAAAGATCCACTAGAGAGTGTATGGTGGAACCAATCTAGTGCTTTGTCCTTTAGTGACTTTGGAAACACATGTATTAGAATTAACTTGTTTGTAATATGAGCCATGGATTTCTCATAAGCTCGAAGGTGTAAATATAGATCTCCTCATCCATCAAAAATAAGTAACACCGGTACTGGAAATTAATATGACAACCTCATTGTTGAGATTCTACGTGGAAAAGGCTTATTATGTATAACATTTGCATCAACCTGAGATTTGTATGCTTCATTCTCCAAAGTGAGATAATGTACTTGTTTCTAAAAAATACCCATAGCTTGCATTAAGGAAATTAACACTTGTGAAGGTATATTATCATTATCAATGGGTTCATTTAATTCTTGAATTTTATTGTTTATTTTAGCTATCGGTATATTAGATTGGAAATATTGTTTAGAAAGGGTCAATGTGCTCTTAATAACCTTTGGCAGTATGATAGCCTAGACTTGGTTAGAGGGAAATGAGCTAACCCTCGTTTGGGTTTATTTGAGAACTAGGTTTTACTGTAGTAAGGGTGTTTAAGGGGGATCCATTGGTATATTTTATATTGTTAGGTTGTGGAGGAGTATCATATACTAGTTTATTAGAAGGTGATTTATTCTCTAGTGAATGGAAATTATGCAGATAAGAATAAGTGTGTGTGTGTCTTTTTACAAGTGGCCTATTATTGGGTTGGATAAGAGAGATATGTGAGGTAAGAGAAGAAGTAGAAGTTGTAGATTCTATGTTATCTTCATCATAATCACAATAATCATCATCTTCCCAAGGCTCATCAAAATCAGAATTCAATTCATTTAAAGAACTAAGAGTAGAAAAAGTATCATCACATGCTCATTAATAGAAGGAGAAGGAGAATATTTTAAACTTTTACTACTATGAAATGTATCATCATGTGTAAGTGAAATGCAAGGCATTTTTTCACTAGTCATTTTTAAAATGTGAGCATGATTATCACTTTCTATTTTGGAATCAAGAGAATGAGAAGTAACAACCATGTTTCTTTTTGCACATTATGATATATAGGAGAAGATTTAGAATCATGTGCGTTATCTATTTGTGGCAAAGAATCATTGCATTGATCTTGAAATGTGAATGAGGGTGATAAATTAATTTCATCTACCTTAGTTTGTGCATTGCTAAAAGGTGTAACATCATTTGTATTTGTTTTTTAAAATGTAATTGAGAAAGGTAAAGAAGTTGCATTTTTCCCATCTACTTTACTTGAAGCTTGCAAAAGTGATTTTCATGTAGTGCACTTATATTGATTTATTTTGAATAATGAAGTGGCAAAAGTAGTTGAAAAGGTATGATCACATTGGCATAAAACACTACCAGCAAGAGGTTCTTTTGACATTATATTGTTAATTTAATTTTTAAGAGTAAGAGGAAAGATAAGATGTTGTATCTAATGTATCCTAATGTTCATTTGTATTGTCATACTCATAATAAACCTCATATCCATCATTATAACAATAGTCATCATCATTATAATTGAAGTCATTATTTTGCTCTAATGTATAATCTTAAAAATTAGTCCATTCATTGTTATAATCATGAGAAAAATTCAAGATTGCATCAAGTGGATGAGGGGTAGAAGACTTTTTAGATGCCATTTTAAACTTACCAAAGAAGATAGTGTAAATAAGGAATAATAAACACATGAGAGGTAGAATATAATCTAACATAAGCATGTGTGCAATGTGTGAATTTGTTGAACACAGATTGTAATAAAAAATAGGATTATTATTGAACCCTAATTGCTAATGTTTGTGTGTATAGGGACCTAGTATGTAGATTTAGGGTTATGTTGAAAATATTTAAATTAAAATAAATAAATAAAACCCTAGTATAGGATTAATTAAATTAGCTAAGTTAATACAAAAAATTAGAAAATCAATTATTTATAACCCTAATTTAATGTACAAAATTTAGAGAAGGTAAAAACTAAGGAAAATTAGGGTTTTGAAGAAATATTTGAATTAAGTCAGGTTCACCAAATATTTTAACCTTTTAGTGTTTTAATATGTAAATCTCAAGCTAGATTAAAGGGCTGGGTCTATTGTTAATCTGGAAGAAAATTAGAAATTATTGATTCAAAAGAGCTTTCCAAAAATAGCAAGCATAAGGATAAAATGAACTTATCTATATATATATACTGAGTTTTTCACAGATCAGGGTACTGGAAATGGTTGAGCAGATAGAGAAGAATCTTTTATTTGTTGACTATTTTTCAAGATTTGGCTCTGGACAGTAGCACCCCCTTTAGGATAGTAGCACCATGTGGTGCTAATGTCCAATTTTGACACTAGTGTCCTTTTTGTAGTGACTATTGATAACTTTCAAGGAAGCTACGAGAGTTCTTAGAGGTTTTTTAGGTGATTATATGTCATGAAGGAGCTTGTCTTTGTCACTATTTTGGTTGATTATTCTAAAAAACCATAATGAATACTTGCACACATGAAATAATGAATTAATCAAATGTAAAAGGAAAGAAAAAAACTAGGTTATGGGATGTTATGATTGCATGAAGTAGAACCCCTATTGTCTTGGTCACTGCCTACATTAACCCCAACATTAGGAGTCTCATATCGCATGTAGTTATCCCTTAGGGAACATGCACCATCAACTTGTATGGAATGCTAGAAAAAATTTCACCTAGGTCCTTGTTTGATCAAGCATGCAAATGTCTAGGTGTAAAAGTTGAGTAGTATGCAATGTATTTTAGCTATACTATTGGTTGATTTTATGTAAATAAGTGCCAAAATAGTAAGTGCTAAATGTAAAATGCCTTGTGAGGCTCTTTATATAAGAAGATATTTATTTGGAATATAATACCTTTTTTGTTGGCTGACAAGTCATGAAAAAAATATACAAAACACAAGAGAAGGGTCATGGAGGGGTTAGGACTGAAACACTAGTGAAAGGGCCCATTAGACACTGAAGCCAAAAGCAGACACTTGTGTCATATGGTGTTACTATATTGAAAGTGGTGCTAATGTCCTAAGGCTCAAAATAAAGCAAAAATCAGGGATGATAGGCTAGTGGCCTTTAGGATTGGGAAAAGGTGACCTGTGACTATTGGGGGTGGCAAAAATAGGGAAAATAAGACATAATAAAGATCAAAAGACTTGAAATTACCATGTGAACAAGGGCTATAACCATCATAAAGACCCTTATGTGAAAGAGCAAAAAAATAAATAATACTTGTGGTTGCTTGACCAAATTATGGTGTTTATATTTATGTCCACTTTTAGCAACAATGACTTCATACCATGGTTGTCATTGTGATTGTTTGGAGGAGAAGAACCCAACTGAAGTGGTGGAAGGTTATTTTGAAATTGCTAAGTTGAAAAGTTGGCCAATTGCCCAATGATTTTTTGTAATTGATCCTAGAAGCTATTCAGGTCCCCTCTCATCCCTGTGAGGTCCCTTATAATACATCAAGATCATCTTTCTACACCATGCCTTACAAATTTGACTTAAGTTGTTAAACTACCTTTGAAATACTTGGATAGGAAGTTTCTAACTCAATATCATCTCTGTGAGGAGTTTTAGGTATTTCTTTCCCTTTCCCATGACCATGAGTGTTAGGCCCTACCATGCACAAACCTTAGGAGGGTCATGACCCCAAAAAAATGTATCAGTAGATGATATCATTTTGATCACCTCACCAAGACGAATCTAATGATTGCTAATGTGCACAAGGATGAAAAAAATTATCTTGAAAAAGTGTACCAGTAGAATATACCATTGTGATTGTCTCACGAAGATGAATCCAATAATTGTTAATTTTCACAAGGTAAAAAAAAATTCCAGACTTATTTTTTTTTTACTTGAAAAAATGTTTTTTCTTTTTTGTCAAAAAACCTCATGAACAAAATTGTGGTGACAAAAAAATCAATTCTTCCTGGATCACAAGTTATGTTTTTTCGACCTTCTAGTGCTCAAGATGATAGATCCAAAAAAAATTACGTCGCATAAACTTGCCCAAATCGAAGCACTGATACCACTTGTAATAAAATTACTTAGATGATTTGTAGCAATAGAATTATATATCACATAATTAAGAGTAGAATAAACATATCCACAAAAATAATTGCTAAAAAAATTAAATACTTGAATATTATGTCTGAGTCACTTCGAGGGGGCAACCTCCACAACAATGCCATAAGAACATAATTCATAATATGATGATAAAAGACTAATCAATGCCTCCTATATATACTCTACTCAACCAATCTCATTCCATAGGCTGACCATACTAAGAACATAGAGAAATGCAACAAGATAATATGAAGGTATGTAAGCCACAAGTTAACCACACATATCTCTAGAGGCACTATAAGTTAAAGTTGTAACACATATTACTTCCACAATTACCATGCTCTTTGGGAGGGCACACAATAGAACCATCATCATTTGCTTTTCGATCCAGTAAGGTTGGATGCAAATTTGTAGAGTGGTTGTATAGGCCTTATAACTTCCATACATAACTCATTCATCCCTTTGATACTTCAAACTATGGTATTGGGTTGATTGTGTTTCATCATGTTCAGGACCTGGGGTCGAATTGACTAGTAGACCACACCATTGTTAGGTTTTGAATATTAAAGCCTTGAAATAACCTAGATATGCATCCTAATAACAATTACAGGAATGAAGTAAATGAAAGAAACATTTATGAACATTGTAACAATAAAACTTAATGAGAAAGATGAACAACACATAAATGAGATCTCCATTACTATAATGTTTTATTTTATAATGTATGGTCATGTATTCACTTATATGTATAATTATATCTCAACACAAAAAAACTTAGTCATTTTCCCTCACCATTATTGCCTAGTTCACCTTGAAATCTATCAATACTTTCATGTTTTGTATGGGTTTATATTCCCACAACTTTGTCATTGTTCAAGCTTATTGTGAAATAGAGTGTCTCTTCCTCCCACAACTCATTGTCACACTATATGAAGAAACACACCACCTCATTTTCTATGATCACCTCCACCAAAAATATTAGATTATTATTGCTTAACTCTTCATGCACAAAAGGTGAGACAAGATCAACAGTCGTAGATTTTGAGGGAGTTACGACTATCAATTTATATTTTTTCATTTTACAAAATCTTGCCTTACTAAACTAAAAAATTACATCCCTTTCTACAACTTGTAAAATATTATAAAAACCACTTGTGACAATAATTTTAATGAACAAAGTGGTATCAAAAGTAATAATTTTTCATCAATATTAAAAATTGTAATCGTTACATTTAATTTTGACAATTTTTAAATAATTAAAAAAGCTTAAAAAAATAATTTATTTAAAACTCAAGAATACTAATTTAACAATTTTTAGATGTTAATCCAATACATAATTTATTTATTTAAAAAAAAACCCAAAAGTGACGTCCACAATACCATTGATTAGTAACATTTAAGATTAGACGTTGCAAACAACTCTAGTGATGTGTCGGCAGGAGGTTATGTAAATATTTTAACCACTCTTTGTATGACGTCATGTCATGCATCTGCCAAGTCAATTTCTATGACATGGATGCATTATTCGAAAAGAATGTAAATCTTATGAAGCAAAATAAAGCTAATTGAATTGAGTTTAATCTCTATTGTGATTCGTTTTATACAAAGGTATCTCCAAAAATTCAAAAAATGTTTCTCACACAAGCTCACCACTCCTAAAATGAATTCATTTAATTACCATCAAATAAAATGTTTATATTTTTTATATTTAACATCGTTTCCCTCATTTTTATATGCAAGCATAATATTTAAACAAATGTAGATATTTAAAATTAGACGCTTCGTGACAATTTTAACTAATCAAATTTTTTTATATTAACATTTTTGGTTTTTACTATTCATTACCCTTTAACTACTTAATTAATTTATTCCATAAACAACATTCAATCCTATAAAATTTATATAATATTTTATTAGTTAAATAACCTAAATTAATTAACTAATATTTCTTTAATTCCATAAATTTTATATATACATAATTATCAAAATCCAAAAATCAAATAATCTTAACATCATGACATCATCTTCCACATCCTTCCACTTTTGAAATTTCAATGATGTTATAGGGTCTGTCTATCCCCCATCATCTGAATTTTATAATTTAAATATCATTATTTCTAAATTTCAATGATGTTATAGGCTTCGTTTGTCCCCCATTATCTAAATTTTACAATCAATAGTTTATCTCTCCAAATCTAATAATTCACGTCAAATCCCACTAACCTTCACTATCAAATTAAATAATCTCATTTAATCCTCCATGGATCAGATGTTCCCCCCTTGTTTTTCACTCCTAAGATTCCCACTAAACAATTTAATAATCTCCCATCAATTCAATCATTCTCCACCGTTGATTTTCAACTAAGATCAATGCCTTTCATTAATCAAACCAAATCTATAAATGAAATCATTCACCTCAATTTCCACTAAGTTTTATTTATAAAATGAAGAGTCATCCAAAGATTATATATCAAGGCTTCAACTTGTCGAGCCAATTAATCAAACATCAACATTGCTAGGAGAAGTGTTGTTGAATCACCAATGGAACTCAATCAAGCCTTTGTAACAACAATCAACAATCAATCTGAGCGACACCTGATCTACGAAAGAGTAAGTGAATGTACACTATTTGACATTTTTAATCCTTATTTACTTTCTTTTCAGTTAGTTCATCTTAAGTACACTAAAATAGATTTAATTTATTTTTATTTTATTTAGATTTCTAACAATCTAATAATCTTTGTTGTTGTATTATATTTTGGCACGCCCGATGAGACTCACAACTCCTAAATTAGCTTCACAAACAAAAAAACCCTCTTCTCAAAACAAATAAGATATTTTTTAGTTCTAATCTTTATTGTTGTAGGTTTCTTATCAAAAATATTTCTTTTGAAGATCTAAGTTTATTTCTTTTTTTTAAAAATTCAATCTAACTTTTGTTTTAAAAAAATGGGTGTGTCTTTTAATTTGTAATAGGAGTTGTTCTGATTTTTTTAGGTTGGTTCAAGTTTAGTTTAAAAACATATTGCCAAAATTTTATAAAAAATCATTTGTGGTTTAGGGGATATCATTAAAATAGTGTATGTTAGTTTTTTAGTTTTTATTTATTTTTAAAATAACTGTTAAAGTGATTATAACTTGTAAATTATAATCTCATTTTTTCTAATTATTTATAGGTTGGTTTGGATTTGGCATATCAACATACTATCTAATTTTTATAAAAACCCACAGTATAATTTAAGAGATATAGTTAAAATGGTGTTTGTTATTTTTTATATTTATTTTGTTTTCTAACTTTTAAGTTTGTGAGTTTTTTTTTATTTAACATTTTAACTTGTATGTTGCTTGTTTGGTTTAGATTTTAAGTCTTTTATGTGTAGGTTTCATTTTTTAAGACATTTCATCAAACTAATAATAATTTATTGATAGATTTCACTTGTCTAAGACTAAATGAAACAAACATTCTTTTTGCAAATACACTTTGAAAACTCACACGTAAGTTTTGTGCTCTAAAATAAATTTTTGTATTTCATTGTTTAAGTAGCTATTTGTTGTGTTTTTATTAATTTGAAGTGTGTATGCTCTCTCCTTGCCCCATTATAGGATCTTGAGTGTTAAAAAATATACAAATTACTTGATTACTTGTGTTTATTAAGCAATTTAATTTCATTTAAAATTTACTTATGAGTGTCATAAAAATCATGTATGCTCTTTCTTTGGCATCACATTAGTGACAATACTTAGAAATTAAAAGTGACTTTATGATTTTTTGTAACCTTGATTACACTTGCATATGCTCTTCCCTCGACATCACATACTTTAACTGGGAATCATAAACAAGTGTCAATTTTTTTCTTTTAGTTATGAAAGGTGAATTTCATCACCTTCATGTGAGTCCTTAGGGTGCAATGACTAAGAATTGATACCCCATCATGCATACCAACCCCATACGTCTAATGAAGTATATAAATTGAGTGGCAGATGCCATAATAGCATAACTACTATGTGTATGAAGCACAACTTGTGAAAGCAAATAATATATTCCTGACACTAAACTAACAGATATCACCCTCGAAGAATTCAATTTTTGGTAGCATTTCACTGTAATCTTACGGCTGAAGTGGTCACAAAGGGGCAATGCCTTCTCATGAATGGCCTATTAATTGGATTTTTTCTTCGATGATTTTTTAAGCCTCATGTAGCACAAGATATATCGAGGACCATCTATAAATTCATGTACAAATCTTATTCACATGAAGACTTTTTATCATCATATTTATGGTGCATCGATAAGTGGTTAGCCCTGTGAAGTTACTATCACCCTACCCTCAAAACCTAGTTTAGTGGATTACAAGCACAAAATCCTCTATATTCGGTAATATAAAACATTAGGCTGACACTATCTAACAAATGAATAAGTATTTATGAGAGTCCACAAGTTATTCAAGACCTTATCCAAATTACCCTTTATAGTGTGATTTTATTTGAAATCATTCATAGTTAATAGTTTTGCTTGGTTTATTTCATTCTTTTTGTGTGTACAAACATGATTTTGCTATCTAAAAGGAAAGTCAACAAAAATTAAATCAAAACAAACCAAAACATTCATAAAGTCAAAATCCACATTCAAGTCCAAAAAAATTGAATTGTGTCTTTTCACGTTAAGCCTAGCATCTATGACACATTTCATTAGGAGCCAAACCAGAGCTAACACAATTTTTTATTTGAATTTGGGTAACAATACATTAGTTGAAATGAAATTTGATAAAAATCCATTCCTTTCACATCAAGAACATGATAGTCACACTGATAGTGATGTTGATCAAAGTGAATATGACCAAGATAATACTAGCTAGTGGTTCAAAACATATCGAGGAAAAGCCCAACTAGAACAATACCTCTATCAAAATAAAGGTTAAATCATGTTGCATCTAGCCTAATTAAGTGATTTTTTGTATGTTTTAAGAGACTCTACTATCCTAACTTATAGACAAGACTAGGAGGTGCATCACCAAAAATAAACCACTACTATTTATCACATTGATCATGATCAACACCATACCAAAAATCCCTAGTTGGGTCATAAAGATACCAAGAAAGGAAATCAACTTTAGTAGAGCAGTCTTCTCAAGACCCAAATAGAGTCATAATTGACCAACTTCATAAAATTGGCCAAATGATAGCTACTTTGGCCTCAACTTTAGTGGCCACATCATCCAATCCTCAAACATCATCTAATCAACAACAATAAATCCCACCCAATCAGTAGGAACACATCTCATTTAGTTAATAAAAACAACCACCTAATAATTCTAAAATTGGAAATAAGATGTACATACCCCCTAAATCTAATGCCAATTTACATTCATCTCCTAATCAACCTTCATTCATCCATCGACATACATCAAATCCTTCTCTAAACACTCCTTTTGCTCAGGAATGGCAAGAGATGAGAAACACTCTTCAAGGATTAAAGGCAGGAAACCAAAACACAAAGTTTAAGTTTGAGGAGCTATGTTTGTATCACTTTGATGAAAATATTTTAAAAATCCCATTCCCCCCTCATTTGGAGGTACTCAAATTTGATAAATATAAAGGGAAAGTATATCCACGTGACCACCTTAGAGATTTCTTCATGGTTGGTCAAGAAGTGGCACGTAATCACATTTTTATTTCTAAAATTATATCCCCAAAGCTTGGGTGGTCAAGCTTTAGAATGGTTCCAACTTTTACCTAAGGAATACATCACTACATTTATAGATTTGTCAGAATATTTTATGAGGCATTTCTCATACAATGTAGAACATGAGATAACATTGATGAACCTTTACAACTCCAAATAGAGAAGTGAGGAAAGTTTCTCATCCTTTTGCAATGATGAAGTAGTTTGGTTAGTCAATTTCCTCATTCATTTCTCAAAACATAATTAACATATATTTTTGTGGAAAATTTTAATCAAGATTAAGCCATCATGTCAAACTCTAATGTGCCACCACATTTGATGAAATCATCCAAAAGGGGATCTAAATTGAGAAGGCTCTCATTAGTAAGGGTCTAATTAAAGTGTTCTCTAAAGACACAATCCATTAACCTTAGGCTAGTGCTTTAGTGCAAATAGAAAAACCCAAGTTCTTTAATAAGAATATGAATGTAGTGGGTGATGGAGTTGCATAGTCTAAACATGTGCAAAATGTTCAAACAAAACATATTTAGAATGTTTAATCCACTTCAAAAGTCACTCTTAAGAGACCACCTATCAAGACTCCATATCGAAGAGGGATCCTTGATCCTCTTGGAGAACCCATAGAATCTATTTTCCAATAGCTTATGGTGGCAAACATGATCATATTACCACCAATAAAGTATTTTAAACTAGGACATCCTAAGCCAAAATGGTATAGGGATGATGAATACTATGAGTATAATCATATTAAAGGTCATTCTCTTTATCAATGCATGCAACTCAAACACTACATTAAGGATCTATTAGATTATAGTGATATCGAGCTCGACAATCAAGCATCCACATCACAAAATCAAAACATGGGAATTTTCAAGGATCCATTCCCAAAACATGATAATTAAAATTAGAAATAGTGAAATTAAGATCATAACCATTGTCAAAATAACTACACTAAGTGTGTGGACTATCGCAATGCTTTGCATAGTTATGATAACATCATGTCCACCATCAAAATTAATTCTTGCCATCAACCTAACACAACTCAACATGCTAGAGTCATTACCCCATGACCTTCTACATCATAATCCCACAACCTTGACCAATCTTGAGAATGTGTTGTTACTAATAGAAACCCAAATGTCATAATTCAAGGGACTTCCACATAAAAATCTTAAAATAAAATCCCCACATAGATATCCATCTTGGATCTATTATGAATGCCATTAGTTCAAAATGACATCTTATACCAAACCCTGTAGTAATCAAATGTTCCTACTGATATTTACCCCTCATTGTTTCAAGTGGGTACTCATATACAATGGATCAACACTAAACATTTTCACACTCAAGTTGATCAAGCACCTTGGGTGCTCAGAATCAAACATGGAAACAAATATCATTACCAACAAGGAGCATGATAATGTTAAAGGAAAATCATCTAACACTATTTATTTGCCCATCGTTGTTGGGCCTGTTACACATCAAACTCAATTTCATGTCCTTGATATTGAACTACCATATAACTTCTTCCTCAGACATCCATGAATTCATGACATGCACATTATTGCTTCCACTTTGCATCAATGCTTAAAATTCCACACTCTGATACAAATGTCACAATTCTTGGAAATACATAGCCTTATTAGTATTTTAAAATGTTAGAAGCTAGACATCACCATGTCCATCATTATCCCCTTACATAATATGACCTTAAAAAGGACAATAATGTGCTTCCAAATCCAAGATTAGCCTACATTCATCCAAATGACCTTTTTTCTACATCCAATAATCTCCAGCCAAAATCATCTACACACTTCATAGTTAAAGATAAAGGTTTTGGAGAATATGAAATGAAAAATGATTTCCACATTGCAAAGCTTCTGTTATCCCAAAAAACCCATGGCATTCGCAACATGGTATGACAAAATAAGGCCAATTCATATAAGGTAAGTTCTATTTCATTTGCCAAGAATGGTCTTCTCAACAATGAACAACTAAAATATCCTAGCAATTCATGGTTATATGGTTATGAACCATCTTCATGATATGAAAACAACAATATCTTATCGCTAACAAGATGTTATAAAGGGTAAATTATAAGGGTATAGGCTTGGGAGCCAAGGAACAAGGAATTCTTGAGCCCGTTCCATCTACTCAACATGAAGGAAATCTTGGCATCTGATACAAACCACTTGGAGGAGACCCCTTGATCTTAAAAGTAATACAACTACGATGACCAATGATGAATTTTTTAGTAGTGAAACAAAGTCCTTTTATAGCATCTATGATGAGCTTGCTCGATACTAATCTTTTTGATACCAACACCATCCTTACCATCCATCTATACCTCCCTTATCCCAACCTCATAGACTGGAACCAATAGGATCACGTACCTTTAGATGTTTTTTAGAATGATGAGGCAATTATAAAATTCTTAGGACATAGAGATGGTTTCATACTTGCAGACCATAGGAAGGATTTAAAATCAATTTGGACTGTGGTACCTATTTTGGAGAGTAGGTGGATTTTCTTAGTCAAGAAAATAAAAAAGTAATGTTCTTTAGTGAAAATCTCTTTGAGGTGTTATTGGATAGTGAAAAAAATAAAAAAACAAAGACTTGTTCATTAGTGAAAACCTTTTTGAAGTGCCAATAAACAAGGAAATCCACTCTCTTCATCAAAAATCATATAGCCCTTAAAGTCCTCACATCATCTTCAATTTAGATGTCAAATCTTAGGAGTAGCTCACATTTGAACAATTGGTCTAAGAATCTCTGTAGACATTCAACGAGTGGCCATTGTCTAAAATGAAAGAGTTTTATCCTTATTATACGGGTAAAATCATTGAACAAACTAATTCATAATCATATGAAGATTGTTAGTTCCCTTCAATACCTACTATGTCGATACAATGTGAATTCTCTATATTTACACAAATTTGTCAAGAACACAAAACAAAGTGGTAACAAATATGAAAATACACACCTAGGACCTTGTGAGCTCAAAAAATATAAAAGACTACAGTGCTTAAAGATTCAATCAAACATAATGTAAACCTTATTGTAAGTTGTCTTTGTTAGGATGCAACTTAGATGTAGCTTTAGATGACCTTTATCAATGATAAGTTTTAGTTAGACACCTTCATTAAATCTATAAACCATGTTGATTTGATCAAAGGATAGAATATTGATGCATATAGACTTGATAATTTGACAACACTTCATTGTTTGAATTGAGCATGTTCAATTACATTACAAAGAGGTATATTTATATAAATCCAGATTAAGGAGGACCCTTCATCCAAGAATCAAGATGAATGATTATAAAAGAGTCCTCAATAATCCACATGGATCAAACACATGGAATAATGATGTGAGCTCTTCAACTCAATTAAGATGAAGGGTGGATGATGATCTTTGAAAATATCAAATGAGAATTAATATAAGCCCTTCATCTTATTTCCAAGATGAAGGGTGGAGGATTCTCCTCAAAATATCTTTGTGAGAGTGCATTTAAACCCTTCATCCTATTTCCAAAATGAAGGGAGGATAATCATTCCCAAGAAAGCACATGGATCAACCATGTGGGCCCTTCATCTTGTTTCCAATATGAAGGGTGGAGAATAATCTTGTATATTAATTCATTTATCAATTTAATTAGATTACAAAAGAATATTCTATAAGATCTCAAGATCCTCTCTTTTGCATGAAGATGCCCACTTGGATGGAAAAATAATAATTAATTAAATGAAAGGAAATTATAATTCTATTTGCAATAGAAATGTAATTTATATGAATGATTATTTTAATTAATAGAATATCAATTTAATTAATATAATATGTGGAACTTAATTAGAAGAATGTTTAACTAAATTAATCAAAGATCAATTTAATTAATATAATGTAGAGAATCATGTGCATCTGAGTTGGCTGAATGGTGAAGAACACGTGCTCCCAAAAGGGAGGTCACAGGTTCTAATCCTATAGGGGTAAGGTATGCACAACTTCATGAAAAGTATCCACATATAATGGGCTAACCATCTCGATATTCAGTGTGACGAGAGTTGGCAAGTGGATTGAACCCTGTGTTCAATGTGACGAGGCATTCCATAGTTCATGGTTAGGGATATTATTCACTGCTAGTTTGAGCATTTTGATTATAAAAATCCCTGTACCCAAACTTTAAAATATTTATGAGATGGGGGTGTGTTGGTAAAGCAACTTGGTTGCTACATGCACCAACCTAGTTCAAATCTTAAAGGTATTGGAGGTCGGTTATGGCCATTCATTAGTATTGGTTGATTGTGATCATTGATGGTATTCTCAAGCTAGTTGTGGCAATTGATGGTAATCTTGGTATTTGTATAGTTTTGGGGATTGGACCCCCAGTTTGTGTCCTAGAACTGGTTATTGCTCTGGTTAGAAGCTCTGTATCTATCCAAAAATATAATGTAGAGAATTTAATTAGAAAAATGATTTAGAGAAGGGGAAATATTAGCATTAATTCATCAAAAAAAGGAGAATCACTAAATTAACTAAAAAAGAGTAATTGAAGAGAGAATGATAATTGAATAGAGAAATTAAACAAAGAATGATAATTGAATAGATTTAATATGGCAAATCGGCTCGCCTAGAGATGCCCCGAGGTAAATTCAAACACATATATTAGATGAATAGATGATTTTTGACTAGATTGTGTGTAATTATGAGAAGTCATTCTATTTTTCAATTTACATAGAATTAATACATTGGAGTGTTTGTTTGAGAAGGCGTTGTGAGACACTAGGAAAAATAACATCTTCTCAAATAATAAGAAGCTGAAAAAGGTGGATGAAAAATTAGATGAAGAAATAATGGATGTTCTAATTTTGTCATTCCTAACTGATAGGTGTAGGAGATTGAATGAAAATATAAGGATATTATTTAAATGAAATTAGTTAGGGATGATGCCCCCTCAAGAGGGCATACGGGGATGTGATTTAACCTTTTAAGGTTTTACAAGTGTAAATCTTAAGTTAGATTAAAGGGTTGAGATGTCTAAATCATTTTAATAATATGTACTAATTAACCACTAATTTGTTATGGATTTTGACTTCTTTTGACTTTATAAAAATAGTAATAAATATGCATAAACAGAGATTTATCTTAAAAGTAACTATCATAGATGATCCAGGTTCTAAAAACTATTTTTTGGACAGGTTTGAGTGTCGTCAACAAGATCCCAGGATCTGATTTCTCATTAGATAGTAGTGCCCCACCTAGACAGTAGCACCATACTACCATAGTGTCCTCAAAGTGGTGCTAGTGTCTTCTTTGTAGGACTATTCCTATTTTCAAAGGGTACCTGAGCCTATGTTTTTGGGTCCTATTCCTACATGCATGAAAAATGGAACTCTATACTGTGCCTAGAAAATTTAATGTAGTGTACAAATCATAATTCTCCTTACAAGTATGACATGAGAAATAAATATGTGTTCATTAGTAAGATAGGCTGGACATCCTAAACACCCCATTGTTGAGAGAGTTGCCTACATACCAATACTTCGAGGAGGGATCAAGCTTGATGTAGTTCTCCCACCTATTGCTTGTTGCAAGTGTAAGTGAATGCTAGAATGAGAGTGGCCTTGAATGTCTTGAGTGTGCTTGAGCTTTGAAATCTTCAAAATCTAGGCTTAGGCCAGTTGTAGATGGTAGTATATAGAAGTAGGGTAGAATAGGGATCAAATACCTTAATTTTTCTCAACTTGTTTCTTATTTGGATAGGCTTTTACATTTATTTTCCTTCTAATGAATAGAGGTCAAATAATCTTGTATTTATAGAGATCAGAAGCTTGTGTGGATGATAAAATGTACTTAGGCTAACCTTAGGAGGGGTACACATTTAAAAATGTATCCATTTAGGAGAGTTAAGGAAAGAGACACTAGCGCCTAGTTTGGAACACTAACACCATGTGCCTATAGTGTCCTTAGTGTGGTGCTAATGTCTATTTGGCAAACTATTGGGCATACTAGGTTGGGATATAGGAATGCTATCCTGGGACTGTGTTTGGGCTGACAGAAGATGTTTGTGGTCTGCACAATGGATAAAAAGGTGTGTTAAAGGCTCTAGGATAGGTTTAGGGTTAAGATAAGAATAGGCTAACTCAAGCAACACTCTTAGAATCTAAATACCACTTTTAGATGATTACATTTGCCCCCACTTTATGCTAGAAATGCAATAAAGCAAAATGGCTAGTATAAAGGAAAAAGAAGTGTATCTAGACTTAATTTGGAAGTGAAGCCCATGTAGCTGAGTCTGAGTATGTGAATTTGGGTTTATGTATATAAAACATGATCCAAAGTAATGACCTACAATGAAACATGCAAAAATTAGTCCTTAAGAGATTATCAAACGCAAAAGACTGTGTTGAATAAAGTGGTTGAGTAAAGCTGAGTAAAGAGAGAGGAAAGGAATGAATACACCTCATTGGGTATGTGAACCAATGCATGGACATAGTGACAACCCGTGTGTGTGTGAGTATACATAGTGATCAAATCATTGAATAACTTGGACTGAGTTGATAGCTTTCTCAATCCTTATATGGGTGGCTCAAGAAATCAATCTAGTTTTGAATCCATCATTGCCTACCCCTACATGGTGGATCATGATATATGAATAGCTTGGATAAAATTGTAAGTGTGTCTAACCCTCTCATGTGGGTGGATCAAGAGCTCAAGTAGGCCGTGTCTCCTTCATTTCCCACTTGTGTGAAGTAGATGCATCTAAAATTTATCTACACGAAGTGTTGAAAGTATCTTATTATGTATGCCTAATTGTGTATGTTGGATTTGTGGACACTTGGGTATATTAAGCAGATTTGGGCCACTCGAGAATGCCAACCACTGTAGATGGAATAATACATGAAACTGGTGACAACCTAGAATATGATAATAAATGTATACATCATAGAGAATGACATGGAGTTTTCCATTCCATTTGATCAACATGTGTGTAATTGAGTAAATGAAAACTAGGTGCTATGTACATGCCCTCAATTTGATATCTGAGTATACCGATTCTAAACTGAATATGTACTATTACTGAATTGAAGGTGGGAGTGATCATGTTATGTATAATGCCCCTAAATTTGAGCAATTAGTATGAATCTGAGCTAAAATGAGTGAATCTAACTAACATCTAAACAAAACTATCAAACTTGTGACTATATCTATGCAAATCTATAATGTACCTAGTGTAATAGTCTAACTATTCATGATTGCCCTGAAGCTGGGGCTACTGGACAATAATGCCCTCTAGTGGACAGTAGCATCGTATGGTGCTAGTGTCCCAATTTGGCTACTAATGTATGTCTAGTTTGAGATCGAGATAATTTAAACTACTTTTTGAGTCCCTATTTTTTCCTATCTGACATGTGTTTTATTTTTGAAACTGATCTTGTATGTTGAAAATAATTTGTGATTAGCAAAGTAGAAGCCTGATCTCTATGAAAAACCCCTATAAATACCCCTTCTTTTGATGTTAGTTGTGGAACCTATGTAAGAATTATCGTCAAAAGAAGTAGTTTTGCAAAATTTGTTAGCTAAAGTATATATGATAACTGCATGATATTCTAATACAACGTATAAACATGATATCAAAATGTAAAAGAATCTAAGCATAAGTAAGTAGTGTAAGATGTATATTATAATGAATAATTATACAAGGGTGTCAAAATAGATTTAATCAATGTGTATAACAAAAAATCTAAGTAGCTACCTAGAGGGATGGGCATGATATCCATCATGGCACCCAAGTAGGAAGGGTAGATGCATGAGGTCCCTCATGGTATCAAAATATGGCATGTGTGTAACAAATAAATACAAGTGTCAGGGTAAAGAAGCATATATACAAACACATGAGGCACACAAAAGTAGGCCAAGGGTCCACAATACAAGGGACATGGGTACATGTAACTAAATTTGAGAATGAAGACATGCAAGGACATATTCAAATGTCCACATATGCAAGCAACAAAAAAATTGGCTTATAGCCACATGGAAGGACATGTTCAAATGTCCGCATATACAATCAAGAAAGCACACACAAGGGACATGGACATATGTACAAGGCATAAAAACATAGAAGTAACATAGATCCAAATAGCAATGGCATATTCAAATGCCCTTAAAATGGAAGAAACATAGGAAACACAATCATGTCTAACTTAAGAAAACTAGAAATAAAAGCATGTATAATCATGTCATATAAATCTATGTAAATGTTAGGATGTACATATGCTGAGTCTAACTAGTGATAGTCGGTAAAATCTGAGCAATGAGTAGTAATGATCAATGTCAAAATATATCATTACATTAACTAGAACGTATAGTATGTGATATTAGAACCTGGTAGTAGTAATTGTGGAGGAGATGCCCCCAAGTGGGTAGATGTATCAAATGAATAAATCTGTACTGGTGTTTATGTCCTAGTGGGTAGATGATAATAAGTTTAGATTAGTGTAGTGGACTGTGGTCCCATATGTAATTTGCAAGCACTTGACAAGAACAAGTAAAGCATATGTCTATGATAAAACTGACTATACTAAGATAGTTAGGAATATGCAGTATTTAAAAAGTAGTAGACATGTAAAAATAACAATACATACAATCTATAAATTTTGTGTTTTTTGAGTAATATTTGAATGTTTTTGTATTTTAACATGTTATATTTTTTTGGATATAAGCTATGTAAAAGCAAATGAAAATAAACTATTTACAAGGAGCAAGAGAGAGAAGGAAGTATGTACAAGAGTAGGAATCATACTTACCAATGAGTCACATGGGAGACTTACTATCACCATGGCCTATGTTGAATAGGGTAACTATGATTTTGCATGTTGTGTGAAAGGGAAACTATGATCCCATAATCTACTATGTAGAGTAATATGTGTTTGAATATGCCTATGTAGTGATGTTATGATGTTGTGGCATTGACTATGATGCCCTATGAACTATAGGGGTCTTAAGAATCCATCTAGTATAATAAGAAGCTATAGAAGATGTGGTTTCCATGTGTTGAGAACCCCTATAACCTAATAAAATTGATCTCCAAATAAACTGAGTAGAGGAAGGTCCTCTAGAATCTATGACATATCTCTGACACATGGGTCTCTTTAGTAATGATATCCATGGGAGAGTATGCATACATGTAGATACCATAGGAGTAGACCTAGCCTACACTGATGACTTTGTTAAACTCTATGATGTATGCATATGAGTTATACTCTCAACTATAACTGATAGTTGTGTAATTTCTGGTAACGTTGTTGAAACTATAACTAGTGTCTATGCTAGAACTGTAGCTAGAAACTATGTTGGAACTACTTGTGGGATAGGAAGAGGATACTCATATGGGACATCCTCAACCTTAACCATCTGATTAGTGTGTATATACTTCAATCACCAGTGTACTATAGATGGGATGGCTCAGATCTACTATAACCATGGCTTGCCTAATAATATATCGAATGCACCTACACTAGGTACAACGAAGAACCGAGTGGCTATGTGTGCTGGTCCAACCTATAATGGAAGCACAATCTCCTTGATGAAGCTCTGAACATGGCCATTGAAACCACTAATGAGTGTGTCTATGAGGAATATATCTCGCTCTTTGTACACGAAGTGTTGTAAGAGTGTTATAGTGCACATGCTTATGATTGACTTATTATCAACCATAACACGCTGAATAGGATGGTGGTCTATGCATGTTTGTATGAAGAGCTCATGTAAATATGTGTCATCATCCAAATCTCCTACTCTGAAAATGTGATAAGTGGTCTAGGTGGCACTGTAGTGTGATACATGCCAATAATGTTATGTAATAGATGTGTCTCCTTTATAATTATGTGATAGGAATCTATTGGTGGATGCACCTAGTATGTATGGTGAACACCTAATGTGCCCCCTACCTTATTAATTATAGGCTTTAGGAAAGGATCCAAAAATATCTTCAGTGCCTTAGCCTTTGTTTTCTATAATTTCGGTGCCTTTGTGGGTGTACCTAAATCAATAATATTAGCCTTAATTAGATATTATATCTTGTGCTTTAGGATAATGCATCTATTTGTCATGTGGCCTACTACCCTATGATACTCACATAATACATTTGAATCATAGTTATTTAGCATAGGCTATGTCATATCAACCTCTTTAATGGATGGGGGAGATATGACATTGCATTCTAAGAGCGATTGTAGAACTCATGCTGGTGACTCTGGAAGATTAGTGAAGACTCTGCACCAAGGAGTGGATAAAACCAATTTGGGAGATATCTCGAAAGCTATGTTTATTGTGGCCTTTTGATTACTTTTGTACTTTGTGGCCTTACCTTGTATGGATATTTGTTTGAACTCTTGATAATTGATTTTGATCCATTTATATACTTGAGTTTGCTCATTGATAAGATCTTAACCTCTCTTTCCTTGACTATGTGGCATAAGTTGGTAAATGTAGGAAACTTATTGAATAAGATATATTCATGTAATGCTAGTAAGAGAATTTGTTTAAATATACCCCAAAGCTCATTGTTTGCCATGGGGATAAACAATTTGGCTAATATTGTCTTGTATCATGAGACATAATCTAGTATAAGCTCATTCAACTTTTGCTTTAACTATGCCACTTGTGCATATGATATCTTATCACTAATTTTGATAGAGAAATATGCTAGAAACATGTTGACTAAATGATTGAATGTTGTGATAAGTTGATTTGGTAAATCATAGAACCATTATAATTCATAATCCTTGAGACTACATGGAAATAACTTCATTAAAAGCAAATCATTGGACACATAGTCCAAGCATGTTGCATGAAAAGCTCTGGGATGATGCTCTAGGTCACCCTTGCCATCATATAATGTAAGCTTAGGTGCCGTGAAACTAGATGGCAAGGGAGTTGCTGTTATGTGATGTGTCAAAAGTGTATGTAAGAGAATGTTAGAATCCAAGGCATGTGATGGCTTAGTGGCTCCCATCTCAAGATGTAACACCTTAGACTATAGAGTATGAATCTCATGCATAAGGGATTATACATATGGAGTGAAGGAACTAGCCAAAATTGGTGTAGTTGTCACTGATGGTTAACTAAAAATCTTATGTTGTGTTATCTGAGTTAGTTGAGTTGGCCCTACTAGAGGTGTAACAACATCATTAACTAAGGAAGTTTAAGATTGATCATTGTTTCTTCTTTGGAGTTCTTCTTGAATATTATTTTTGAAGTCATCTTGTATATCCATGTGTTTGGAGAAAAAATCTTGTAATTGTTACTTATTGATTTCATCAAATCTATTGTTAAATTGTACCATTGTAGCGTGGAAGGTAGGAAAACAAGTTTTGTATATTTTAATCCTTTTAAGAATAGTAATCTAAGGAAGATTTGAAAAAATTAAATATCATAGCAAATCTAATATTTTTGGAATTGAAATCCTAGTATATATAGAAACATGATACAAACCCTACGTGTGTCTAGGGTTAGGGTTTTTTTGAATCTAGGGTTTATTTATACCAATTTAATTTATATGTAAATAAATTGAAACCCTAATATGGAACTGATTTAATTATCAAGGTTATCTCAAAAATAAAAAAATCAAAAGTATGAAACCCTAAATTATTGAAAAAAAAATTAGAATTAATGCAAACTAGGGTTTGAAGCAATATTCAAAGTAAGTTGGGTTCACCAAATGATTTAACCTTTTAGGGTTTTACATGTCTAAATCCTAAGTTAGATTAAAGGGTTGAGATGTATAAATTAGTTAAATAATATGCAATAATTAACCACTAATTTGTTATGAATTTTGACATCTTTTGACTTTCTAAAAATAATATTAAATATTCATAAATAGAGACTTATCTAGAAAGTGACTATCACAGATGATCTGGTAATTGAAAACTAGGTTATGGATAAGTCTGAGTGTCGTCAACAAGGTTCCATTATCTGATTACTCATTCAATAGTAATACCCCACCTAGACAATAGTGCCATACTATTGTAGTGTCTTCAAAGTGGCACTAGTGTCCTCTTTGCAAGACTGTTCCTATTTTTTGAGGGTACCTGCGCCTATGTTTCTAGGTCTTGTTCCTGTGCACACAAAATCTAGAACTTTGTATTATGCCTAGAAAATATGATTTAGTATGCAAACCCTAATCCTCCTTATAAGTATGGCATGATCAATAAATGTGTGTTCATTAGAAAAATAGGTTAGATATCCTTAATACCCCACTATGAAGAGAGTTGCCTACATACCAATACTCTAAGGAGGGATCAAGCCTGATGTAGTTATCCCACCTATTGCTTGGTGTAAGTGAAAGTGAATGCTATAATGAGATCAGTCTTGAATTCCTTGAGTGTGCGTGAGCTTTAAAATCTTTGAAATCTGGGCTTAGGGTAGTTGTAGATGGTAGTATGTAGAAGCAGGGAAGAATAGGGATCAAATAGCTTAGTTTTTCTCAACTTATTTCTTATTTGGATAGGCTTTTGCATCTATTTTATATCTAGTGAATAGAGGTCAAATAGTCTTATATTTATAGAGATCAGTAACTTGTGCAGATGATAAAATGTACTTAGTTTGACCTTAGGAGGGGCACATGTTTGAAAATGTATCTGTTCAGGAGAGTTAGGGCAACAAACGCTAGTGCCCAATTGGGGAAACTAGAACTATGTGGATGTAGTCTCCTTATTGTGGCACTAATGTCTACCTAAAAAACTACTGGGCACACTAGGTTAGGATCTAGGAATGTTGTTTTGGGACTGTGTTTGGGTTGACAGAAGATGGATAGAAAAGTGTGGTAAAGACTCTAGGATAGGTATATGGCTAAGTTAGGAATAGGCTAACTCAAGCAACAATTTTAGCATCCAAATACCACTTTTAGGTGATTACAAGATGAAGGACATGGATGGGATCTCAAAAAAGAGAAAGAATCTAGAATAGAAGAGAAGAGTAACTCGTGGACAAGATTACACTGCTTGAGGTAATGTTTGCATGCTTTGATTTTTAATGACGATGAACTGATTTTCCTCCAATAGGGTAGAATTAATTTGATTGAAATGGAAGAATGATCATGATGTTTGTTAGTTTTGATGATTGCATTAGATAGTTAGAGATGTATATGATTGATGGCATTGACATGGTAACCATTTTGAAGTATGATTTTATATTTCATATGATAGTATGCATCATAATTTAGGAAAGATTATGATAACATTCATTTTTCAAAATGCATAATAATTTGAATTCAAAATGCAAATATAGGCAATAAAAAAATAAGATATAGAAAATATAGTTTTAAATGAACAACATAATGCACTTAAATCATTTCCAATTCAGATACAACTATTCACAACTCAAAATCATGATATGAATAATCAAGACTTAAGTGGAAAATATAATGTACTAAATTAAGGCACCTAAGTAACAAACAACCATATCAATAAACCAAGAGTCATTTGGGAATCAAAATGTAACAAGCTAAGGCACCTGAGAAATTAGTAAACATTCCATTAAAAACATACAAACAAAAACAAGTAAATAATTCATGCATGAAATTAGTGTGTGTGACAATAAAGTGTTACTCTTTGATAGTAAGGGTATGACAAAATAATCATGATCAAAGGGGGAATAGAAGAATAAGAAGGAAGTGGCTGAGCTAACTCCAAATGCCCCAAGCAAGTAGATGCTACCTACATAGTCCCATGGACATTGGATCTAACATGGACTTTAGGCTAAATGTAGTTCTCTCAAATATTTTGGGATTGAATAAAATTGATGACAAGTTAATAAAATGATTATAGAGATAAAATAGGAACAAGGACTCACAAAATGGAAAGAGTGTATGAGGAACAAACTTGTCAAAACAATAATAGATATGTTCACTAAACATTGAAAGCATGGGACAAGGGATGGCCAGGCTGACCTTAGAAAACTGAGTGCTACCTACATAGTCTAATTAGACCTAAATCCATTATAGTTTGAACATAAATTGAATACAAAAAAGATAATTATGATTAGAGACAAGAACATGAATCAATTTGAGATAGAATGGTTAAGCTCACAAAATGGCAAGAGCATGAAATTAACTTGCAAAATGGTAAAAACATGGAAAGTTAGTCTCACCTTTTAGAAATATCATATTTATGAGGAGATGAAAATAACTAATGAAATACATTAAGATGTGCCACATAAATAATGACAACTAGAAATCCAAGTTAAACAACATGATTATAATTAATCAATTATGACATACTAAAGATGGGTACCTTGTGGGAAAAAACACTAGTGTTTTGGATTTTTTGCACTTTTAAATTTAAGGATTTTAAGGATATTTGAGTTTTTTAAGGATTTTGGAATATGCAAAATTTTGAGGGATTTTGGAATATGTGATTTTTTAGGGTTTTTTTGCAATATGAGATGAATAAGGGTATTTTGAGAAGAGAATGTATAGGAAAAGGAACAAACAAATCTAGAAACACCTATCAAAGGGAAAGGTAATAATGGGAGTAATTTCATAATATGGACAAGACATATGAACAAGGGGAGTGTTTAGACATGAATAATTTTGTAGATACCACTCAACAACAATGGATAATAGGATGCAACTTCTTCCTTACAACAATAAACTTGGGTGTGAATGGATAAGAGGATATGAACAAGAGATTTTCCCAAAACATGGCTCAAAACAACTTCCACTTTCTTATTAAGATCAAGATGGGAAGGAAAAATTAGACTAGGGTAAGATGAACAAAAAGATGGTTTAGAACAAGGTAAAATGATAGGAATGGAATAGATTTCAATACAAACAAGGATGCCCCCAAGTGTTAATGTACTTTTAGATGAAATTATTTACACATGATGCCAAAAAACCTAGTTTTCATCATGGTACTTACCCAAGGTGCCACAAGCATGGTTTTCGCCATTGGACGAATTATTTATGTTTCTCTTTTGATTTTATTTTTAATTTTTGGCATCTCAACTTAATAGACTATGATGAGATGCATAATATTGAATGTTTGATCTCTAACCCATACCAATTCTAAATAACTTCTCTACTAGAATTTTGTGGTTGATGTATGTTGTATTGATGTTTTTGTAATCTTTGTTGGCCATTAATTCTATTTCCTCCAAACCTCTAAATAAGGTATCTTTGTAGCCTCTATGAAAAAGAGTGTTGCCAGGGAGTGTACAAATGTATAGGCATTGGATACATGATCTAATTGGATAATAGAATATAATTCTTGAATGAATAATGGGATTATAATGGAATTTATAATGGTTAGGAGATGAATGAAAATTGGAACTTTTAGTCACAAACAATCTTGTTGATTTTAGATTCAACTTGATTTTAGTTGTGGTAGGACTGATATGGACTTCAATATTATCTTCATCCAGAAATGAGGAACTAATTGGCTCAACTATTGGTGCCTTGAAGAGGTTTTCACCAACAAAGACTTCTTGATTTTTTTGATTTAGATTTTCCAATAATGCCTTGAATAAGTTTTCACAAAGGGATGTTGATAAATAAACTTGATTGTCCCTTAGAGCCTTAAACAAGGTTTCTATAAAGCATTCTTATTTTTTATCCTACTTATCATCTAACACCTCAAATAAAGTTTCACTAGAAGATGTTGATTTTAAACTTTGATTATCCCTAACATCCTAAACAACATTTCGCTAGGAGATTTTTTTTCTACCTAAATGTTGTCTTAGATCCCCAAAGATTCTACCACTCAAAAATTGCCATGAAATAAGTTTAATAATGTGCAATTCTATCATCCCAATCGACTTTTGTGGGAGGTGGAACATCAATATAATGTATAGGATAGTTAATGGTAAAGGTATGTATAATTTCAATACAAGGAGAAAAGATAACACAATATTTATAGAGGCTACTAGGATAACTTGTGTCAATGTCAAAGCAAACATCCTCAAAAATTGTGGAAAGATTTGAATTATATTCAACTTGATCTGGAAGAAGTGTGTAGTCAATATCATAACATCTACTAAGGTATGTTGATTCTAAAATTGATTCAGACTTAAGTGGATATGATATAAGTGTATGTATAATGTCGTAACATCCAGTAATGTATTATAATTTTTAAGTTAATTTTGACTCAAGAGGATTTGAAGTCGATGTTGAGACTATCGTTGATTATGCTTCTAATGTTAAATCTGATAATGGTTCTAGAATGAAACCCAATTTTGATATTGATTTTAAAATAGAACTTAATTTTGATGTAGACATTGATCCTAATAGTGATTTATCCTATGATTTTAAATCTAAATCAAAATTTGAAGTTGATTGTAAATCTGATTGTAACATTGTAATGCCCAATTTTTTTTCCCAAAACCCATGTACTTTTTTAGTCTTACTTCAATGTTTATTTATTCACTATGGTTACTTAATATGTAATTGTTTTGATTCAGTCAAGGCACAATTGGAGTGTAACACACACTAATTTAAAAATTTAGTCAATACATTTGCTTTCGATCATGAGACCTATCTAAGATTAGAATACAAGTATGAGAGGTTAAAATCAAATCAATAAGCAATATCCTGATTAAGGAAGTGAGACAAGTCACATTATTAAGAAGTATTGAATTATAATTTATTAATTTAAATTATCACAAATTTATTCACACATAACCCCTTCAACACCTAAGGGGACCGAAATGAGCTTGAACAATAATTAATTACCATAGGCTTATCACTTTAAGGCTTACCAAGGGATAGTCATCTAACACTATACAACTCTACTCTTAAAGTACTCAAGATAAAGAAACAAGCCAATTTAAAATGAAATGGTTGACAAAACCTATATGATGATCAAATTCAAATTTAAATTAAGATTAAACATATATATCCAACCAAAGAGGCATGAGCCCAACATAAAGGAAGAGGAAAAACACCCCTAACCTAGTCTAAAAACTTAGACCTGATGCCTCCACCACAAATTAAGTATCCTACATATCCACTCCATGGAATCAAGGGTGCATGTAGTTCTCCTTACACTTGTGATGGCCACCTCCATGATACATTATTACCAAATAATAATTAGCACTATACACCAACAAGGAAACTAGTAGGTCACTCAAGTGAGCTTCTAAACCTATAGTCATCTATTCTAATTAACAACACATCTTAAGGTCATCAATAACCATTTAGGACATCAAAAGGTATAAGTGCTTACCCAAACACTTCCACATAACATCATAACAAGAATCAGGGGTGACTAAGAACTTATATTCTCTTATTTCAACATTAACAATGACTTAAAAATCTCTAAATTACATTATTTAGAGAAACTTTGTCTCCTAAATGAATCTCAAAAGGTATTTAACATTAATACAGGAGATAACAAGGTCAAATCTCAATAATCAATAGGGGATGCTTTCTATTATAGATGATCAATTAATAAAACTATGCTATTAAAATTGACGATAAACACATACACAAAGAAGAATATCATATCATTTGTGATTAAGCAAACATACTAAGAATTAGATACTCTAATTACATGTTCTAATAACACGCTAAAGTTAGTTTTTAGTTGCCTACACTAAGAGGACATCCTAAGGGTTAGTTTCCTAAGCATGCTTTTCAAGAACATTCTCAAGTTAGTTGATAACACCCACACAAAGGGGTATTCTAAGGGTTAGTACACTAAGCCTATGCCCACTCCCTGAGCTACCTACATATCTACGGTGATCGCATCACACGTAGAATTAGGATTGAATGTAGTTCACCCATTCCTAAATGAGTGTTAGTTTAGTTTTGAAGATAATCGGTCTTTACCAATCAATTACATAACTAAACATAGCATTGTTACCCCTTACATGTAATCCTATGACCACTAGTTGACTCAAGCACAACTAGGCATTACTAAGAATTACAAGTACCTCCCTATATATGTGAAGTATGTACATCCAAAAAACTAAACTTGAATATATAAACCAAGACTCATTTCAAGGTTACAAACCAAAAGGACTTCAAGTGGGCCCTCTCCTAGATTCACCCACTGATAACTTGTTGGGAGATAAACCAGAAGCACACAATTGATTACCAAACCAAGCAACTTAATATGCGGAAATTAACCAAATTCACCAAGTAACTAGAATTCAGAATAACACATGATATGAGAGACAATACACAAATTGTATTAACACTTTATACAGAAAAGAATACAATAAAGAAGATGCCACTTCTTCTCCACCACCTTACAGAGGTTTCCCACACCTCAAGTGAACAGTAATTCTTCTCCCCAAAGCTCTCCCTCTCAGGTCCCAACACCCAACTCAAATACAGAGTTGGTGTTCACCTCTCATGCTCCACGCACAACACAAGTGCTCCACGCACTCCACAAGCACTCCACGTGCTCCACAAGTACTCAAGGTACTTCAAGTAGATCTCCCATGAACCTGCAATAACCTGCACTTCAACATACCATACTTATGGAAGGAACTCCCTTGCCTTCCTCTCTTGCTCTATCTGAGTACACACCTGTACTCCAAGTAGATCCTTCCTGATACTAATCCCTGTTGTGTTGCTGTCTATATGATCCTGCACACCTGCAAATCAAACCCAGTTCTGCTCACCTGTGAACCTTGACCTTGCACACACATACACCTGCAGATCAACGATCTTACTTACCATGTAGATCACTCTACACCCTGAAGAACCCTTGTCCTTGCCTCACCAAGTCCTTATGATTCTCCAACCAGTACCAAGCTTGGCACTGATAGGGAACTAGGAGGAACACCCTTACTCACTTCACACACAGAAGGAGCAAACTTTGCTCAACTCAAACTAGAACAACTTTTTCCAATACAACCATGAGTCTATTATATAGATCTCATCCAAATAATAATTAGACATCTAATTACAATAATTAGATCCGCAGCTCTCAGTCTAAAAATAGCTCTCTTCATGCAAACACTTGGTTCGTTAGCTAATTGCTCGTAATAAGCGCAGTCCGAACCACACAGGCGACCGACGTCGGTCCCTATCTGCCTGGGGGTCGCCGACGCCGGCTGATCCATGACCGACATCGGTTGCCTTCCTGTCTTATCCTGCCGACGTCGGTTGGCCAGACCAACACCTGTTTCTTCTGACACTCAATAACTCATCCTGTAACCTCCTCCATGTCTGCATCAGTGAAGCTTTTAGCTCCACAACCTAACAATCTCCCACTTGGAGATAAACAAGCTACACTGTACCTGTACCTGTACTCCGTCTAATCTATTTCCTGGTTTGTATCCCTCTTCAAGATCAATCCTGAAGACAACCCACCACACAACCTGTGATGTACCTCCTGTCATTCGAGTACCCTGCCACATCCGAACCTACAAACACATGTAGTGAAGTCCTGACCCTGCATAGCATGAATCCCTGCTACCGGTCCCTCTCAAGTACCTGAGAACCCACTTCCCTGAATTGGCTCCTAACTCTCTGATAGCTCCCACTGCATGGGAATACTCAGGTCTATACCAGACCTCATGTGATTTTGGACACTGTACCTGTCTAGCCCTTAGTGTGCTCTGGCTCTGCATCCTGAACCTCACCAACACCTGATTCACATCAGCTCCCACTCGAGACAAAATCAACCTGTGATCTCCATGTCTCCCATGTCAAAGAATTTTGCTGCTCCAAACTCCTCCTGACATGCCACTAAACTAATCTTACCCTTAGCTCAACAAAACCCTGTATGTACAATCCTGCTAGCAAAACATACCATCCACATACAGCAACATAATGATGTCATGACTCATCATCCACCTGGTAAGGCAAACCACAGTAGTTACCCTGACATTGACTGAAGCCATGCTTTGTCCTCCACCTGTCAAAACCTGTACCACTATCCTGCAGCTCCTCAAGACCATGTACCTGGTCTTCCGTCTCACGTATCCATTCTCTCTATTCTTCTACTAAGGTATCCATTCGTCTCTGTGCTTTCATACCTGCTGGCAACCCTGCCAAAACACCCCTGTTTGGTTCTCCTCCAAGGAATCACATCCTCATCCATGCCAAGCTCACACCTGTATCCTGGATCCTTCCTGCTCTACAATCAACAACATGTATAAAGAAGAGGAACAACAAATTTGAGGGCCTACTTACGTCTTCAGTCCTCCATATGGGTGTTTGAGACTCCTTGACAGCGTGCTATCCACCCAAAATCCATTACAGTGACCGACCTTAGTCACCCCACAGTCTGCATCCGACTGACGTCGGTTCCCATGCGTCTGTCCCTGACTACCAACCTATCGACGTCAGTGTCCCTGCTACCGACGTCGGTCCTCTGACCGACATCGGTCTTACCTACTGCCGACGTCGGTCCCATGACCAACGTCGATCTTACCCTGCCTGACATCGTCGGCTTCGGTCTGCACATGACCGACATCGGCACCTGTCTGTTCGACGCTGGTTCCTCCTGACCGACATCGGTATCTGTGTTCACCTGTGAGTGATGACTTTTTACCTACGAGCTCCTTTGAATCAATACCCATGTCCAAACTGCCCTGCTCAGAAGTATCCAGCCACATCCACTGGGTTCTGTCTACCATCTCCTCCATAAACACCAAGGCTTTCCAGTTCTTAAGCCTGTCAAATGTATCTGTCTTCCGCTTAAGAACATGCATCTCCTCCCTGCTCATGTGACCAAGCCTACGAAGCCACGTCTCCGCAACAGAAGAAGAATCAGTAATATAAACAAGTAGATAAAGGGTACCTGTTTTCTTACCACCAGCTAATTCAAGTGCATCCGCTGTGAGAGTTCTTGTGCATCTCTCATCACCCAATCTTTCTGAAGAAATTAGCCATATCTCCAAACTCGGGCCCTGCATGACCTTCATCAACACCTGTGTGTTGGCCACCTGCAATTTCAGCTTCACTTCCCCTTTGCCAATTCTTTGGCAAGGCTCACCAGCTCCTCTACCTAGGGCTGCATGGAAAGAGGCAACCAAATCTTTTATCCAAGATTCAACTTTATCCAAGAAACCTCCAAGAACATCCTGTGCAATAACACCTGCAACATCTGCTTCTTCAGTTCCTTCATGCTGATCTGCTACCAACCAACAATAATCTTTACCTGCTCTTTCTTTCCATAGGACCGTGAGAGACCATCTGTGCTTTTCAACTCCTCCATTCTTAGCTTACTTTCATTTGTCATTGCTCTACTCCCACTCAATCAGAAACCCTTGAGAGTGCCCTGTAACCAAACACAAAACCTGCTTCCTGCAACCTTAGCTCTGATACCACGTGTTGGGAGATAAACTGGAAGCACACAATTGATTACCAAACCAAGCAACTTAATATGCGGAAATTAACCAGATTCACCAAGTAACTAGAATTCAGAATAACACATGATATGAGAGACAATACACAAATTGTATTAACACTTTATACAGAAAAGAATACAATAAAGAAGATGCCACTTCTTCTCCACCACCTTACAGAGGTTTCCCACACCTCAAGTGAACAGTAATTCTTCTCCCCAAAGCTCTCCCTCTCAGGTCCCAACACCCAACTCAAATACAGAGTTGGTGTTCACCTCCCATGCTCCACGCACAACACAAGTGCTCCACGCACTCCACAAGCACTCCACGTGCTCCACAAGTACTCAAGGTACTTCAAGTAGATCTCCCATGAACCTGCAATAACCTGCACTTCAACAGACCATACTTATGGAAGGAACTCCCTTGCCTTCCTCTCTTGCTCTATCCGAGTACACACCTGTACTCCAAGTAGATCCTTCCTGATACTGCTCCTTGTTGTGTTGCTGTCTATATGATCCTGCACACCTGCAAATCAAACCCAGTTCTGCTCACCTGTGAACCTTGACCTTGCACACACATACACCTGTAGATCAATGATCTTACTTACCATGTAGATCACTCTACACCCTGAAGAACCCTTGTCCTTGCCTCACCAAGTCCTTATGATTCTCCAACCAGTACCAAGCTTGGCACTGATAGGGAACTAGGAGGAACACCCTTACTCACTTCACACACAGAAGGAGCAAACTTTGCTCAACTCAAACTAGAACAACTTTTTCCAATACAACCATGAGTCTATTATATAGATCTCATCCAAACAATAATTAGACATCTAATTACAATAATTAGATCCGCAGCTCTCAGTCTAAAAATAGCTCTCTTCATGCAAACACTTGGTTCGTTAGCTAACTGCCTGTAATAAGCGCAGTCCGAACCACACAGGTGACCGACGTCGGTCCCTGTCCGCCTGGGGGTCGCCGACGCCGGCCGATCCATGACCGACGTCGGTTGCCTTCCTGTCTTATCCTGCCGACGTCGGTTGGCCAGACCAACACCTGTTTCTTCTGACACTCAGCAACTCATCCTGCAACCTCCTCCATGTCTGCATCAGTGAAGCTTTTAGCTCCACAACCTAACATAACTAAGGTCAGACACAAACATTTACATTTGAGGTCCAAAATTTGAACTAAGGTAACAAGTATAAAAAGGGGAAAAAATAGTGTGGAGTAGCCACGACTCAAATTATAAATGCCAAAAGGTACTAAAACAACCATCATAATCCTAAGACCTTTCTAAACAAGACAAAGCACACTAATTTTCACACTAGTAATCAGGTGTAAAAGTACTTCTAGTTTAAATCCAATGTAAGAGGATAAATTTTTATTTTCACAAAAGCTAATTATCTAAGATATAAATATTATGTTTAAGGTAAAAAAATATTTTTATAATGAGAAAAATCATGATTAATAAACTATGCCAAAGTGACTTTTTACTTATAAAACTTGCCCCCCAAAATTCTAAATAAACGTGTTATGAAATCAACATAGGAAAAATAGTGAATTTAATAATAAAATTTATTTTATTCTTTTGATGATAATTTAAAGTTGTTATAATTTACTTGAAACTTTTGGATTTGAAAAATATTATTCATAGGTATTTTAACTATGTCAATTCCAAATCGACTTCAGAGGCTAAAATCGAGAGTTATATCTGACACCACAAAATTATCTATGAGTAAGGTCTTAAAGGACTATTGCTGAAGAGTCAAAAAATTATTTAATGGTTTTTGGAAAATTTTAGAACTAAAAAAATCAATTCCAAGTCTTGGATTTTATAAATTTTAAATTTAAGTATTTAATATGCGTTAAAGCCAAAACTACTTTTGGAGGTAAAATAATAATTATAGATTTGCTCTTGAAAAATGTTGTCTAGAAATGGGCGATAATCATAGTTTATGACAGTAATAAAATATTGTAAGTATAATTTATAAATTCATGAACTTAATAAAATTAGTAAGAGGACTTAATTTGGGTTAGATCTATAATTTAGATATTTATTTTCCTTTAATTCCAAAAGTGGATTAATTAGGATAGAGAACACTAGAGTATAATAGTTTGACTCAATATTTTTAAATTTTACAATGCCTGAACTTGATTATTTTAACATCTTAAATATTTGAAAAGTTTGTAAAACCCAATGTAATAAGAAGAATGGTTAGTTCATTCTTAGTTTTGGCTACTTTTAAAGAATTGAAATCTACAAAGTGGTTTAACAAATTAGGGTCAAGTGAAAATTGAATTAAGGTAGATTAAAAAATAACATAAACCCCCACTTAAGTTGTGTGGTGGTGGGTTAAATCCCCATCATTGGATTAAATGAATTACAACCTTAATATCTAGATTTCCAACAAAAACCTTAAAATTCTTTATGGGAAAAATAAAAAGTCAAACTCTTCATTGTGCTTTCATTTCCTCTCTTTTGTTTTGTAGGTTGGAGAAGGAACAACAAAGGAAGAACTTCAAAATTTTAAACTTATTCCCAAAAAAATATGTATATACATTTGATATATACTTTTGAAATTTATATGTATACATATATATTTATAGAACCCTTAAGATTTGTAGAAAATGTATAAATATATATTTTGCTTATCTTCATATATATATATATAACTATGTTCATTTAGTTATTTATATATATTTGAAAAAAAATCATGTGGTGATTGTGCATATCAGAATGAGCTCCAGGAATACTGATCTAAATGAGTGCACTAATCCAAAAATCAATGTGAGATGTGTATTGTACAAGACAATACAAAGCAAACACATGCAACTACAATAATGAACCAAAGAGAAATAAGACATGAATAATCCACATAATATTACATTAGAAATATGAAAAGGGATAAGTACATATAGGGGTTGGAGTAGGAAAGATACCACACATTCTAGTGAATGTGGTATTAATCTTTCTAAGTAACCAACATGACCTCTAGATCCCTAAGCAAGCAAATGCAACCATGTAGCCAAACCTCATAGGAAAAATGTATACACCAACACACTCCCATAAGCATAGCTTAGGTAGGTGATGATACAAAAGATGGGTCTTGATAACAAGGCTTGATGAGGTACCCATGTACGATGCAATCTCTCATAAAGTAGAGAAAAGGAGAAAACCCATAGGAAAAACTCCCTCCAAAAATAGAGACAAAGAAGAAGTGAAGAGGTTAGAAGGCCCCCTTTGAAATTGATGAAGCTACCAAAGTGGACCACACTCCAAGAAGAGCTCATAGATGAATGAACTTTCTCTCAGTGAAGGGTTTGGTGAAGATATCAACAACCTGCTCTGAAGACTAGTAAAATACTAAGTTGATGACCTACTCATGAATCAACTCCCCAATGAAGTGCATGTGAATCTCGATGTGTTTGGTCCTCTAATAAAGGATCAAATTACTATAAATTTAAATGGTGTTTTGATTGTCACAAAATATGATTATAGGTCACCTAATCTGGATACCAAACTCAAAAAGAATCCCCTAAAGCTAAATAATCTCAGTAGCTGAGTTAATAACTCCCCTATACTCTACCTCTATGGAAGATTGAGCAATAGCATTCTATTTCTTACTCAACCAACTAACGGGGGAAAAATCTAATGAGAAATTGTAACCTAAAGTGAACTTATGACTTCTAGTGTAATTAGCCCAATTTGAGTCTATGTATCCAACCAAGTCAAAATCTAAACCAACCCTGTAGTGTATCCCATACCTGTGTGAACCTTGAATGTAGTGTAAGATCCTCTTAGCTACTTTCTAGTGAAACACAGAGGGTTCCTAGATAAATCTCAAAATAATGCCAATTACATAAGAGATGTCTGGTCTAGAATGAGTCAAGTAAATGAGGTTATTAATAAGTTATTGATACAAGATAACATCGACCAATGTAGTGGAATAATCTACCTCAAGCTTGACTCCGGATAGGAATGGAGTTGGTGATGGCTTACAGTCAACCATATAAAATTGTGCCAATAAATCAAGAGAGTAATTGGGCTACAAAAGTGAAATCTTTGAATCTATTTGAGTGATCTCAATGCTAAGGAATTAGTGTAGTGGGCTCAAGTCAGTCATGGTGAATCTATTTTGAAGATTTTTCTTCACTAGTGAGATATTTGATGAATAAATCCCTATGATAAAAAAATTATCAACATATAAACTAGTATCAACAATGAATCATCTTCTCACAAGAAGTACAGATTGGGGTTTGAGTGGCATCTAGTGAAAGTTGAAGTAAGAAGGAAGGAATATATTTTGGCATACCAAGCTTGTGGGGCTTGTTTGAGGCCATAAATGGATTTCCTAAGTCTACACACTAAATAATAATCTTGAATAGAACTAAGTGACTGCTCTATGTATATCTCCTCCTCAAGGTCTCTATGAATAAATGCACTCTTCACATCCATTTGATATACACTCCATCCATATACTATAACTACAACAAGTGTGATTCTGATCGAAGTCATCTTATCCATAAGTGTAAAGGTCTTTGAGTAGTCGATGTTGAGTACTTGTGAAAATCCCTTAGCTACCAATTTAGCCTTGTACTTATCAATACACCCATATACAACATACTTTGTCTGATATATCCAACAATATCAAACCATCTTTCTTCCCTTAGGAAGAGAAGTCAAATCCCAAGTGTGATTGCTAATTAAGGAATCATATTCCTCATCCATGGCTCTATCCCATTTAGGTATGCCTAAAGCCTCTCTAAAAGTCTATGGATATAAATTGGAAGCAAGAAAGGCATGTGTTCTACTCTAAAATTTTGCCCAAGTACATTTGTCATCATCTGGATCCCCTACCCAAATGCCTACACTCTCAAGTGTCTACCTAGCCCAAAGAGGACCTGAAATGGATGAGTCTAGTGCCAAATACTCATCCTCTGATGCATGCCTAGAAGTGAATGAGGATGACTCCCCATCACTTTGCTCACTATCAGAACTAGAAGAAGAAGTGACCTTTACCTTAGGAACCTGCTGTGAATGATCTGAATCCTTGAACTGCTCATCCAAATTGAGTAAAATTAGGGGGAAGTGTCAAGTAAAGAGTTAGTGGGACTCTCATAAAACCTAACACTCCTCTCAATGAATAAATGACAAATCATAGGATGGAGTCTATAACCCTTGACCCCATCTGGATACCCAATAAAGATGTAAGGTTTGGATTGAACCTCCATAGCCTTGCATCTCTTTTTTGGAATACACACCATCATCGATGATCTGAAGACCCTAAAATATTGCACCTTTATTTTCTTATTATGATAAGCTTCATAAGGAGTGATTCCCTTTAAATCTTTGTGAAGAACGTAGATCTGAATGTAACATGTACAATTAACAGCTTCAACCCAGAACTATGGAACTAATAATCTAGAGTGAATCATATAGTTGGCCATCTCCTTCAAGGATTGATTCTTGTACTCTACTTTCCCATTCTATTTAGGAGTGTACAGTACTATCCACTAAAGATCAATCCCCTCGATGGTACAAAACTACTCAAATCTATGGTTGATGTAGTCCCCCCATTGTCTATTCAAAGAATTTTGATGCACTTTCTAGATTGCTTCTCAATTAAATCCCTGAAGTCTCAAAAATTATCAAAAACATTAGACTTTTATCTAATAAAGTAGACCCATGTTTATATGGAAAAGTCATCAATGAAGGTGAGGATGCATTTAGCCCTGGTAAAATAAGGATGAGGAAACTACCCCATGACATCACTTGGAATCAACTCAAGAATGACTGAAGCTCTCCTAGCTTTACCTTTGTCAGATTTCTCTTCAGGATGTTTGCCAAGGACTTAACCCTCATAAATTACCTTAGTTAATTTAAATCTACACAAGCCTATAACCATATCCCGCTAACTCAGCTGCTCATTATAGTTGTAGTTAAGGTGGCCAAACCACTCATGCCATAGTCTGTTAACTCCATTTGAATGGGTAAGCAATGTGGTAGGAAGAACATCTAGAGAAAAATAGGAGAAGGTGTATAGCCTAGAATGGTGATTATCCCTTCCCAATGCTACTGTAGAGTCATTGTGTATCTCTCTGATCTCAACTAAAACTAGTGTGAACTCAACTCTCATACCCTACCTTATGTGAATAATTTGATACATTGAAAGAAGATTAGTTGATAATGAAGGTACACTTAGAACATTTGTGAATGTTCTACCTTAAAATTAAATAGTCCCTCTTCCTACAACCTCTATTGGAGTGTCACCCAAAGTGATAGAGGACATGTTATAGGGCTCTAAGTCAAGAAACTCAACCTCTAATGAACCTATATGGTGTCAAGCACTAGAGTCATTAACCCAAGATGAATTAGATGTGGAAGCCACTACAACTAAAGCTTTTTCCTTAGGTTTATCCTTCCATTTTTCCTTTACCTTAGAAGATTCTTTGGCTGATGATGACTATTTGATAAACTCAAGGACCCCTATATTATTTTTCTCTAAGAGATGTGTAAGGTGGTCTATCTATTTCTTCTTACACTTGTACTCATTGTGCCCATTCTTATTGTAATAGGAACACTTAAAATTTTCTCTCTTTGTTTCCCTTTAGAGGAGGAGGTTTTAGTGCTAGTTTTTGTAGTGGTTTTTTGTTCTTTCTTCTTCTCATGATCCTTACTCTTCTATTTCTTATCTTTGTTGCTAGAGGCTTTTTATTTCCCATTCTCAATAATGAGGGCTGAAGGTTAGGAAGACTTGAAGATTTCCATTTGGATTAATTTATCCTATTCCTTAGTTAAATGTACAATTAAGTCATCTAAGGATGGTATTGTCTAGTTGGCTCCCATGGCTCTCTTGGTCACATAAAAGGTAGAGACAAATACAGAGTAATCAGGTCCTAGTTTTGCAAGCATAAAAAAACTAATTGCTCATCTTTATTCTCAGTTCCACACTCCTTTAACTATAATATAAGTGACTTAATATTTGTGAATAAGTCCTCCAATGTGTCAAATTTTCTTGGGCTCAGACTAATTAGCTCAATCTCAAGCTCATGACCCCTCATGGTGTCGATTTTCCCAAACAATTTTTCTAAGGTGTTCTATACTTCTTTGGGAGATTTGGCCAACTCTATGTAAAATAGGAGTTATAATGAAACTAAAAGACATAATATTATAACATCTTCATCACATCTATTAAACCATTTTATCTTATTTGGTTCAGCTATGGGCTCAACTTCTACCCCCATAGTTATGTGAAACAACCCTTTACTTCTAAGAACCATTGTAATCTTACTTTTCCATTCCTGATAGTTGAAGGGTATGAGTGCATTAAAAATGCTAAGATCCATTTAAGAATTAATATTAATATGTCTTTTGTTGTTTAAAACATCAAATGTGCAAAAAATGAGAGAATTATAGAACAGAAACACAATCACAGTATAACTCCCCTGAAACTATGTCAGGTACCCCCTCAAACTTATTACTTTATAATTTAGTGTGTTTTATAATGAAAATAGACTATCTACATGGAAAATTGAAAAATACACACTTTTTCAAAAGATGACGCTCAATTTTGAGCTACCATTTACAAGATATTAACAAAATAAATTCACATCAATAGCCCATTTCTAATAAAAAATTGCACTAAATGATTAAAATATGCTTGATGCTAAGGCGTTACCTAGCCTTCTAACCAATCATTAGAACTATCTTAGAGTTTAGAATAAAGTGGTTTAGTCTTTTGAGGGGGATTCAACTTCCTACCAATCTAGGCGTCAACTTCATCTTTGTAAGTTAGAGATACAAGTTTAAAAAGACTAAAAAAATTACTTTCTTTTAAATATTTTCAAATGACTTTATTTTCAACACACTAAATGATGTTATAAAAAATTCATAAAGTCTTTAAAAATATAAAATATGAGAAGAGAAAATAACAATGTGAGATTAAGGTTGGGCATGGGCCCACCAAGAAGAAAAGGTTCCAAACTTATGCAAACAAAGGACACAACCCTAGTCTTTTCCAATTAGATTTTGATCTTTAATAATAAAAAATAGATCTTAGACTGATAGATGATGGCACCATGGTTGGGACTAATCTGAAACATAGCAGCAAATAAAAAAACCCAACATCAGATCTCACCAATCTCTAATGTTAATGTAGGTCTGATTAGTGCCAAGCTGAGAAAAAGACAAAAAAGTTGATGCCAAAGATGTTTCCTACTACAACACCTCTCTAGGCCAATGCCAAATCCACTCAAAATCCAATGCCTTTCTACCACACCTCTCAAGGGATCAGATTTGGTTTAAAAAACACAAAAAAGTGCCTAGATCGAGAGTATGATGCCACACCACTCTAGTAAATGATCCATATTTGGAATGGAGTTTTTCAATGCCAAGATCCCTTCTTCTAATGCCTTCTCTCAATAGAAAAAGGATGTCAAGCTTTGATGGATGATGCCTTCGTTGTAGTCATGTTCTCTTTCCAATGGAAAAAATAAAGACCTTGGTTTTGTTTAGCGCCAAACTCAAAAAACATGCCTCTTTTGAAGATTAAGATGCCATACAACTAGATAATAAATTAAATATATTTTTACATGCATATCTCAATAAAATAGGAATTGATTAATAAAACAAATATCTGATTTCTATAATTCCATAAATAAAAGTGCTAATGGCAAATCAAATAAAGTTCTTAATGGCAAATCAAATAATACAGTAGATTAAATCTCAATGCCAAGAAAGATTATGATTCCAAGCTTCTCTTAGAAAATCTTCAATAAAAATAGATCTTAGAGAAAAAAAAATGCTAAGCCTAGATATGTAGCAAACAAGGAGACAAATTCAATGCCTAGCCTCTCTCTTTCACTATCTCAAAATAATGAAAATATTGTAAAAAAACCTGGCAATCCTCATATCTAGATCAGCTCTGGTACCATATAATAATGAGCTCCAAAAATATTGATTTTAATGAGTGCACTAACCTAAAAATCAATATGAGATGCATATTGTATAAGACAATACAAAGTAAACACATACAACTGAAAGAATGAACCAAAGAGAAATAAGACATGAATAATCCACACAATATTGCATTAGAAATATGAAAGGGGAGAGATACATATATAGGTTGGAGAGGGAAAGACACCACACATTCTAGTGAATGTGGTATTAATCCTTCCAAGTAACTAACATGACCTCTAGAGCCCTAAGCAAACAAATGTAACTGTGTAGCCAAACCCATAGGAAAAAGACCTACACCAATAATCCAGTCATTGCCCCCTCCATGGGGTGGGTGGTCAGCTGCCCAACCATCACTACCCATAAATGGGGGCTAGGGCCGACTGCACAACCATCGCCCAACCCCTCATAATAGGGGTTTGGGGTGACTGGCTGTGCTGTCATCCCCACCCCTAAACTTAGGTGGGTGGATGGTGATTGGGTCGACGCCCCGCCCCCCCCCCCCCCGCCCCTCAAATTATTATTATTTTGTTTATATAATTTTTTTATTTTATTATATATATATATATTATTTATTATATATATAATTTAAATTTAAATTTTATTAAATGCATATATACATTTAAAAATATATAAGTGCATTTTTTGAAAAAAAATAAGACTTTATTTATTTAAAATGTATATGTACATGTATTTATATTTTCACTAATTATTAAATTTCTATTTGCCATGTAAACTGAAATGAGTAATATGAGAAGGAGATTTTAAAATTCTCTACAAGAAATTATACAAATTCAATATAACAATTTTAATTTTTTTCACAATGTGAGAGAGACATGGGTGAAGATTCAAAAGGAGAAGTAGAGAAAGATAACCACACCACAAAACACTAATCTTATTTTTTCTTTAATAATTTAAAATAATAAATGTTGCCTTCAAAACTAGATCATAAGATAAGAAGAGAAGAGTTAACGTGAGGGAGAGATATATCATTTCTTCAAAACATGACACAACTTAACAATAAACAAATTTTTATTTTTAATTTCATTTTTATTGCCATGGATTTAAGGAGAGGGAGAGAGATAGATTTTATTAATTTATTAAGCACTGCCAAAATCAACAAGAAAATAAAAAAGAACACTACCTCTAATCTTATTGCTTCTAAACTCCTTGAAACTTCTAAGACTCCAACAAGCTCCTCCCAAGCTCTTCCTTCCACCAATTTCCCCCAAAGAATTAACCTTCCACAATGATTTAATTTTTTTTTCACCAAAAAGTGAACCCCCAAATAAAAGTTAAGAGTTTAAAAATAAAACAAGGAAGTCAAATTCTTCTTCCCAATTTCATTAAATGGATTACCATATGGGCTCCTTACAACAATTAATTTTAAATTACCTTTCTTGAAAAATATTTAAGAAACCTCCAGTTAGATATCAGAATAACATACCTGATTTATTTTTTTGGTTTAAAATATATATACCATCCTATAAGGTTTCTTACTAATCTCATCAATAATTTTGTAACACGTTTGTCATAAAATAACTTTGACAATGCAATAGTTGCTCGATCAACCATACTATTTGTTTTTATCATGGTAACTAACTATAAGCCAAACTTTCAAATCAAATCCATTCAAATTGTTTAAAGCAAAGGACATATTACCTTTATTTTGATCTAGAGATCCATTGATATCTACATAACATAAATTTGAATTTCATATCTAGTATGTGAAGTAATCATGATAACAATATAACTATGAATACATATTTTCAAGTAAAATGCAATGATATCAAAGTAGGGAAATATAATAATAATACTTTACAATTACTTACATCATTAATCCTAAAACATAATTTCAGTCCTTCCATAAGTAATAGAATATTCAGTATAATTACACATTGATCATAAGATAAAATCTTAAAAAAAAAAAAATTCTAGAGATTTATAGTCCATCATTTTTGTTGAAGACCATAAAAGGATCAAAAGAGGGAGAACAATATTAGAGGGCTTTTCCTCCAACCACTGAGCCTTTCGTATCCTCGATACTCCTCTCATTTATTGAGAGTGTCTCTTTCCTTCCATGAAGGTGATAGATATAGATGATCAACATGTAGAGAGAATCCCAAATGATAACAATAGTTTAATATACCACTCCTCATAGTAAACTAGGTTTGACACACTACTCCATATAATAAAATGGTTTTAACAAACTGTTTCTCATTGATGATTAGATTTAATAATCTTCTTCTTGTAGTAACTAATTTGATCTACTGTTCCACATAATAGCTGATTTGACCTACTTTTCCATGCAGTAACTGGTTTGACCTATTGATAGGTAATTTGGAATCCAAAAAGTGTTTAGACAATGACTTTAACAATGACATAATAGAATGGTTAATAAGAGGATGTGATAGTATAAAATGGAATATCCTCTAATAATAAGAGATTATCTTCCATAGTTAATCTAAATGATTCATTTATAAGGCAAGATCTCATTTCCTGAGATACTTTGATACTTAATTAAGCCAGAGTAAACTCCTACTCAAATTTGAATCTTGATTTCCAAAGTCCTTTATAATCATAGGTCTAGTTCTTATCTGATATAGAGTAAAGAAAGAGCCAATAAGCATATTTATCTAAACACCTATGTGTACATATATAATACACCTCAGTGAATTAGGTTTCTTAGTCAAGTTTTATCTAAATAGTCCCAACTTAATTGATATATCCATACATGATCATAAACTAGTCAAGTCTTCTGAATGAAACATAACCCATAAATTGATAAATAGGTTTATCTTTATAATTCGACAATGCATCTTAAATACTTGTGAAGATGCTAACCAATCTCTTGAGATAATTCACAAGATGATGGTGTTTTAAACAAAATATGTTAGTCTAAAAGTTTCTCCTAGTCCTAGTTCCTTTGAAATGTATTCCATGTACAATAAGTCTCTTGATAATGAGACACTTATTATGATACGAGTCACATCTAGATATTCTTATTTAAAATGATTCAAGAATTTAATATTACATGACGAAACATCAATGAACCATAGGTTTTCCCTATGGCAAATATAATCTCATCATTAAAACTTTGGAACCTATTACAACCTTACCACAAGATTCCATTATTTATTTTACTCATGATTCTACTTCTTCATTATCTTATAAAGATTCTAATATTTTGTCTCTCCTTAAGATGGGTCGTTATCACATTTATCAACCTTACTCATTAAGGCTCCAATGCTACCTATACATCAATGGTACTTTCATGTTGTCGAGTCTTCTTTATCACATTTTTACTTTATCATTGTAACTCTTAACTTTATTATCTCATAGTTCAACGACCTGATTTAATTATGTGTATCCATCTTATTTTCAATAAATTATTTAGTAAATTAGTCATTCATACTATTTAATGCAAATATGCATCTAATTTTCATTTTTGAAAATTTTCATTAGTAATGCACAACAAACTTCCAAATAAAATTCTATCGACCATATTTACAAGCACATTTTTCTATTAATTCTTTATTATTTATCATTTTATGCCATCTTACCTCTACATAAAACTTTAATTGGTCACTCAATGCATAACATGCTTCTCATTCCCCATATGCTTGACATATTTTACTGATCAATCTCTTACTCTTTATCATTCCTAATTTCTTTAACCCTAAAAGGGTGACCTGGTCTGAAAATCAAAGATTCTAAGATTTGACTAAGTCTGAAATATGTTGGAATCCTCCAAAACCTAGATTTTTTATTATAAATCTTATAGATCCAAAACCACTCTCAAACATCCTAAAAGGTGTACATATTAAATATAACTTAAAGTATAATAAATTAAAATTACATAAACTTATACTTAAATGTTTGTTTTATATTTTTATATTTATGATACAATAATGACTAAGGCATTACATATAAGGATGATCCTTTACGACCTATCATTAATGATGTAAAGTAATTGACCTCTTCTAATAACAACTAAATTATAGTTTGTAAAACCAAACATCAATATCTCCTCTCAGTTAATCATTCACTATAGCCAACCCCATACATGTCACTCAATCCTATGCCACATACAAGTTACTATGTAGCCAATTATGATGAATCCATTGCCTTTTATAGACGTAGTATGATACATCACTCTTAGTAAGAAAACAAGGTTGACATTTTAAGAAATAAAATAAATATTTGTATTTATTTTACATGTGGGTTTCAAAAGTGCCATCTACAGCCATCACAGAAGTGCTAAACTCAGAAAAAAATAGTTGTAAAGAATGTTAAACAATATCTTTCCCTTAAAATACCACTACACAGATGTTTTTACCAACTTAGAACACATCAACTTGCTACCAATGAAGACTAAAAATAAATAAAAATAACAATAACTCTAATGCACTCCTAAAAATGGTTAAATCAATTCATAACTATAATATTTTAAGAGCTGGTGCTATACATAAGATTGAAAAGATAGGCAAGGCATTAACCACATCCATAATGGGGAAAACTAAATGCCATACTACCAGCTATACAATTTAAAGGAACATGCCATGATAAATATTATCATCTCTTCAAACTCAATGCATAATAAGGATAAAATAATAGTCCATATAATCAATTTACACATATAGCCCAAAAAGATGCATATGTCAAATATACACTCTTATTAATGAATCAAATTCATCAAAATGCTTCAATAAATTATTATTATTTATATACATTGGTAACCAGACCAATTTATGATGCCTCACTACAACCCATGCATAAATTGCTACCGGTCAATTATCTTTGTTTAGACATAATGGAATAGAGATAATTATATCACCAAGATCAACAATCCATCACGAAGTTAAACTATTTTTTTAAAATCTCTTAAGTTCTGAGTAATAAAAAATATCTAGTTACAGTAGAAAGTTATTTGGACAAGCGGAATTATAGGATACTAGCAAACAATATTCCTTATCAAGAGACTAATTATCTGATATCACCTAGTTATATTTCTAACAAAAATATAATAGGTAAAGTTCTGATTGGCATCAACAAACAAGGTAATAAAATAGGAGGCTAAGATCATAACTTAATATCCTTTTAACACATTCATATCTCTAAAAACTATGGAGAGATTATAAATAGAAAACCACTTGCACCTAGGCTATTATACCATTGTGAGATATCCTATCCATGATTATTCCTATTGATGTCATCTTCCTCGTTATCTTAATACCCTTCTTCCAACTAATGGTGTCTTCCAAAATAAAAATTACTTCTTCGATCTTCCCCCCTCCTAACCAAGCCATGCTCTTTTTAGGCAAATGTCCTCCATTTATAAATACAAAACTAAAGCTGAGTGGAATAAATGCTGGCAAAGTCCTATTTGCCTTCATCATTATAATGGCTCTCAAAATTTAATGTGCATAATTTAGTCACACTCCATGACTCACTTCGCTAATTATTTTATAAATTTTCCCCAGAATGGGGTGTACTGGGAGGATTATACAAATACAAATTAGATTTTAAAATTCATTTCTTCCATAACAAAGACCACCTCTTTGGTTGCCCCCATGGAATTTATTTAATCCAAGTGGGACATATGGGGTGAACTAAGTGGTTTTGATTGGGATACAAAATTATGGCCACCCCATGTGGGTAATTAAAGGCCTTATAACTTATTCACATTCTCTTTTAAAGTTAGACATCGTGTAGTCAAATAATGGGGATTGATTTAATACATTTAGGTGGGAAGTACAATTAAATACCACCACACTTAACTCTTCCTCCTAACAAAGTAATTTCCATTACTACACCATTTACAATTGACCTTTTACTTATAAGCATAATGTCATGTTAATATCACTGTAATGTTTGGTGTCAAGAACCATTATGCATCAAATTTCATTAAATAATGTTGCAACACAAAGGCACCCTAGAATATTGACCTTGCAACTTTGATTTGTGATAAATTCAAACAATCACATGTCGACTCAAGGTCATTATCATTTAACTAGAAATGGTCCATAGATAACCATTGGGTTATGAACTCAAGGACATATTGAATACAAATCTCATAGTCACAAAATTTGATAAGGCATGATAACAAGACTCATTGACTAAAATCATAAATCTAAAAATGCTCTTAAAATCCCCAAAATAATTAAAAAAAAATAGATGACATTATGACACTAAGAAAAGCCAAGGAATCATTAAACCAATGATCAAACTTACACAAAGGCAAATGAAGGTATAAGTATTTATGTCAACATTACATGTCACTCTTTAAAATATTTTCTCTCTACTACCCATATTCTATATCTAGCTCCTCCTCTCCAATGATGTTCTCCCTTGCTTTGAAGGTTGTACCTACATCATAAACTTGTGATAGTTATCCGATTCATGATATCAAAATCATATGATAATAAAAATATGATACTGTTAATTATTCCACATAACTATATATAAAACCATAATACTAATAATTATTCCACATAATTGTGTATAAAATCATGATACAAAAAATGAATGAAACATAGAAATCATAATAATAGATCAATCCCTGATTGTATAGAAACTACATTACTAGTTATGTTTTGTGGTTCTTATTGCTGATAAGTGATCTAAATTTTGACAAAGGAAAATGGGATGTTACATCCTTCTCCCTTTGAAAACTACATCATCTTGATGGCTTAGTCAACTTGGGATTGAACTAAAAAGACAAAAAAAGTCTCATAATTTTCCAACTATACTGTTGATCAGGTAGTACCTTTGAAAATCATGAGTTATTTTATTAATTTTGTATTACTTCCATTTGACTACCCATAAATATAAACTAATAAGGTTCTTATTTGTCTTTAATATAACAAGCTTACTTATAGATCATTTAGCCAAAATTATTGTTCTTCCTCTACAAGACATGATTTGATATTTATATTTGTTCACATTAAATTCACATGCTTCACAAGTTTTTCACAAACTTAAATTAATTTTAGCACTAATTTAAAGTATGGTGAAGAGTGACAACATGTCCTATAAGTGTCCCATACCACTTACATGACACATTATCAAAAATCACTTAATTCTCTTTCATTAACCATACGCACATGAGATCATCACAAAAGCCAAAAATAAATGCCTGGGGAGAGTTCCATAAAGCCTTCCAGCCTCTCTACACCTCTCTCTTACCCATAGAGTGTTTCACTCACCGTCGAGAAAGGTGTCAGAGAACCTATAAAGGATAGTGTGTATAATTTAATAATGTCACTATTCCACATAGCTCTTAACAAGCATGACTAGTTAATACTATCCCTACTCCACGTAATTTCTAATGAGAATTATGATGAATAGGAACTAGAAATGATGAATATCTAGTGTATACAAAAAATAAAATATTTAGGAATAAACATTCCTTAGTATACATGCATATGGCCATACGATTGAATTTGACAAGTTTTCCTTATCAAATCTTGGTTTCAACAAGCTCCCTTTGTTGGATCAAAACTTAATATTTACTGAGTCATAGTGAGACTAACTAGGATTCCCTCCCATCTCTTAGTACTCACATTCCTTATTCATCACTCATCCCTTAGGTCTACCCTACCTATGATCTACAAAAAGGGCACATGGTTCAATGTTTTACACAACATTCCATATTACCTATACGAGGTGATATTTTACTTATATTACCTAGACCATGTTGCAATCCTTTGAAATATCTATATTAGTTTACATTCAATGAAAACTTCCTAGAATCAGTTATTAATTTTCATCACTCCATACAAGTACAATTAGTCTAGGTCTCATATGATTATGCCTTAAATATTTTATAGAGTTCCTCTCCTTTATCATGATGTTCCACACATCAAAATATTCAGTTAAATAGGTTCTTATACAAAATAAACCTAAGATATTTAATAGAGTTTAGTTGAATCTTAGTACAAATTATATAATAATCAATGAAAACCTTGAAAAGAAGAAGAAAAGACATCATATAAGGAGTCAAAATGCAAAGGACACTCCTTAAGTGATCCATCAAATTTTTCACTTGTAAAATTGATCCTCATAGGTAAACAAAATCTCAAGAATCTTGAGTGTATAACACCTAAATTGTTTATCGAAACATCCATAAGAATATTCTAAGACTGATAACTCCAATCATGGGTGTGGCATGGATCTACAAATGAAGCACTACAATCCCAATATGCAATTCAGTTAGCCTATAAGGTGAGATTCTTCATGCATTTGCACAATATGTACTATAAAAAATCATGCGATCTCTAACATAAAAAGAGAAGAGTCACCTCAAAAGGTTGACACCCGTAAAGGTTTAAATATGAAAACCTAGGCTAGTCTGCATGCTTAGGAAAACTAATATGTAAATTATAAATTTAAAAAGCATACTCCTATCATGAGTATGTTTACCAATGAGAAAGTACACCCACTTAGGTGTAATGCTACCTCTAGATTTAAAAGAAACTTCTCTTTCTTTAATGCTATCCCTACATTGGTCAGCTCAAAATGTTCCAAATATAGGAAGGTATAATCTAACCTTATATCAAGGAGGAAAAAAATCACATCCTCTCAATGGTCCTTGTTAACAAGGTCACCTTCGAACCACCATCGATTTAATACAAAGATAAACTCTATGGAGATACTCCAAGGAAACAAAATCATAACCTCTAAGGGGTTGTTGACCATAATGGTTAAGTATCCACATCCAAACTAGATTTTTATACCTTGGTTATCAATTATACATGCTACAAGAGGTAATAATGCCACTTTAACATAGTCATCACTTTAATTGTGGAAATAATCACACCTACTTGGTGCCAAGATGCCACAAAGGTTATCATGTTCCTCTCCAACCATCATTGATGTAAAACTCTAATGAATAGTCTCTACATCGTGAGGCTTACAAAAAGGCATCTCAATACACAAAAAAAGAGATAAAAGTTATTCAATGCAAGGATAAGCAAAAATGAAGTCACCTACATGAGATTTTCAAAACAAGGTCATCCACTTGGTATCACCAATCAATTGATCAAAGTGAAAACAATACTTAAAATACTTGTATGTATGAAGTGGACACCCTATATATAATACCAAAAGGCTCTTAGACCCTCATACATAATTTATTCCTTTAAACTAAGGTCTATCTAGGTTTTAATATCATTAAGTGGGTTTTTAAACAATACATATCCTGGACTCATGAATGAGCACATTAGGCCGAGTGTTGAACCTAGAAATATGATACCATAATGTAAGAACCCCTTAGGTTAGATATTGAAATAACACACTGGATTTTTTTTTGGTTTAAAAAATATATATACAATCCCATAAGGTTTCTTACTAGTCCCATCAATAGTTTTGTAACATGTTTGTCATAAACTAACTTTGACAAGTAATAGTTACTCAATCAACCATACTGTTTGTTTTCATCATGGTAACTAACTATAAGCCAAACTTTTAAATCAAATCCATTCAAATTTATAAAAGCAAAGGACATAATACCTTCATTTATACCTAGCAATCCATTGATAGCTGCATAACATAAATTTTCATTTCATATCTAATACTTGAAGTAATCAAGAGAACAATATAATTGTGGATACATATTTTCAAGTACAATGCAATGATATCAAAGCAAGGAAATCCAATAATAACAATTTACAATTGCTTATGTCATTGATGCTAAAACATAATTTCAGTCCTTCCATAAGTAATAAAATATTCAGTATAAATACACATTGATCATAAGATAATTTTTTCAAAAAGAAATATTCTAGAGACCTAAAATCCATCATTGTTGTTGAAGACCATAAAAGGATCAAAAGAGGGAGAATATTATTGGAGGATTTTCCTCCAACCAAAAAACCTTTCATACCCCCTTTACTCCTCTCATCCACTAAGAGTGCCCCTTCCCTTCCACAAAGGTGATAGATACAGACGATCAACATGTAGAGAGAATCCCAAATGATAATAATAGTTTAATATACCACTCCTCATAGTAAAATAGGTTTGACACATTGCTACATATAATAAAATGTTTTTAACAAACTATTTCATGTAGATGATTAGATTTATCAATATTCTTCCTGTAATAACTAGTTTGACCTACTATTCCACACAATAGCTGATTTGACCTACTATTCCATGCAGTAATTAGTTTGACCTACTGATAGGTAATTTGAAATCTAAAAAGTGTTTAGACAATGACTTTAGCAATGACATAATAGAATGGTTAATAAGAGGATGTGATAGTTGAAAATGGAATATGCTCTAATTATAAGAGATTATCTTCCATAGTTAATCTAAATGATTCATTTATAAGGTAAGATATCATTTCTTTAGATACTTTGATAGTCAATTAAGCCAAATTAAACTCCTACTCAAATCTAAATCCTAATTTCCAAAGTCCTTTATAATCATAGGTCTAGTTCTTATCTAATATAAATGAGAAAGAGATCAAAGAAGCATATTTATCCAAACTCCTATGTGTCCATATGCAATACACCTTAGTGAAATATGTTTCTTAGTCAAGTTTTGCCTAAATCTTCACAACTTAATTGATATGTCCATACAAGATCATAAACTAGTCAGACATTTTGAATGAAACACAAACCATAAATTGATTAATAGGCTTATCTTTACAATTTGATAATGCATCTTAAAAACTTATGAAGATGCTAACCAATCTCTTGAGATAATTCACAAGATGACGATGCTTTAAACAAAATATGTTAGTCTAGGAGTTTCTCCTAATCCTAATTCTAATGAAAAGTATTCCATGTATGACAAGTCTCTTGATAATGAGACACTTACTATGATATGAATCACATCTAGAGATTCTTATTTAAGATGATTCAAGAATATAATATTACATGATGAAACATCAATAAACCGTAGGTTTTCCCTATGGAGAACATAATTGTTTTAGCCAAATATTTCACCCTTGGATGAGGTTGTTCAGACCTCTCCACATTTGGCCAACATGGGATTACCTCTAAGCATGTGGGTTACCTATAACAGAGGTAAACCTCTAGGTTAAAGGGATAGTTACCTTGATTTATCTCTTAAGCTAACACACTACACTAGAATAGTCACTTGGGAGTGAAAAGGGAAGAAGAAAACATAATTTAGCCTATAATAATGGAGGTGATACACCAAATATTAGTCCACAAACACACTTGCATATGCACTAAGAATGAAGACCACCAAAACTGACCATAACTCATTATCCTTCTAGCATAAGTATTTCTCATAAAGGCAGATTGCTATGTATATATAGAGGTGAGTGAAAATAAGGTAAGATACTAGACACTACTAGTCCTTCTCACACTTCAAGATAAACTTAACAAACACATACACTTTATGAAACCTCTTAGAAGAGATGTTACTCACACAAAACATGCAAGAGAAGTATGGAAGCAAGGAAAAGACATTCATCACTTGTCAACCACATAAACCACTCAACACACTTAGGCAAGAGATTGTAGAGATCAAATCAACTTCAAAATATTATTCAAAGGCAAAACAAGGTGCCAAACCAACAGGGCTTCACCATACTAGGTGTGTACTAGATATAACTGCCAAAAGGGCTTGCATATATAGAACATATGATAGTAGAGAGAAGAAGAGAAGTGGAAGGGTCAAAAGACCAAGTGTCAAACTATGAGAACTAGTTACAATGCCATGGAATGAAGTGGAGAATGGGATATAAAGGTCTTCTTGGACAATTTTCCATATGAAGCATGACATATTCCTTAAATTGGTGTAGGACTCTTCATGTTCTTGCTTTGAAACTCCCTTAATGATGAGTCACCCACTTGAATTTCTAAAAATACCATAGGAAGCCTTGACACATGTGATCTTACATGAGAAGGTGGAAATGAGGTTAGTTCAGGTCATATAGGCCTCTCCAACTAATGAACTCATCCTTGTCACTTGTCATTCATTCTCCAGTAGCTACTCATTAGCCCTGTTGGCTTCAATCTTCACATTTTTCACTTAGGTGAATTACAATTACTCATGAAGGTCATTAAAGGGGTGATAAAAAACTCATTAGATCCTCTTTTCCTTCTAGTCTAGCCTATAGAATTTAATAAAACTCAATACAACACTTCACACCTTCCAATTTAGATAGTCATGCTCCTTCTCACTATATTATTCTAGACTACCTACAGTGAAACACTCAATAGAGGAACTTTCATGAATCATAGAGGTTTGAAATGAGTCTTTAGAGTTGGGATAAGTCTCTATAGACCCCACTTAATGACTTTCATTTGCTCATTCCCTTCTACACCTATAAAACCACTCAAATCCTACAAGAAATTGAGATTTTAATCTATCTGTATAAGTGATAGTATGGATCAAATGGATGTCATGGAGCTTGGGATAGTTATAAACATGTCTAGATCACTTTCATGACCATTTCACCACCTTTGAATGCATATTTTTTCATTTCTTCTCCATCAATTTTGCACAAGGGTTTTGATAAGGTTTTAGGTCTTTTAAATTATTAACAATGATTCATAAAATATAGACGTTTAATCCGAAAGCAATTTCATTGAGTTGGATTTAAGGACCCCCTTAAACTATTCCTAGTTGCTTGAGGTCTCATGAATTTTTTCTGTACAGATGTGAGTGAAGGAAGTTGACCTCTTAAGCTCTCTTACATTCTGGATAGGCCTGAGACAATTTTAGGCCAAAATGGCCAAATTGAGCTATTATTATACAAACAAATAGGTCTAACATATCTTAAAATTTCCCCTAAATGATCTCAATTGGATTGGAAATGTCATATGGTCTTATGACTCAAATTGGAGTCCATGAGGGTTTATGCCTAGTTCTAGTTCTAGTAGACCTAATTATGTATTCTAAGTATATGACCTTATTAAGTGTTTGTGGGGTCTTATAAAACTTTATTAATATTCATATAAACCCTATAAAATGTCTCACCATGGTTTCAATACTATCTCATTAATTCATTCACCCTTCATGTTCTAAGTCTGCAAATTAGACTGCCTGTGGAGTGCCCTCTATCTGAGATAGAATAGAGAGAATCTCCCCTATTAATATAATATAAAATATATAATTTCATCATATTTTAGTTCATGGTAACTCTTCTTTTTAATTCTCAAGTTATAACTATGTTTCTAGAGCTCTTAATACCTCAGATCCTCTAGGCTGGCTTTTAGGTTTATAGACTGTGCACAAGGTTTAGGTAGACTGATTGTGAAGTTTCAAAACGTCATTCTTTGCTCTCTTTACTTGAAAATTAAGATCACCTAAAAGTGTGTCATTATTATTGAGTATGTATTTAATATGGTGATCAAACCTCCATCATTGTTTACCGACCAAAATATATCTCCGCTAGTTAGGACTAGTCTATAGTATGAGTCTGACTATGTCACCTGTAGGTGGAAATTAGGAAACACCAATAGGTTATTGTAGGTGAAGATGTTTGATTAAGCACTACTTAATTATTTTAATTTTACTTTGAATTCAATAGGCCATCTTAAACTTGGACATATTCATCTTATACCCATAGACTATGGTCTCATCTCTCTATCACCAACATACTAGTACCACTATTGTATTGTAAGTTGTAGGTCCATTTGGATTTTTTGGCACTATGATTACTGAGTGTTTCAAATGAGAACTTTCTTGAGAAAAAATCCACTCTACCATCACTTTCCCCTAACCTAGAAACCATCTTCCCATGTCAATGTGTGGCATTTAGGTCTAGGCTATAAGAGAGAGACCATTAGACTTGTTTAGAACTCAAGACACTTCACTATGAGATGGCACATTGTATGAACAAAACCTTATTCAGAGAAGTTAAGTTAATTTCTCCCATTAGTAAGATCATAACTCTATGATCATGGATCTAAGTCTGACTATATGTAGTGACCTTACCACTATCACTGTGATACTTTTATGATCTCAGACTTTCCTAATAGTCTCCATTGGATTATAAACACCTCCAAAGCTCTTTCATCACTACTTAGACCTCTATGGTAATGTATTAAAACCACTTTAAACTAGTATAAATCCACAAAAATAAAGCCACTGTGAGAGGATAAAACATTGCAACCAATAGAACACTATTTGTAGACCTCAATGGTGATCTCTTCTAGCATAGTGAGGGTCATTCTGCTAATCCTTTCACATCTACAAATGCAAGATAGTTTGAAAACCACATGAAAAGGATGGTCATACTCTTAAAGTACACATACATCACCTGATTTGCTCAAATAAATGCAAATAGAGAATAAATCTAAAGGTGCAAGGGTTATGTAGGTAGTTATGAGATGCTAATAATCTTAGAGATTGTTCATAGAATATGGACCACCATTGTTGGAACTATGATAATGAAATTGGAGTACACATAAAATAATTTTATCCCCCAAGTTCATTCACCTTGACTCTACCTCTCCTGCTCATACCAACTATAAACTAGTTGACTTGCTTGACCTACCAAAGGGAGCGAAGAGGGGAAAAAATTAGTTTTCACCATTTTTGGAGAAGTTAAAGCTATCTAAACTTGGAGATGAGCTATGGGGATTTTAAGGGATAATACTAAAGTATCCACACATGTTAAGACTATTATGAATCTATACAACTAATTAAAAATGGCCTTATTTTTAGATAAACCCCTTCTTTGTACATTGAACCTATAGAATTTAGTTTCAAAATTGATAACTGACACCTATCTAACACATGGGACATTGGATATCCTCTCAACACACTTGTCCTTAGTTATAAATCATACAAGTTCATTAAAATGACCCAAAAGGACATAAATTGACATAAGATGAAATTAGGCAAATGCGACCAAGATAAAGCATAGTATGAGACCTCATTTATGAGCATGAAGAACATTTTATGACCTTGGAGACCCTATGGAAGTTTCAAATTATAGGGAGGTTTACCTAGTTTGACTTGGGGTCAAATTATTAAATAATAATCTCATCATTAAATCTTTATAACCTAATGCAACCTTACCACTAGATTTTGTTATTTATTTAACTCATGATTCTACTTATTCATTATCTTATTAATATTTTAATAATTTGTCTCTCCTTAAGACATGTCATTATCACATTTATCAACCTTACTCATTAAGGCTCCAATGCTACCTATACGTCAATGACACTTTCATGTTATCGAGTCTTCTTTATCACATTTTTACTTTATCCTTATAACTCTTAACTTTATTATCTCAAAGTTAAAAGACCTGATTTAAGTCTATATATCCATCTTATTGTCAATAAGGTATTTAACTAATTACTCATTCATACTGTTTAGTGCATAAACACATCCAATTTTCATTTTCCAAATTTTCCATTAGTAATGCACAACAAACTTCCAACTAGAATTCTACCAACCATATTCACAAGCACATTTTTATATTAATATTTTATTATCTATGATTTTGTGCCTTCTTACCTCTACATAAAACTTCAATTGGTCACTAAATGTATAACCTGATTCTCATTCCACATATACTTGACATAATCTACTTCTCAATCTCTTACTCTTTATCATTCCTAATTTATTTAACCCTAATAGGGTAACCCAGTCTAAAAACTAGAGATTCTAAGATTTGACTAAGTCTAAAATATGTTAGAATCTTTCAAAACCTAGATTTTATATTATAACTCCTTCATATCCGAAACCACTCTCAAATATCTCGAAAGGTATAAATATTAAATATAACTTAAAGTATAATAAATTAAAATTAAGTAAACTTATACTTAAATGTTTATTTAATATTTTCATATTTATGATACAATAATAACTAAGGCATTAAATACAAGGATGCTCCTTTACAGCCTATCATTAATGACGTAAAATAATTTACCTATTCTAATAAATAAATTAGAATGTGTAAAAGTAAACATTAACCTCTCCTCTCGACTAATGATTCACTACAACTAACTCCATACATCTCACTCAATCCTACGCCACATACAAGCTACTATGCAACCAATTATGATAAATCCCTTGCCTTTCTATATATGTAATATGGTACATCACTCTTGGAAAGAAAATATGACTCAAAATTTAAGGAAACAAAAGAAGGATTTATATTTGTTTTACATGTGGGGTCCAAAAGTGCCATCTACAACCATCACAAAAGTGCTGAACTTAGAAAAAATAGCTATAAGAAATGTTAAATAGTTTCCTTCCCTTAAAATACAACTACATAGATGTTTTTCTTAACTTAGAACACATCAACTTGTTGCTAATGAAGACTGAAAATAAATAAAATTAATAAGAACTCTAATGAGCTGCCAAAAGGGGGTTAAATCAATTCATAACTATAATATTTTAAGAGCTGGTGGTATACAAAAGATTGGGCAGATAGGCAAGGCACTAACCATAACTATAATGGGGAAACTAAATGACATACTACTAGTTGTACACTTCAAAGGAACATGCCATGCTAAATATTATCATCTCTTTAAATTTAGCATAGAATAAGGATAAAACAAGAGCCCATATAGTCAATTTCCACATATAACCAAAAAAATGTATATGTCAAATATACGCTCTTATTATTGAATCAAATTCATTAGAATGCTTCAATAAACTATTATTATTGATATATATTTTCAACCAAACCGATTTATGGTGCCTCACTACAACCCATGTAGAGATTACTACCAATAAATTATCTTTATTTAGACATAATGGAATGGAGATAATTATATCACCAAGATCAATAATCCATCACCAAGTTAAACTATTTTTTAAAAATCTCTTAAGTTTTGAGCAATAACACATATCTAGTTATAGTAGAAAGCTATTTGGCCAAGTGGAGTTATATGATACTCGCAAACAATCTTCCTTATCAAGAGACTAATTATCTAATATCAACTGGTTACATTTCTAACAACAAAAATATAATAGGTAAAGTTTTACTTCACACCACAAAGCAAGGTAATTAAATGGAAATATTGGATCACAACTTAATATCCTTTTAACACATTCATTTTTCTAAAAATTATGAAGAGATTATGAATTAAAAAACACTTGCACCTAGGCTATTATACCATTCTGAGGTGTCCTATCCATGCTTCTTTCTGTTGATGGCATCATCCTCATTATCTTAGCATCCTACTTCAAACTAATGGCATCTTCCAAAAGAAAAAATACTTCTTCCATCTTCCTCCCCTCTTGACCAAGTCCTACTCTTTTCAAGCAAATTTCCTTCACTTATAAATGCAAAATTACAACTGAGTGGAATGAATGCTGGCAAAGCCCTATTTGCCTTCTCATTGTAATAGCTCTCAAAAGTTAATGCACATACTTTAGTCATAACCCATGCCTCAATTAGTTGATTATTTTATTGAAAATGGGCATACTAGGAGGATCATACAAATACAAATTAGTTTTAAAATTCATTTCTTCCATAACAAAGACCACCTCTTTTGTTTCCCCCATAGAATTTATTTTAAATTTAATATCTTTAATCTAAGTGGGATGTATTGGGTGAACTAAGTGGTTTTGAGTGGGCTAAAAAATATGACTTCACCATGTGGGTAATTAAAGGCCTTTTAACGTATTCACATTCTATTTTAAAGTTTGGACAATGTGTAGTCAAATAAGGGGGTTTTGATTTAATGCATTTAGGTGGGAAGTATAATTAAATAACCACCATATTTAAATCTTCCTCCTAACAAGTAAATCCATTATTACACCATTACAATTGACCTTTTAATTATAAGCATAATGTCATGTTACTATCACCATAATGTTTAGTGTCAATAACCATTATGCATCAACTTTCATTTAAGGATGTTGTAACACAAAGGCATCCTATAATATCGACCTTGTGACTTTGATTTATGATAAAGTCAAATAATCCCACACAGACTCAAGGTCATTGTTGTTTAACTAGAAATGGCCTGTAGATGACCATTGTGTTACGAACTCAAGGACTTATTGAACACAAATCTCATAGTCACAAAATTTGATGAGGCATGACAATAAGACTCATCGACTGAAATCATAAATATGAAATTTCTCCTAGAATCCCCAAAATAATGTATCAAAAATAGATTACAACATGACACTAAGAAAAGCCAAGGAATCATCAAATCGATGATCACACTTACATGAAGGCAGATGAAGGTATAAGTATTTTTGTCAACATTACATGTCACTCTTCATGGGATTTTCTCTCTACTGCCCATAGTCCATATATATCTCCTCTCCAATAATATTCTCCCTCACTTTGAGGGTTATACCTATGTCATAGATAAATGAACATGTGATAGTTGTCTGATTCACAATATCAAAATAATATGATAGTAAAAACATGGTATTAATAACCATTCCACATAACTATATAGAAAACCATGATACTAACAATTATTCCACACAATTGAATATAGCATAATGATACCAAAAATGAATTGAAACATATAAATCATAATAGATCAATCCCTGATCACATAGAAACTAAATTACTAGTTGTGTTTTGCAGTTCTTATCATTGACAAGTGCTCTAAATCCCAATACAAGAAAATGGGATTTTACAAAATACTCACCAAGCATGTCAATTCCTACTAACTAGGATCGGATGTAAGAAAGTAGGTTTTCTAGAATACCTATGGGATAGGGCTCATAGGCTTTCTAAGAAGCCTAGGACCTATTTAATTTTAATTTTGAATATTATCAATTTATGACATGTGGATATATATTTAAGGTGTGAAATTATACTTTAAATAATATTTCTTTATTCATTAAGGAACATTAATCCATTAACATCAAAGAGAGAAATATAATTCAAATTCTTCAAAACCATGTAATTGAATTACCTAATGTCTCAATTGGTAAGAGATAGACGTCCTTCACATTGGGTATTAAAAATGGTGACTCTGAATCTGGTTCTAATAAAAAGTTGAACTTACTTTGGATTTAGCCACAAAGAGGGCCTCTTGAATTTCATTGTTTACAAGTACCTTTTTCACTGTGTGTTTAGAAATGGAGGCTTTGGGATGAAGGAATTTTTACAAATGAGGAAATTTAGAGGATGGGAGAAAAATAGACTATGGATCAATAATGGGTTCTTTGAAGATGGGCTCATTGAAAAATGGTTCATAAAAGATAGTTGAATAGTCATAAAGAGGCTCTTAAAAATAAGGCTCATCAAAGTTAGGAGGATGGTCAAAGGGTGACTCATCAAATATGAGTGACTCAACGAGAACATTAGAAATGGGTGATTTGTCTTGATATTGACTTGAAAGCGAATGAGTATGATTGTGATTTTTAAAATGATCTTGGTCTATCCCTAACAAGTGATTCTCAGACTTGGGTGTATGTGGCTCCTTATTGGAAAGGGGATATGAGGCTAGATTAATCTAAGCTACAAGTTGAGATAGACTTTGTCTAATCCAAAAGAATGAGTCTATTATATCTTAGCTTATAGATTGGCCAGGAATTGACACTTGATAAGACTGTTATGATTCAATCATGATATATACATAGTCAAACTTTGGACATATGCCTTGAATCTACCAAATTGGTTAAGTGAATGGCCTTGAATCCTATGATATTAAAAATATTCTTCTTTTTGGTACCACTTAGGTTTGGGCTCATTTTTGATAAAAGGATTAGTATGTGGATATATAAGCATGCTTATTTTGAAAAATTGGTAAAATATGTGTTCTAAAGATTCATCAAATGGATTTTAATTTTGAAATGAATGTTTTAAATTAGATGTCAAATGAGTGTGGGATAAATGTATCAAAATGGGTCCCCTTTTGCTAGCATAACTAGGATAAAATAGGTAAAATTTATCAATATTTGTAATGGATTTTATTGAATGAATTGAAAAAGTTATAAAAGATTGATTGAAGGATGCCCCTCAGAATGGAATAAAGTAAGGGGAAATATTAAATTGGAATTGGATTCAAATGGGAGAAAGGATGGATGTCATGACTTCGTTGTTCCCAATTGATAGGTGTGGAAGATTGAATGGAAATATAAGGAGATGAATTGGAATAGATCTGGAAACATAACTTAAAAAAGATAAAAGAATGTAAGTGACCTCAAAATAGTTTGCTTGAATTTATAATATCTTGACTATGAATAATTGATTTTGAATAGAGTTGACCAGATTGGACCTAAACTTGGATTATACCTAGGCAAAAAATAAGAATATGAATTGGAAATGACTAAAGAAAGATTTTAGACTTGAATAAAGTTGACCCAAAAACAAGGGAGCAAAATGGAATCTCAATTGGAAATGACCTTATAATAAGAACTTAAGAATAAGACTATAATGGTTTCAAACTCACACATATAAAGCAAGAATACGATCTCAAATAAGAGAAGGTCTGGTCTGAGATACAAATTAAACACAAGTGGTAGAAAGACCAATTCAAACTTAGAGAGTAATGATACACTTTCACACAAAGGAGGTATGAAATGTACAAGTTTGACCAATATGGGACGTATAATTGCACATATTTGATCAAGACATAGACAGAGTAATGATACAATTTCACATGAGAAAAGGGTGTGAAACATATGCATTTTGAACAAGTTAAAATGGAATAAAATTTGACTAAAGACATAGATAGAGTAACAACTCCTTATGTGAATATAATGTGACAATATTTGACTGAAGGAATCAAGTAATCTTGCCTTATGTTAGAAAATGACATAGGTTTAAGGGAAAATCATTGATCCTTTTGATATACATGCTTTTGAGAGGATATAATTTACGATTATTTAAAATTAATTAATTATTATAGGTTATTAGTAGGGGTTTTACACCCCCTTATCTCAAAAGGTTATACATAAAAGGTAATCTTCAAGATCTGTTAATCTTTACATCCCTACATCAGTGATAAATTGGTGGCAAATAAGTTTCTAGTCTAAATTTTTGTTTAACAAAACTAAATAGTTATGATATACCTCATGGTATGTGGGTGACTCATAACTATCAATCAAGTGGATTAAAACAATTTAAATTTTTATGAAAAGGTATAGTCCATTTCAAAACCAAACCATCTATCAATTGCTCAGTAGAGTGCGATGTCTAGACCACCACATGACTCAAGGACCTATTCAACTAGTTAGGTTAACCACTTAACCATTGTCCCAATAAATAATATGATCAATTTTTACACCCCACCAGATAAGTGGGGTTATTACGATGATAAAATATGAAACCCCATGTCAATGAACCTTTAAATAACTTACGAGGAAGTGATGAAATCCCACTTGCAAGCCAAAAAGAAAAGGGAAGATAATACCGTTGATTCGCACAACTCCCACTAAGGGTGAGCAAAGAGCATAATAGGTAAATATATGGAATTTAAAAAAATAGAATATTTTAATTTATTATTCATAAAAATGTGAGATCATACATTTAAAATATCTCTTCAATACACTCAAGAAGCAACAAACTTTAAACAAACAAGCAAGTGTTCTTCTTAGAACCCAAAATGAAATGCGACTTGATTTTTAAGCATGCAAAATGAAATGTGAATTGATTTTTAAAAAATCAAAATGAAATTTAACGATAAAAAATGATTTTTTAATAAATCATCCCACCTTGTAACCTTAAATAAAACAAATTTAGTTATTTTGCTTGGTGGGTCTTTGACAAACAAAAATTTGTGAACAAAATGTCAAAAGTAGTAATCGATATTTTGATGATAAATTATAAAATATAAATAATTTTTCAAATTAAAATTTAAAAATATTCTATAATACAAATTCTCACATTCTTGATAAAATTTAGATTAATAAAAAGAGTAAATAAAAAGTTATGATCATTTTACTGACCGTTTTTAGCCAAAAAAACAAAATCTAACATAAAATATGACAATTAGTAATTTGATCATAAATATTAAAATATACATAATTTTTCAATAAAATTTTGATAGATATTTTATAGGAAAAATAATTACATACTGGAAAAAATTAAAGTCAAAATAGATAATAGATACAAATTTATGAATAATTTACCAATCAATTCTAGCCAGAAAAATAAAATCTAAAATAAAGTGTACTAGTTAGTACTGTGACCATAACTCCTAAAATTTATATTAGTTTTCAACAAAATTTTGAGAATTTTTTGATAACACAAATAATCATAAACCTAAAAATATTCATATTAAATCAAATAATATATAAAAAATTATGAACAATTTACCAACTATTTTTAGTAAAAAATGGATTTTCTTCAAAGGAAGATTGTTAAAAAGGCTTAAAAAAAGATACGGGTTGTGAGTCCCACTGAGCATGACATTTGTGTATATAGAATATGAATTATATATATTTTCATTAATTTATCAATAACACAAAATAAAGTGATAACAAATATGAAAATACATACCTAGGGCCTCGTGAGCTCAATAAATATAAAAGACTACAATGCTTATAAATTCAAACAAACATAATGCAAACCTCATTATAAATCATATTTGTTGGGATATGGCTCGTATGTATATTTAGATGATATTTATAAATAAAAATTTGTAGTTATACACCTCTATTAAATCTATGGACCATGTTGATTTAATCAAAATATAGAATATTGATGCACAAAGAGACTTGATGATTTGACAACACTTCGTTATCTAAATTGAGCATGTTCAATTGCATTACAAAGAAGTATATTTATATAAATTTGGATCATTAAGGACCCTTAATATTGAAATAAAACTTAATTATTACAAAAGAGTCCTCAATAGTGCACATGGATCAATGATGTAAGCCCTTCATTTCAATTAAGATGAAGTGTGGAGAATGATCTTTAAAAATATCAAATGATTATTAATATAAGCCATTCATATTATTTAAAAGATGAAGGGTGGAAGATTATCCTCAAAATATCCTTGTGAGAGTGCATCTAAACCCTTCATCTTATTTCCAAGATGAAGGGAGGAGAATCATTCCCAATAAAGCACATGGATCATCCATGTGGCCCTTCATCTTGTTTTCAAGATTAAGGGTGGAGAATAATCTTATACATTAATTCATTTATCAGTTTAATTAGTTAAAAAAAGAATATTCTATAAGATCTCAATATTCTCTCCTTTGTATGAATATGCCCACTTAGAAGGAAAAAGAAGAATTAATTAAATGAAAGGAAATTATAATTTAATTTGCAATAGAAATATAATTTAGAAGAATGATTAATTCAATTAATCAAAGATCAATTTAATTAATATAACGTAGAGAATTTAATTAGAAGAATGTTTAGTTAAATTAAACAAAGATCAATTTAATTAATACAATATAGATAATTTAATTAGAATAATGATTTAGAGAAGGGGAAATATTAGCATTAATTAATCATAGAAAGGGGAATTATTGAATTGACTAGAATAAAGTAATTGAACAAAAAATAATAATTAAATAAAGAATGATAATTAAACAAATATAATACGATGAAATAACTCACCTAGAGATTCCCTAAGGTGAATTTGAACATGTATATTAGATGAACAAATAATTTTAGACGAGATTGTGTGAAATTACAAGAAGTCATTCCATTTTGTAATTTGACACAGAAGTGATATAATTGGAGTATCTACACTTACTTTTTTGGAGGATGGTTCCATGATGCTTATGGAATATACCATTGAGGTCAACCTTGGTACAGATAAAAATCCATACATAATTAATCTCGATGCCTCTATCATTAAAGAGGAATGTGAGCCCATTGTCAAAGAATTCATTGATATATTTGCATGGTCCTATTTTGACATGCCTAGATTATATCCATCCTTGGTCATCCATCATCTTGTAGTGCATCTGGACACCAATCCCATCATGTTTAAATTAAAAAAAATGCATCCACACATTGGCATTTTGGTCAAGAAAGAACTCAAAAAAATCTTGAAAGTCGAGTTCATCAAACCTATTAATTATTTAGAGTGTATTTCCAATATTGTTCCTATCAACAAGAAACTCTCGGGAATCCACATTTGCATTAATTTTTGTGATATCAATAAATATTTCCCAAAGGATGATTTTACTTTACCCAATATTGATATGATAGTAGATTCCATTTTTGGATATGAGATGTTATCACTTATGGATGGATTTTGAGGCTACTACCAAATTGAGATAACACATGAGGATCAACATAAGACTATGTTCAACACCATGTGGGAAATAGTTTGTTATTAGGTCATGTCTTTTGGCCTAAAGAACACTGGTGCCACTTATCAAAGAGCCATGACTATTATTTTCCATAACATAATGTGTGATATTATTGAATATTATGTGGATGATATCCTTAGAAAGTAAAAAACAATATTAGAAAATTCAATAATTTTGTGCATGATCTTTGAATTACTTCAAGAATACAAGGGCAGTTTAAATCCTAAGAAGTGTGTCTTAATCATCACACCTGGAGAGTTGTTAAGTTTCATTATCTCCATTTGAGGTATTAAATTGGACCCAACTAAGTTTAAGTCCATAACATAAATGCTTCCACCATCCAATCTAAAACAATTATGTAGCTAACAAGGAAAATTTTAGGTGATTCATCAATTTATTTCACAACGTACAAACCATTGTCATCCCTTCACACACCTTTTGAAAAGGGGATCTTTATTTCAATGGAACAAGGATTGTTAGTAGGTGTTTGATCAAATAAAATCATATTTGGATAATCCACCAATGTTGTCCACTCTAACACCATAAAAGATATTGTTACATTACATATCGGCTACTCAACATGCCTTGAGGGCACTTTTGGCTCAACACAATGAAAATTATAAAGAAAGAATAATTTATTACTTTAGAAAGACATTGGTTGCATCCAAACATAATTATTAACCTCTTAAAAAGGCATGTTTATTAATAGTTTTTGCCTCCCAAAAGTTTTGACACTACATGCTCAACAATCAAAACATCATTACACAAGTCAACCCACTCAAGTATATTCTATATAAAGTAACATTGACATGTCATATGGCCAAATTGATTATGCTCTTAAGTGAATATGACATTGAATACACTAATAAGAAAAATATTAAAGGGAAGGTTCTTGTTGATCAAATAGTAGAAGCTCCATTAGCATCTACATAACCATTAGCATTTGGGTTTCTCGACGAGTCCATTTTTTCCATTAAAGAATCAAAATAATGGAAGCTCTATTTCGATGGGTCATTCACATCTTGTGGCTTTGGGGCATGTATTGTATTTGTCACACTACATGGAGATCTTATCCCCAAGGATTTTCATATCAGATTCCCATATACAAATAACATTGTAGAATATGAGGCCCTTGTTTTAGGACTCTACATTTCCATCCAATGGGACATTCAACACTTGTCAGTGTTTGATGATTATCAGTTAATCATCAATCAAGTAAATGATCAATATAAAATGAAATATGATAAACTCATGCCATATAAAGCCATGACATATAGCCTTAAGTAATATTTTGAGCACATATAATTTGAGTTAGTACCAAGGGCCAATAATAGGTCAAAAAATTCCATGGCTACTATTTTTTCACTTCTTAAAATGTCTTGGGATATCCATCAGTATTTATTTATAATTGAATAACTCATCATCCCTGCATATGATTGTCCATAATCCAAAATGGTATGTGAGATCGTTGGTCCTAATTTACCCTGGTATAACAATATTTACATATACCTTCATGATCATATCCTCCCAAAAGACTTATCATGTAACCAACACAAATTCTTCATCCATAACACATCTTGATATACCTTACTTGGTGGCACTCTCTATCATAGAGGTTATGATGGAATCTTGATTCATTTTTTAAATTCAAGAGAGGCTGATTTAGCCATAAAAGATGTTCAAAATGAGATTTGTGGGGACCATATTAAGGGAATGGTCCTTGATAAGAAACTCCTTTATATATGATACTCTTTTCCAAATGTGAAAATTGATGCATGTGCATATGTCAAAAAGTGTGTTGCTTTCTAGAAGCATGGTGCCTCGATTCACACTCCACCACAAACGTTGCAGTTGATTACAACTCCTTGACAATTTCAATATGAGGACTCGATCTCATAGGGAATATAAACCCCACTTCATCCAATGATCATAAACACATCTTAACTGCTATCGAGTATGTTATAAAGTGGGTTGAGGAAATCCATCTCACTTAAATAAACATGAAATAAATATCCAAATGTATTTTTTATCATATCATTTTATAGTATGACATACCATCCACCATCATTTTTGATAATGGAAAATCCTTTAAGAACAAGTATGTTAAATCCATCTATTCCTAATGTCATATCTGACATAGATGGTCCACTCATTATTATCCATAAGATAATGACCAAACTAAGGCATCCAAAAAACCATCCTTAAAATTATCAAAAGGACTATTAATGATGCTATCTATGATTGACATTTACAATTGTTTCCTACATTATGGGCTTACTAGACCAACATTCACACTCCCATAGGTGCTACACCCTATTCCCTAGTCTTTGGATCAGAAACAATCCTACCTATTGAGATTGAGTTACCCTCCCTTTGTATTTCATTGTAGGATGCTGTTGATGATGGGGATTATAGGGTTACATGACTACAAGAGTTAGAACTCCTTGATGAGAAAATATTAACAACATCAAATCATCTCAAGGCTTGTAAAAATAGGACGCACTATAATTATAATAAGAAAATCAAATCTTGAGAGTTTGAAGTTCATAACCTTGTGTTTAAATAAAATCAAAGGAATACAAATGCATAATGGGAGAAGAAAGGTAATTTTGAGCCTAATTAGCTAGGTTCATACATCATCACTGTAAAGTATGGTTTTAGTGCTTACAAATTGGCCACTAAATATGGAAGGGAGATAGATGAACCCTTGAATATCATGCACCTTAGGTGATTTTATGATTTATATCCATCTAAAAAAAAGAGAGGTAAAGAGAAATAGTTCATCCAAAGGTGAAAACTAATTTTATGACATCTTGGATAAGTACCATGGTGAAAACCAAAATTTTGGCACAATGTGTAAAAGTCCATTGTTTATGAGTACCCTTGTGCTTGGGGGTAGGTCTACATCATTTTTCATCCCTATATCTAATTCATATCATTATCCAACCAACCCTTTCCCATTTTGACCTTGGTGGTGATTTATAGCTACTACAGGGTACCATAGGTTTTGATAGATCAAAGTGTGGCAACTTATTTATAGTAGGATATCAAAGTGACATAGGGGTAGCTTCCTTATCTTATAATCCTTAGATATCTTACTTTTAACTACATCCATTCATTCATCCTTTGAATCCCATATCTCTTTCCACATCTATTGTTACGAGTTGATTTTCCCTTTGTTAGTAGCTCTTGTGCACACCACATCTTGAAAGCTCCCTTATATATATTTTTTCCAAAAACCCAAAAATATCATATAATATAAAAAATTGGAAAAGGCAAAAAATCTCCAAAATAGATATAAAGTTGTAAAATCTAAAAAAATTAGAAAGGCCAAAAATATCCAAAAGAGATATAAAGCCATGAAATCCAAAAACATTAGAAAAATCCAAAAAATAAAATACCAAAAATAGTGATATAAAGCCACCAAGCCTAGAGTTCCCATGAACACTCTTATTTTAGGTTGGAATTAAATTTGTGATAAATTATAATCGAGATCATAGTCATTTATTTAGGGATATTATTTCCACATCCATTCACTTGCATGTATCCTTTATTGGTGCACCATCCAACTATATCATCGAGCTTTCACACAATGATTTTGACTTGATTAATGACACGAAGCTTTATGTTGCTTTTATTTTTAGGTTTATGTGTGTTTTATTACTTGCTTGTTTGTTTGATTTTATTATTTTTCCTTGAATCAATCCATATGTGTCAATAGGTTCATCATGGTTTTTATATATCATGGTGATTTATCACCTTGTACTTGAGTCCATCTATCGACATATGACAACAATATTATCCTAATTTTTCCATATCATGGTGCATTTGCCATTTATTTATTGGATCAGGGGTTAGTCCTTATGCATATTATGTCCAAGTCATCATGATGTGTTATATTATGGTTCATACCATTTTATGCTACACCAAAAATTAGGTTACAAATCATATGAGGAGGTGTGCTAAAATGATAATATATAATCCTTGTAAAAATTTATCCACACCTTAACATCCATTTTTGAATCTAACCAGTTCATCCATATTAAATGATAAAGTGCAAATAAACATTAGTCATCATATTTTTATCATAATCATCCCTCACCTTTTGGGAAAACAACATTGGCTTGAGGTCCATTTGGACTATGTAGGTAACACTTAGTTACATAGGGTTTCTAAGGTGAGCTCAGCGAATCTTATTATCATTCTTACCATTAATTTCCATTATCATCCCTAATGATTTTATTTGATTCCCCATACATAATAAACTCCTCACACCATCACTACACATCAATACTCATCACCTCATCTCTTTCATCCTATCAATCTCTTTTAACAAGCTAATTGACAATGCTCCTTGTGCCACATCTCCATATCCACTAATCCTCTAATTTACCTCTCTTATCTGAACCCATTTAACATTTTTCATTCCATTCTTATCTCTAAATCCACCATCTGATCTACCATTTGGCTCATCACATTCCTTTCCATCACTTATCTTATCAACAGTTATTTGATTACGATACCACCTACTTCTTTACTCTCCTGTCATCCTTTTTGTTTCTTTCTTCCACTCCTTTGCTCTTCCATATCCCTTTCTTTCATGTGTTCCCTTATCCTTCATTTTCATCACAATTTTTTTTCTCCCTAGTATAATTTATAAATATTTTCACTACTTTCATTTCTTGCTACATCTCTCATCATCCTATTCCCCTGCATGACAACTAACATTTTATCACATCCACTTTCAATTCCCCAATCTACCTATTTATCACTACCATCCTTCCACCCTTATTTTTTAAATTTTGTTGTTCATCTCATTTATCCATTTCATTTCATTTTTTTCATCTTCCTTGATTTCACTTGGATTAATTTCAAAGTTGCATATCAGTTCTTCTTCCCAGCAAAAACTCTTTTAAATATATTTATCCTTTGAAAATCCTTCCATAATTGCCTTTTTCTTCTTATATGAGTAAGAAATTATACTCAACACTACTTTTTTATTCATCCTTGCCATCATATTTATCTACAATCTCATTTTCTTCTTCATCCTCCTTCCTCCATCTCAACACCAACATCAACACTAGTTGATCGCTATATCTCCCATTATCCTTACTCTCACATGAATTCCATAAGTCCAAACTATGGTGACTCTAAGAGTTTCATCTTTCCCATCTTATTTTAATATTGAATTTTTCTTATTCTAACCTATTTAAGGATATTTATACTTTGAGAATACTTCCTTTAAAGAGATTTATCCTTTGAGAAACCTTCTATAGTTGCCATTTTCTTCTTATCTGAGAAAGCACTCATACTGAATACTAACATGGTTATTCATCCTTTCCATCATATTTATCTATGACCTCTTTATCATATTCATCCTATTTCCTCCATTTTATCATAAAAAATAAGTGTGTGGTCATTAGATTGTACTTGTTTTACGTCCATGCTTACCCATGTCCTCCACTTCTTGTTTTAATGCATGAAATCTAATCAAGTTCATTGATTGATACATCTACATCTTGCATCTCAATTTTTCCACATGTGCATATGAATATTTTTTTATTATTATATTTACTTATTATCAAGGTTGACTTCCCTTCATCCCATCCCATGGGCTATGTTCTTCTCAGTGATGTTGGTCATTTTTTGTACTGAGATCTATGCCCCCTATGATGAAGTAAGTCCATAATTTTTGTGTGAACTTAATTTATTCAATAACTAATAGGTTAAGGTGGAGAGATGAAGTCTATATCATATCCATATTCATAACCATATTTATTCCTCAACACATCATCACATCATTCTTTAAATAACTATTTCATCACTTTTGGCCATCCTCATGTGCTTAGTTTTTTACGACTTCTTCATTATTTGAAAAGTCATTATACCATCTGAAAATATGTTTGCATCAACCTATCAAATCTTTGAAATATTCATCAATATGATCACTCATTAATACTGTGCATGCTACACATGGTAAAGAAGATCCATGAAAACATGCACCTATAGAGTCATTATTTGCTTCTCTTCCTATTATCTCTTTAGAGATTATTGTAATTTCTCCTACTTATATTTCTTGTGATGACACATTTCATATGGAAAGTGTTATTCCTTTTATCGAGCCACCATTAGTGGAAAATATTCTACTAGACCTTAGCTATCCTATTTTAGATTATACGTTTATTCTTATTTAGGATATTGCTCTTTTTAATCACCTAAAAGTGACACTTGAGTGTTAATTGAGACCACCTATCCTTAGGTTATCCCTATACCTATCATAGAGCCTATTTTCACACTTATCTAGCCTTCATGTGGGCCACAGACATCCTTATTCATCCCTAAAGTAGTCCTAGACCCTCATTAATGCATTTTGGCCCTTTGTGCCTAATGTTCTATTACTTGGACACTAACGCCATAATAGGGATAATAGCACCACATGGTGCTAGTGTCCCAATAATGGTGCTACTATCCTTTACCTCCTCTTTTCATAAACATAAATATTTTTGAATCTTAAACCTCATAGGGTTGGCCTAGACCTCTTTTATAACTCACACAATTACTAGAACAATATAAATACATGAATTTTATCCCTCTAATCACTAGATGGAAATCAAAGGCAAATTACACATACAAACTTAGAATAAGTTGTGCATAATCAAGGTTATTAATCCATATTCTTCGCTACCTCTATATATAGCCATTCCAAGCTCATAATACTCAAATTTATATTCTCAAGCTCCACTCAAAAGAATTCAAGCCAACACTCATACTATTATTCACTTTCACTTGCACCAAGCACTTAGATAGGAGAACTACATTGGGATTGATCCCTCCTTGAAGTATTGGTATGTAGGTAGTGTGCCCACACATGGGTGTGGATCACACATCCAACACATCATATCCACTAACCTTTTTTTCTCATGGTGTTCATTTAGACCCTTACAAGCATGAAAACCTAGGGTTTTAAGAGAAAAATAGAGCTATAATAAAAATTATTGATGACACAGACCTAAAATTTATACCAAAGCTAGAACATGACTTGATCTACAAAACCTAAAAATCATTAAAATAGAGGACATATTGCCAAAGGAAGACACAAACACCATATAACAATACTGTTTAGTTAGGGCATTACTATCCAAGAAGGATTCTAACACCTAGATCATGTTTATAACACTCAGACTAGTCCATGCCTTAGTTTTTAGCCTTTAGATCATTCATCTCAATCATTTTCCATATAAGTTCTTATTTACACTATTTATTACTATTTTTAGAAAGGTCAAAATTAGTCAATTCTATAATAAATAAGTGGCTATATTTATTTCATATTTCTACCTTTATTTAATATACTCAGCTCTTTAACTGGCATAGGGTTTATATAAACTAAGTCTTAAAATGTTAAAACATTTGGTGAACCTAACTTTGAATACTGCTTTAAAACCCTAGTTCCATCTTAGGGTTTGCCTTCTCCATTTTTGTGTGATAAATTAGGGTTTATTAACTTCTATTTTTTCCTAATTTTTGTATAACCTAACTGATCCATATCAATCCTCTATTAGGGTTTCATTGATTAAATAATTCAATTTTTTTCTCAAACCGTCCAAGCCCTAGATCCACATACTAGGTTAGTTTACATTGGGCTGAATATTTACCATATTTGCACATATGCCTATGTTAGATTGCATTCTTCTTATTGTGTGTTTGTTATTCATTATTTACATTATCTTCTTTGGTAACTTTAAAATTACATCCAAGAATCCTGTTTCCCCTTACCCAGTTGATCAATTTCTAAACTTTTCACATAATTATACAAATGAGTGGACAAATTTTCAAGATTTCACACTAGCACATGATAATGAAAATGATTTAATTTATGATTTTCTTGATGATTATTATTGTAATGATGGATATGATGATTACTATGAGCATGATAATAAAATTATTGATGATGATATATTAGATGGATCTTCTTCTCTTTATCCTTTCTCTTCTCCTGCTCCTTGAAATCAAACTAACTATATAAGGCCAAAATAACCCCTTGTTGGTAGCACTTTATTTCAATGTGATCCTAGTTTTTATCCCACTTTTACTACATCTTTATTCAAATTAAAGCAACACAAGAGCAATAAAATCAATTTACCATTGCATAGTTCAAGTAACATTATACACGATGTTCCTAGCATAGAAAAGCAAAATGCACATTCGTTACCCTTCTCAATTCAATTTGAAAAAGCATCTATAAGTGATTTTTCACCTTTTACTGATGCACAAGCTACAGTGGATGATATTATTTTATCACCTTCTTTTACATTTCAAGCTCAACATAATAATTCTATGCAAAATGTAGATAATTCAAATATCTTTAACTCTTATCTTACATATCATAATGTGCCAAATGAAAACATGATTGCTGCTTCTTCTACCTTTGACTCCAAGATTGAAAATAATGATCATACATTCATTCCATTTATAGCTAGTGAACACATGCATTGCATTGCACCTACACATGATGATGCTTTGCATAGTAGTAAAAAGTTAAAATTTTCTCTTATTATCTCTCTTAGTGAGTTGTGAATGATACTTATTCTACTCTTACTTTTACAAGTGAATTAAACTTTGATTTTTATGAACCTTGGGATAATGATGATTACTATAATTATCTTGAAGAAGACATGGAGTCTACACCTTCTATTTCTCCTCCTAATTCACCTATTTCTCTTATTCAATCAAATGCTAGGTCACATGTTAAAAAATAGACACACACTTATTCGTATGTTCATAGTTTACATAGCTTAAATTCACATGATAATAAAGTACATTCTAGTCTATTAACATGTGATACTTCTTTTCAAATTTAAAAAATGAGAGATACCATTGAATCTCCCTCAACCCCTCTTACTACAGTATAACCTATTTCTCAACCTAGTTTAAATTAGGGTGATAGCTCATTTCCCTCTAACCAGGTCCCAACTATCACACCTCCAAAGGTTATCGATGGCAAACCAATCCTCCATAAAAAAGGTTACTAATGCAATATACTAATGGTTAAGATAAATAAAAAAAATCAATATTTAAATGAAACCCTTGATGATGATAATATACCTTCACAAGTGGTAATTTCCTTGATGCATGTTGTAGTTGATTTATAACAAGTACACCATCTCACATTAGAGAATAAATCATACCAATATTTAGATGATGCCAATGTCATCCATGGAAATCCTATCCTATGTAGAATCTTCACTACATGATTTCCATCTAACTTTTAGATACCAGTATTATCTACATTTTATGGGCATGGAGACCCATACTTTTACCTTCAATATTATGAGAAACCCATGGCACATGTCACTAATAAATTGACTCTACTATAATTATTTCCAATGTCCCTAGATGGGGAAACACTAAATTGTTTCAATCATGCAATCTGTAGTGGGTCACTTCATACATATTATTAGTTAGAAGTAGTATTTCTTAGGCACTACATATAGAACAAGGGACCTCAAGTCACACATTAGATGTTACCTTCATTACACTAGGGTGAGATAAAACCAACTACTAAATACATTTTAAGATTCAAATCATGTTTGCATCAGTTGATTTACCAACCAATAGATTTACAAGTACAATAAATCTTTGGTAGAGGCCTCATTTTTGCTCTTAAGGAGAAATTATTACATCAAACATCCAAATCATTCTAGCATCTATGTAGCACAACTATAGAATTAGAGGTAGAATTGGGACTAGTTGCTACACATTCAGAGAAAGATTTAGATGTAGGTTTCTGAGAGCCATAGTCATCTAACATGGTACATGAACCTATTCCACTCTTGAATAAGATACCATGAAATAGAAATAAATAATAAAAATATTTAACAAGGGAAAATAACCACCTTATAGAGCACTATTGTTGGGACCAACATTTCCCCTTTTTTACTGCTTTGTAAAATGAGGCCCTTGTTAATATTTCAAAAAATTCGTATCTTGGCATGGTTTACATGGTATTGTTATTGTTATAGCACATAATTGTAACCCTATGAGAGAATTATTTAGGCTCTCTCACTTCAAGCTACAATCATAGGAACAACCTTAAGATGTGGGTGTCCTATGGTGAGGTTGAGCCTATAGGATTTTTAAAGAGGCTAGTTCTTCTCAGTGGGTCACCTAAACTACTATTGAAATAAAAATTTCATGAGGAAAAGGGTTAAAAGGGAAAAAGGGGTCTTAAGAAGGCTAACCAGGTGATGCACCAATTTTAGATGGGAAAATCCATTAATCTTGAACCCACACTAATTCTACAAAGGATAATATTGGATTGCACAACCTCAAGATCAAGCTGGTTGCATAAATATTTCATGAAAGAGGTTCAAGGAAGTGATGAATGAAAATAGAGAGGAGTTATAAGACTCGATGGAAGTTCACATTAGTGGTATAAAGAACACTCAACTTGACGTAAAAATAGAATAAATAAATCCTTAAATAAGGTCAAAAAGGAAGACCATGGATGAGGAAGACTCTCCTTCATATGATGTCATAATACGCAACTCAATAGATACAAGTCCAAGGCAAGAGACAGGCAAATAAAAATCCTTTATTTCATAAGAGGTGGTTCTTACAAATGCTTGGTAGGGTTGAGCCTAACTAGATGAGCATATATTATGATATATCTAAGAGCATCCCATCTCCCAGGAAGATAAAAAATGTCTAAAAATTGGTAACCCTTATAATGGCAAGTCACATGATATTTATAGAGAATGAGCAGAGAGAGAGTTGTATGGAAAAAAGGAGAGAGGGGAAGTCATTAAGCTAGGACCACTACTATCATCACTACCTTGACCATGAAATACACTACCCAAGATTATCCCAATCTCCTAGAGCCATTCATGCATTCAAGTCTCCCTTTGGCATATTTGAGAAGCCATATCATAGGTAACTGGATGTCGCTACCAATTCTAAATGTTTTGATCTTTGCATTAAAGCTTTTCAAGTTCTTTATTGCAACTTGAAATATCCTAATTAGTCTTTACATGTTCGTTGCTCCACCTAGATGAATCCAATCTTTGTTTGACCACTTTACATGTTCTAGAAGTGAGTTGTATGTACTTGTGCCACTTATCCTTGATTGATTGGCCCTTTGGATTTATGCTTGGAGAGGACTTGTATTTTTGAGAACCTAAGAGGCATTTCTAAGAATAAATTAGGATTTTAATGTCTCATTACTTATTTTAGGTTTCTGACTTCTCACAACTTATGAAGTAATTAAATAGTGCTCCTTGGAGAACCCAAAATACACTGCCCAAACCAAATCGGGCTTTCCAAGCCTCACTACTTACTTCAGACTTATCATTACTTACAACTTATAAAGTGAAATAAGTAGTACACCCCTAGAAAATTGAAATACACTACCTAGATCAAATAAGGCTTTCTAAGCCTTCTTATTTGCTTCAGGGTTCTAACTATTGATTACTTATAAGGTTTTTTTGAGTAACGCTCCTCTAAAAAATTGAAGTTATCATCATCAGAGAACCTGAAGCCTTCTTTAAGAGAAAGCTTAAAGTCATTCACCTTGGAGAATCTGTTCTGCACTATCCATGAGTAATTTGGGTTCATAAACCTGAATTAATTATACTTATAAAACATTTAGAAGTCAAGCACCGTTGGAAACCTAGTTTTCACTATGCCTTCATAAACTTGAAGTCTGAATACTTTGCCATTTTACTCTTAAGTTATGTCCATTTTCTTCAAACTAGCACAATTTTGGTATTTATTAAATTAGGGTATCATCCACGTAGAAAGGGAATGGGCCCTTGCTTGGTTAATTATGATTTATTAACTAACCCTATTGATGATAAATCTTGAATGACGAAGTGCAAGTTTCATGGAGGAAGGTAGGGTTCTAAAGCAAGAAGCTCTAGGGGTTTAAATTTAAATTTTTGTGGGACAAAATCTAGTAGGAATTAATCCTTTCAAAAGACCCTATGTCTAAAATCATGCCTAAAGTCCCTTTATTTTCTTCCCCTTTTAAATCCCTTTTAATTTCATTAAATATTATGTCCCCAAAGCCCTTTTTCATCCTAAAAAGATTTAAAGGCCTTATCAACATTTCATCCTAAGTTCAATCCTAAAGTGCCTTCATGTTTGTTCAACATGAATCAATGGTTAGCATTCACTCAGAAGCCTAATTTGATGGCATGAGATACTCCTAAGGCAAATTACATTCTAAACACTGCTCATTTCAAAAGTTTCTATGGTATTTATTTTAACGACCTTGCTCTCTTCATTTGATGTTTGTGAGGATGTCTTTGACGTTAGTGATGCCTTCAAAATAACCCCCTTCCAAAATTTTATTTTTAATCCAAAAGGGGACCTTATAAACATTAAAACTTAGTCTTATCACATTAAAACTTAGGTCATAATGTTTTTTAATACTATTAATATAAGAATTAATCCCTTAGCCTAATCCTATGTATATTATGAATTGGCTTAATGATCATGAATCTTATAGGATCTAATAACCCATGCTCATATTAAGATCTAAATCCAATGGTATGAGATCAAAAGGTTTGCCAAAGGTTGGAACAATCAGAAATGACCTCATAGATCATAATCGATGATTCATGCTTTATCACTGAGCCTAATTAGATAGCTTGTATCGACCCCAAATTCTTGAGAACATTAAGAATATAATGTGTGGCATGCTACCATTCATCTAAAGGAGCCTCATGAGCTTAAAATTGGCATTCATGCTCTCATCATTTGACATTCACAAGGACATCTTTGATGATAGTGAGAATGACAAATTTAAACATAACCAACCTATCAACCAATCAACTCTGACCTCATGGATCAAAATTAATGGCTCTCACTCAATCACTAATCCTAATCAAATAATGCAAAGTGGAGGTGGAATTTTCAACTCAAGACCTTATAACCCAATGGCTTGATACTTGGATAAACCACATCTAGTCAGTTATTAATAAAACTAAGAACATGTCACTTGGTGTAACCCAGTCATTTAGGACTCAAATGCCCAATCAAAATGGACTTCTAGATCTTAATCAAGGGCTCATGTTCATCCTTCGATTTTGATCCAATGGATTGAAATAAAAGGCTCTATTTAAAAATAATTTGCTAGTCTAAAAAAAAATTCCTGTGATATGTCATGAAAACACACTTAGGGAGGTCCACATAAGCACCATGTAAGCACTAAAATACAATCCTAAGATATGGCATGTATGAAAAGACAAGATTTTCATGAGTGGTTTTGTCTATAAGATCTCAAGCATAAATACATTTATGAAATCCATCACCTTTCCATTAAAGCCTCAAAAACCATACCAAAATAGCTTAAAACCCCAAAACTTGACTAATTGAGGATCTAACTACAATAATCAAGCTTGAATTATCATATTGAGTATCAAATCTAGTCATATTCCAAGGTAATTAAGATCATGATAGCAGCTAGGCAATAGTGGAAGGAAGAAATAGACTTGTATCTATCTACAAACCATGAAGGGAGATGTTTTGGAGACTCCAAATTAGACACAAGAGCATTAGCCAATGGAATGAAGAATTGGATTGAGATTTTCTTTGCCATTGAATAATTACAACCTTTCTCATCTAGCGATCAAAGGGTGGCAATCACCAAAAGGAAGTTTGATGACCTTGTTACAGTCCAAATGATAGGTCTTCATCAAGCTACTGCCAAACTAAAGGTACTACGCTATATTGACATACTTGTACCCTTGTTTATGGATCATAGAATTGATAATGACTATATTATTAAAGAAAGAGAGTCAAGTAAGATTGCTTATGTTTCCCCAGTGGCATTTGAAGGCTACTATAAACTCCTCAAAGCCCATATTAACATCCCCTCCATAAAAGAGTGGACTACCTAACATAACTTAGATACCATCTTGAGACCATGGTTAAAATAATTTAGGGAGGGTATCAAGATCATTATGACCTTACTAAACAGAGCCTATGGAGGAGCCACCACCACCTATGTTGACCCTAGGTGGGTTTCTTATGTATACTTCATGATAGAAGAAAAGCTAACTCCACCTATTGGGGAGATAATTAATATCCACTTAAGAAGGCAGTTTTATGGCATTAAGAAGAAGACAATTCTTCAATTCACCATGATGTCCTATCTACTAGACTCATTGATGGCATCAACCTATATTCCTGGTGTTAATAATTGGTCCTCTCATAGTAGAATCACCACCTCCCATCATTACTCTAAGCTTTATATCTTCAAGTATAGGGATCATATGTAATTCATCTGTGACTGCATATATCCCATATTGTTTCAGAGCATCATAAGATATTTCATGCCTAGGATACACCCTCTTGTCAAAAGATATGTTGATCTCATAGGAGACATTTGGTTTTATCTAGACTGCACTATCCTTAGGATTGAGGGTATCATGACCCAACCATTTAGGTTGCCTATTTATGTTCCCCTTAAGTTGGCTAAACAAGAAATTGTGTACCAAATTTCCAATGGAGTTGATAACACCTACAGAGAGAAGAGGAAGGGAATTCTACATCCCTTCCCATTTTTGATTAGGAAAACCTTGATCAGGGACTAGAATTAATTGGAAATTGTGTCTAGACAAAGGGATGCCTTCTAATTTCATAAGGATGAACTAAAACAATGGGACCCAAACAATAAAGTTATCCTTCACTTAAAATTAAGGAAGCTAACCAAGGTGGCTTATGAGTACATGATTGGTCCTTATGACCATTTCTCTACTAAATTTTTCAAACTTTGAAGAGGTCCTTGCTAGATGTAGACAACATGGTTTCAAGCTTGAGCATAGATTGCAAAGGGAGGAGAAACCAATTAGGGAGAGATGGAAAATGAACCCATTGTAGTATCATTTATTTCCCTCCACTTCAAGTGCACCTCCAAGTCAGCCACTATAACCAACACTCTAAATTCAAGGAATAGGTGAAAGAAGACTGGAAGAAAGGCTAGGTGAAAGCCCTTCATCATAAACCTATCCTCTAAGACCATCTCCCCCAGTAGAGCACATTGATATGGTTACCTCAAAACCATATGAAATGATGGATGAGTTCTTACAGAAACTTGTAGAAACCTATGGATCTAACCAAGAGGGTGAGGAAGCCACAATCGAGGTGACACAAATTGAAGGACCTCAATCAGGTGAGGAAGAGAAAGGAAAAGAAGTGGCATTAGAATTGGTCCCTATCACTCAAAAGAAGAGAGAAGCTGAGATGTCCCTTGTTTTTAGGTCCTCTAAAACACCAAAGGTAACATGGACCCATCCCACCAGTGAAGTGAACTTATTCAATGATGAATTCCTAATACATTGACCTGTTATCCTAGACTAGTTCATATATGGGAAATTCCAAAAGGTTCCACCCCACTCTCATTCATGGGAAATCACCAACACTTTAGGTGTGGACACCCATGATAATATTAAACCTTGGATCAAAGAGCTCATGAAGGAGTAATAAGAGAGGAGAATTGTTGAGGCTGTAAGAGAGAGTGGTAGGAAAATGAAAGATTAGGGAGTATCAAGTGGAGCTGGAAGTAAAACCCTAGAAGTAGCCAAAATATTTAAACTAATAGCCATAGTGCATTTTAATCTAGATACAAGAAGGTTTGAATGGTGACAACCAAGAAAGACACCATTGACACTAAAGAGTTTACCTTTTAAAAGGTGGAAACTTTTTTAGGCTTAACTCCTATACAAGGGCAAGTAGTAGGGGAACATCACATCCATCAAGAGGATGTGGCAAGTTTGGTGGTGGCCCAATCAGTAATGACCTTGGCTGGAATCCAGGGGATGCAATAGAGGATCACTAATCTAGAAAAGGAGAAGAAAGACTTAGAAGCACATGGTACATTTTCAATCCCTAAGGATGTAATAAAGTTACTGGATAGGTTCTTCTTTGACACATTTGAAGGGTTAAAGGTCCTAAAGCTTAGATCAAATACCTTGACCCATAAAATTGAGAAAGCACAAACATCAATCATTCAATGGTAGAACTCTAGAGATTAGGCAACTAAATTGATTAATGTCCATCACACCAAGTAGGTCCAAGGCATTAAAATCATCAATTTGAAGCATTTACATGCCCTCCTAGAAGTCATTGAAGATAACATACTAGACTTGATAAACTGGTGTGATAGTGTGAGCAGCCTTTTGGAAGAAAATAAGAGTTTGATGGCAAGGATGGAGGATCTCTTGAAGGACTTATTAGAAAGACCATCCAAGAACAATTCCATAGCCCTGATGGAAGATGAGGAGTTCAGGCAAAGGGTTAATCTCCACATCCAAAGCATTAAATACAACTAGGGCCAACATACGAAGGATAGTTAGAAGGTCCTTAGTATCATCATCACATCCAAAAAGCATATTGTAGAGGCCTAATGCATCCAGGAACTCAAGGCCAAGGGTGACAAGGAATTTGACACATTGACATGTCAAGAAGAGGATTGTTTAATGAAGCTTGTCATAGATTTTGAGCTCATCAATGAAAAATACACTAAGGCAAAGAACATCCTCAGATACTGACTCAAAGGTCCCACTATTGTAGCATAAAAGAATGTTCTTTTGTAAAATATATGCTAGTTTGTTAGCATACATTCATCATTTGTCAAATATTTTGAGAAGGTTAACTGGTACACCACCTATGTTTTCTATAAATAGGAAAGTACTACCATTTTTTAAAGGGAAAGACTTTGAGTAATTTGTATACAAAAAGAACATTTAATACAACTATGAAATTTTGAAAAGATTGTCTGAATAGTTCATTGAAAGCCAATACTATCTCTCAATTGCATGTTATTGTCTTAAATTTGAATGGTTCTCTACATTTTGAGCTACATATTCTATCATAGGGTTATTAATTTTTGATAATTCTAGATTAACTAAAAATATCTTAAGTATACTTCATTTTATTTGCTCTATATTTGGTGTGCATATGCTATTCAAGTTACATTAGCAAACTTTTAAACTAAACTTGATAAATACTTGTGGTTTATATATCTTCTTTGAAACTTACCTGGTTTGTGATGAAATCTAAGTTTATGTTATTTTATGCCATAAATTGGTTTATGTATGCTCAAAGTAATTAGAACTTTGTCATAATATTTGAGATGAAAATCTGTAATCACGTTCTCTTTTTTGCCTTACCCTTCCTTTTTCTATTTTCTTTATCAAAACTCACCTAGTTTAAAGATCATTATTATTATCCATTTAGATTAACTTGTAGGCTTAGATTATCACAAAGATTTAGACCTCGGTGGTTCCCAACCACCAATTTAAATAAATATTATGGATAGTTCCCATACTCTACTTTTATTCTACCACAAACATCATAGAATTGTCACAAACTGCAACTCATGCCTTGGATTATTTGAATCCTAAAATGAGAAGTGTTCATTAAGACTGAGTAGCACCTATGAGGTAATTAGAATCATCAATAGGGAGGCTCCCACTGGTGCTAGAAGGAGGGCTCACTTGATCAATTGAAACAATTCTTACATTAAATATAAAGGATTCTTAACCCTTATGAGTGATTCTTCACTCTAAGTGCAAATATCCTTGATCTAGTTGGTTTTTCACATATCTTTGTTCTTTTTTAGTGAAAGATCTTAGTTATTTGCAAATAAATGGTTAAATTCTATTTAAGACAACTTATAGATTTAAGAATTCATGGTATTTATAATTAGAATGGTTTATTTTGGTTGAAGATTGACTATTCTTGGTGAATCTTGAGTTCATTTGAGTCACAAGTTGCAAAGAATGGCCATCTTTGCATAATTCAACACATATTTGAGCTTAATTAGTCAAATATCAGTGTCCTTTGTCCCTTTATGAGAAAATATTAAACAAAATAGTCTTAGTGTGTAGGTTGATTGTAGTTCTTTGAGAATTCTAACTTGTTACACCATATTTTAAACATGATCCTTAATTTTCAAGCTGGAAATGCCAAGGATCATGACCAGATCACATACAGAGACAAGAGGTTCATCTAGAAACTTACAAGAGAATTAGGAAGGATAGAGGAAGGCATAGATGTTCTAAGCCTCTACCATCTTCACCCTTGTAAGGGGTTCCTGCATTCAATTTTCACCCATATATGGCATGGTTTGAAATTTCCCCCATCAATGTACTAGGTGTAGTTCATGACTTGCCTCATAATCCATAAAATTACTTACCAATATTTAGTCCAACTGGTGCTACAATTGTGAAAGAACATGTTAAAGATTTTAAGGCTGCCTTAAGGTTATTAAATGTCATCCATGAAGATGTAACTTGTATATTATTTCTTTTTACATTCAAAGATGATTCATATGAATGGTTCCTCAATTTACCTGATAATTGTGTTACCTCATGGAATAATTGACACTATCTTTATTGATCAGTTTGGGAAGATCATAAGCCCCTATGTCATTTATCACCAATTTACTACCATTAAAAAAGATGCAAATGAGCCCATTAGATCCTTCAATGCTAGGTTCCAAAAGATGTTTAGTCAGACCATAGATCCATACAAACCTAATGAAGCTTTAGCTCTAGAAGTTTACAAAGATGTAGTAGACCCCATGACTTCTATGTTTGTAAAAAGAGCTTTTCCAGCTATCAACACATTAGCTCAAGCTTATTCTAAAGTAATGGTTATTAGTGACCAAATGCAACCTCAAGGATAGATGGATTATTCTATCCAAAATGTTAATCCTTAGATACATGCATTAAATATTTTCCCAAATAATAACCAAAATACTCCTGCATTAAACCAGCTCCCTACTTTGAATGTATTACCTATCAACCATGCTGCCCCTAATTAGAACCTAAGTTTCTTGAGTTATCAAGTTACTAATGGATTTCAAACTAATGACCAAAAATATTTAGTACCAGTCAATGGAAATAATAAGAACCAAGTCCAAAATTTTGAGACCCCAAAGAATGATATGAATCTATATTAAAGATGGTCCAGAACCTTAACACAAATTTATTGCAATTGCAAAAGCAAGTTGGCCATGCTAATGACAACTTTGGGAGGAACTTCACTTTCCAAAAGTTCAATAGGCTTGGAAATAGATTTCAGAGTGACAATTTGTATAATAATAAAGCTAATGAGCCTTCCTCTATCAAAAGAGACTATAGACATCAATCTCATTGATATAGCTTAACTAGACTATTGTAGGGTGAATGCTACCTCTAAACATGGTGAGATTAATTACATTAATATTTTCAAGGCCTTTGAAGCTTTCTAAGAAGAAATCAACACCTTTGAGATAGTCCCAAACATAGATACTACTACAAGTCCTTTTGTATCCCATCCATCTGACCAAGTGCACATGGTAGAGACATTTCAATTCCCTTTCCAAGAGGATAATGAGCCTGAGAATATCCCTGAAGAGATTCAAGCATTTCAATAATTATTGAAGACATACCCTCTAAGAAATAGGGAACAAAAGTAGCCATTGACTACTTCCACTCCCCCTAACAATTATAGGACCTCTCTGAACACTACATCAAGGAATGATCCTGTACCACCTAAGGGCAGTTCTTCCAAATTTACTGCTAAACCTTTAAGCAGAACTGGTTACAAGATTATGGAATATATGAAAAAGATCAAAGACAATATTACTCTACATGAGCTAACTCAAATTATAGAACAAAGAGATTTACTCTTGGAAATACTGTCCAAGACACCTAGGAAACCCCCTAAGAGTGATAGTGCAAATGTAACTATGCAAGTAACCAAAGCAGAGTCCCCACCCTTCTTACTTATAGTTAGGATATTTGGGAAGAATGTCCATAATTATCTTTTGGATTATAGAGCCTCAATCAACATTATTCCTATCAAAATATGTGAACTACTTGGGTTAACCCCGATCAAGTCTGATAGGGTGGTTACTCAATTGGACAAATGTAGAGTCAAGGTCATTGGGGAACTATTAAATGTGTATATGCAACTAGCTAGTGAACCAAGGGTTAAACAATTTACTGATATCCAAGTGGTAGATATTCCTAATGCTTATGGGTTACTCTTAAGTATAGAATGGAGTAAGGCCTTTAATGGTTATATGTCTACTAACTACTCCCATATATGGTTACCATGAAAAGGTGTCCCAAATCAGATAAGGGTAGAGAGGGAGCCTAGGATGAGATACATGATAACATAATATAATGATGTCAATGAAAAGGTAAACTTTCTATATTTTGACTTAGGAGTTTTTACTCTAGAAGCTAGAAAGGAACCTTGTTCCAAAAATCCACCTCCAATGCCTGGTTTATGGAAGTTGTATGCGGATGGTGCTAGGTGTAAATCAGGATTAAGAGCTAGTATTGTATTGATAGAACCTATAGAAAAGCAATATCATGCTTCCTATATGTTACATTTCTCATGCACAAATAATTTATATGAGTATGAAGCTCTTATATTGGGGCTACAATTCACTATTAAACATAAAGTTAAGGAACTCATTGTCTATGGAGATTTTGAGTGGGTGGTCAACCAAGTAAGAAGAAAATACCAATGGAAGTTATCTTACCTCAAGAGATACAAGTTTAGAGTTTGGGATTTGATGGAATATTTTTATGCTCTCAACATATTATCTATTCTAAGGGAAGAAAACAAAGCTACTGATGAGCTTGCCTCTATTGTGACTAATCTCATGCCTAATCATGGTTCCCCTAACATCAATATTGAGCTAGTACCATGTCCCTCAGTCCCTAACATCATAAATAACTTTCAAGTTTTTAATGATGATCAATAAATTATGGATTTCTTGACTAATTATGGAGCCTTTGAAACTCACATAATTTATGAAGCTGATGAAATTTCTCTTGAAAGGGAGCTTAAAGGTAAAATCATCCAACTGAGTGACAATAAGATACCTAAAGGGATGATTTCATTAGAAAGGCTATTTGATCATGAAAAAATTTATTAGACACCTATGGTGCCTAAAGTAAATGGTAAGGACTATCAGGTGGTAGATCTTAGTTCACATGATCAACCCCAACAAGTGAACATAAGAAAGGCTTGCACTGAAATGGAAAATAGAAAAGCTAGAGAGTTGCTTACAAAATATAAGGATGTCATTGCTTGGTCCTATGAATATCTAAAAATATTTAACCCAAGGGTTATTACTCATACTATCCCCCTCAAATAAAATTATAAACCCTTTAGATAGAAGCAAAGACCTGTCAATCCTGTCTTAAAGCCTATGATCTTTAGGGAAGTCAAGAAACTATTAGGGTTGAAAACTTGGTCCTAGTAAAAAAAAGAATGAGGAAATAAGATTATGCATAGACTTTAGAAATTTGAATATAACATCTAAAAATGACTATTACCCCTTGCTTTATCTTGATCAAGTCATCCAAGTTGTTTCAAGATCTGTCATGATGTCCTTTTTGGATGGATTTTATTGATATAACCAAGTTCTTGTTACTCCAAAAGACAAGATGAAAATAACTTTCACTACTAAATGGGGAATGTATGTAAAATAAAAGAATGCCATTTTAATTAATTAATGTAGGATCCACCTTTCAGAGGGCCATGGACCACACTTTCCAAGGTCTAGTGGGCAAGTGCATCATCATTTACATGGATGATCTTACAATTTCTCCAAGAATAGAGAGGAACACTTTATGCACCTACAACAAGTGTTTGAAATATGCAAGAGGTATGGAATTTCCCTCAATCCCAAGAAAAGTATCTTCTATGTCACTAAAGGAAAACAAATGGGACTTGTCATTACTAAAGATGGGATTTCCATAGATCTTGAGAGAGTGGAATCCATATCCAAAATTGAGCTACCCAATGACCAAAAAGAGCTAAAATCATTATTTGGTAAAATTAACTTCACGAGGAAGTTCATCTCAGGGTTTACTAAAATTGTCAAACCTCTGAATATTATGCTTAAGAAAGATGCTAAAATTTCTTGGAATGAAGAATAAAAAAAAGCCTTTGCTAACATAAAAAAGGCAATTGGTCAAGCCCTAGTCTTGATAAGTCCTGACTTTTCAAAGGACTTTTACTTGTATTAATTTGCTTCTAACCACACCATGGTTGCTATCTTAACTCAAAATGCTAATGGGAGTAACCATCCTATAGATTTCATGAGTACCAAATTCAAAAATGTAGAGGTAAACTATGCCATGAATCATAAGTAAGCCTATGCATTGGTAAAGTCAGTAAAAAATTTTAGACACTACATCCTTAGAAACAAGGTACACGCCATCATACCTGACCCAACCACAAAGCTTATGTTGAGCCAAAATGAGCTTGGGGAATGAAGGGGACCATGGATGTCAGTCTTACAAGAGTATGATATTGAAATGAATATTTCCAAATTAGTGAAATGCTAGGGCTTAGTCTAGATGATATCCAATACCAATCCTAAACTCCATATCATGCAAGTTGAGCAACAAAACTTCTAGCCTAATAACTAGTATGATTCCCTCATCCACTTACTTATCAATGGTAATTTCCCTCCAAGACTCACCAGAGAGCATTGAGACTCAAATCAACTCATTAACTCATCAAAAATGGAATCCTGTATAGAAATAACTTTGAAGGAATCTACTTAAGATGTGTGTTTAAAGAAGAGGCCTCTCAAATCATGTCTAGTTTTCATGAAAAACTAGGTAGTGGACATCCTTCAGGGAGAACGACAGCTCATAAAATTCTTAGGGATGGATCTATTGGCCCACCATATTCAAGGATGCTCACAAACATGTGAGATAATGCCATTCCTTCCAAATATTTAACACAAAATAACCAAAGGCAACCATGCCTTTGCAACCTGTGAGAGTGGACACACATTTCACATAATGGGGATTAGACTTTGTGGGGGTGATCAATCCTAATTCTTCTAAAGGTCACAATTACATCCTGATTTCTACTACTTATTACACAATGTGGACTGAAGCTATAGCCACCAAACAATGTAGGATAGAAGAAGTGATAAACTTCCTGGAAGAAAACATTTGCACCAGATTTGGAACCCTAGTTTACTTAGTCTATGACAATAGATCTGTATTCATATCCATTGAAATGACCAAATGGGCTTATGATAATGGCATCTCTTTAAAGTTTGCCTCTAACCATTATCCTTAAGGAAATGAAGTTTCTAAATCTACCAACAAGAATCTCATAAAGGCTGTCAAAAAGTCTATTGCAAACAAGCCTAGAACATGTCATAAACTCCTTAAGTATGCATTGTGTGCTAACAAGATAAGGATTAAATAGACACTCAAGGCTCCACCATTTCTATTGGTATATGGTCAAGATCCTATATTTTATATCACTTCAAAACTCCCTACATTCACATTCATGTAGGAATACATGGAGGAAAGCCAAGAACTTGCTAATTCTAGGCTATTGGACATCATTTAGATGGAAGATACCAGAGAAAAGGCATTTATAGATTTTAGTAAGCATCAAACAACTATGAAAATATGGTTTGACAAAAGGTCCAAAGTAAATGTATTCAAATAGGGAGACTTAGTCCTCCTTTGGGACAAGGCATCAGAGTCTAAAGGCAAACATGGCATGTTCACACCCTTGTGGATTGGCCCATAACAAATTGCTTAAATCTTAGGCAACAACACTTTCAAATTGAAATATATTTAAGGAGCAGAGTTTACTTTTCCCACCAATGGGCATTATCTCAAGCACTACTTTGTTGTGGCACCACTAGGGATCTTAATGGAATACCATTTGTAAGATTACTTAGAATTAAAGTAGGTAGGCTAGCTAGTTTCCTTTCTCACTTTGTTTTCCTGCTTGGCTTGTATATATTTCTTTTATTATGTTTGTATTTTCCTTATTGTTTGTTTGTGTTTTGTCTTTTTTACTTGGTTTTGCTCCTTTATTTTAATAAAATCTTAAAGGCTGTCCTTGCTCAAAATTACTCAATATTCAAATATTTCAAGTGAAGGCATGAATCTTACACAAGAAGACATAAGGCTTTAATATAGTATTTTGTTACAATATAGAGACTTAAAAAAAAATCACATATAAATCAATTACCCCCAAGAATTCAAAACATTACCTAAGACCAAAAATTTGTTTTAATAAGGATCACACATGTGGAAGGAGATTTCAAAAGTTAAAGCATAGGCATACTTGCACTTAAAACACATCCTTATCTAAGATGGAGGTTTCAACTAAAGGTGAGTATCCTAAGGCCAATAAATTTGACCAAATCCTTAAACTCAACTATCCTAGATAACAACCTTTGTTTAAAAAAAAATAAAAAAAGAGACTTAATGCTAAATCAAAAGATGCAAAAGTTAAAAGTGATTCAGGCAACCTCCACCAAGGCTATGGACACCTAGTTGGCAGTGGAGAAAGGCCATGAGTGGAGCCATAGGTATTTATATCAGGGTTATAAACACCTAGTTGGTAGTAGAGCAATGCCCAAGCCTCCCCTAAATTAAGAGCAATTATTTTTAAGAGAATATATAAATATGCTCAAAGTTAAATGTAATGGTAAAAAAAATATGAAATTGGATGTTATTTCCCTGAAGTCTTGTGACAAATAGTAAGTGGAATAAAAGCACACACACATCATGTTTATGCCATGACTCAAGGATTTGAATTTTAAACATTTTAAACTTGTTCCAACCTAGAATTAACTTAAGTAATGATGTATGGATCAGAGGAGATAAAAGACTTATGTGTTGGTTTAAGCTAAAGTTTTTGGGTTCTAACATATTGCTATGTTTCCCCTGTAAGTTGACATTGTTGTTGGGACCAATAGTTCCCCTTTTTTTACTAATTTACAAAATGGGGCCCTTGTTAATATTACAAAACATTCATATCCTAGCATGGTTTACATGGTATTGTTATTTCTTGAATTAGGGTATAATCCACCTAGAAAGGGAATGGGCTCTTGTCTGGTTAATTATGATTTATTAACTAACCCTACTAATGATAAAAATTGAATGATGAAGTGTAAGTTTCATGGAGGAAGGTAGGGTTCTAGAGAAAGAAGCCCTAGGGGTTAAACTTAAATTTTTATGGGAGAAAATCTAGCGGGAATTAATCCTTTCAAAAGACCGTAAGTCTAAAATCATGCCTAAAGTCCCTTTATGTTTTTCCCCTTTTAAATCGCTCCTAATTTCATTAAATATTATGTCCCTGAAGCCCTTTTTCATCCTAAAAATATTTAAAGGCCTTATCAACATTTCATCCTAAGTTCAATCCCAAAGTGCCTTCATGTTTGTTCAATGTAAATCAATGGTTAGCATTCACTTAGACACCTAATCCAATAATGCGAGATTATTCTAAGACAAACTACATGCTAAACACTACTTATTACAAAAGTTTATACAATATTTATTTTGATGACCTCACTCCCATCATTTTATGTTCATGAGGATGTCTTTGACATTAGCGAGGCCTTCAAAATAAGCCCCTTCCAAAATTTTATCTTTAGTCTAAAAGGGGACTTTCTAAGTGTTAAAACTTAGGCTTATCACATTAAAACTTAGGTCATAGTATTTTTTAATACTATGAATATAAGAATTAATCCCTCAGCCTAAGCCTATGTATATTATGAACTAACTTAATGATCATGTATCTTGTAGGATTTAATGGCCCATGTTCATCCTGGGATCCTAATTTAATAGTGTGAGATCAAAAGGTTTGTTTAAAGCTAGACCAATCAGAAATAACCCCATGGATCACAATCGACGGTTCGTGCTTCATTGTCGATCCTGATTTGATGGCCCACATCAACCTCAAAATACTGAGAGCACCGAAAAGGTGATGCATGGCATGCTTCCATTCAGCTAAAAGAGAACCTCATGAGCTTAAAATTGACAGTCATGCTCACATCATTTGATGTTCATGAGGATGTCTTTGATGTTAGTGAGAATGCCAAATTTTAACACAGTCAACCTATCAACCAATCAACTCTGACCTCATAGATCATGATCAATGAATCTGACTTGATCAATGATCCTAATCTAATGGCATGAAGTAGAGGTGGACTTTTCAACTTAAGACCTCAGAACTCGATGGCTCAACACCTAGATAAACTATATATAGTCATTTTTGAAGAAAACTAGAGTGTGCCACTTGGCATAGCTAGGTCATTTAAGACTTGAATGCTCAATCAAAATAGCATTTTGAATCTTAATCAAGGGCTCATGTTCATCCTTGGATCTTGATATAATGGAACAAAACAAAAGGCTCTATTAAAAAACAAATGGATACTCTAAAAAAAATTCTTGTGAGATGCCATGAAAACATGCTTAGGGAGGTCCATAAAGCACCATGTAAGCACTAAAAGGAAATCCTAAGATATGGTGCATTTAAAAAGATAAGATTTTCCTAAGTGGTACCATCTATAAGATCTGAGGAATGAATACATTTTTGAAATCTATCACCTTTACCATTAAAGCCTTAGAAACCCTACTAGAATATCTTAAAGCCCCAAAACTTGACTAATTAAGGACCTAGTTGCATTAAGCAAGCTCAAATTATCATCTTGAGTATCAAATCTAGTCATATTATAAGGTAATTAAGATCATGGCAGTGGCAAGGCAATAGTGGAAAGAAGAGACAAACTTGTATCTGTCCATAGACCATGAAGGGAGATGCTTTGGGGACACTAGATTAGACACATGAGCATTAGCCATGGAATGAAGAATTGGTTTGAGATTTTTTTTCCATTGAAGATTTACAACCTTTTTAATTTAGTTATAAAAGGGTGAGAGTCACCAAAAGAAAGTTTTATCACTTGGTTATAGTCTAACTAGCTGTTACCAAACTAGAGGTACTACCCTATATTGACATCCTTGCACCCTTGTTTATGGGTTGTAGAATTGATAATGACTGTATTACCAAAGATGGAGAGTCAAGGAGGATTGATTATGTTTCCCCAATGGCCTTTGAAGGCTAATATAAAATCCCTAAAGCCCCTATTGACATCTCCTCTATAAAAGAGTGGACTGCCTAGCATAACTTAGATGTCATCTTAAGACCATGGTTAATCTAAGGGACTCATGTAACTAGAAATCATGATCGTAGGATCCCTATCATATAATTAAAGGAGGATATTAGGATCATTATGACTTTAATAAACAAATCCTCTAGAGTATCCACCACCACCTATGTTGACCCTATGTGGGTTTCTTATGTATACTTCATGATAGAAGAAAAGCTGACTCCACCTATTAGGGAAATAATTAGTATCCACTTAAGAATGTATTTTTATGGCATTAAGAAGAAGATAATTTAGTAATTCACCATGATGTGCTATCTACTAGACTTATTGATGGCATCCACCCATGTTCTTGGTGTTGAGAATTGGTCCTCCCATAGTAGAATCACCACCTCCCATCATTACTCTAAGCTTTATATCTTCAAGTATAAAGATCATATATAATTCATCTATGACTGCATATATCCCATATTATTCTAGAGCATCATAAGATATTCCATGCCCATGATGCACTCTTTTAAAAAGATGTATTGATCTCATGGGAGATATTTGGTTTTATCTGAACTGCACTATCCTTAGGATTGAGGGTACCATGATCCAACCATTTAGGTTGCCTGTTTACATTCCCCTTAAGTTGGCTAAACAAGAAATTGTGTACCAAATTTCCCATGGAGTTGATAACATCTACAGAGAGAAGAGGAAGGGAATTATACATCCCTTTCTATTTTTGATTAGGAGAACCTTGATCAAGGATTAAAATCAATTGGACATTGTGTCCAGACAAAGGGATGCCTTCTACTTTCATAAGGATGAACTAAAACAATGGGACCCAAACAACAATGTTTTGCCTCACTTACAATCAAGGAAGCTAACCAAAGTGGCTTATGAGCACATGATTGGTCCTTATGACTATTTATATACTAAAGCTACAAACATTTAAGAGGCCCTTGCTAGATGCAGATAGCATGGTTTCGATCTTGAGCATAGATTGCAAGGGGAGGATAAACCAGCTAGGGGGAGATGGAAAATGAACCCATTTTAGTATCATTTGTTTCCCTCTACTTTAAGTACACTTCCAAGTCAACCACCATAGCCAACATTCCAATTTCAAATAATAAGTGAAAGAAGACTAGAAAAAAGGCTAGGTGAAGGCCCTTCATTATCAACCCAGCCTCCAAGACCATCTCCCCCAGTAGAGCACATTGATATGGTTACCTTAGAATCATATGAAATGGTGGATGAGTTCTTCAAGGAACTTTAAAAAACCTATGCATCTGACCAAGAGGGTGAGGAATCCATAGCTAAGGTGGCATAAATTAAAGGACCTCAATTAGGTGAGGAAGAGAAAGGAAAAGAAGTGGCATTGGAATTGGTCCCTATCACTTAGAATAAGAGAGAAGCTAAGATGGCCCTTGTTCCTAGGTCTTCCAAAGGACTAAAGGTAACATAGACCCATCCCACTAATGAAGTGAACTTATTCAGTGATGAATTCCTAATACATGGACCTTTTATCCTAGACTGGTTCATATATGGGAAATTCCAAAAGGTTCCATCCCACTCTCATTCATGGGAAATCACCAGCACTTCAGGTGTGGACACCCATGATAATATTTAAATTTGGATCAAAGAGCTCATGAAGGAATAAGAATAGAGGAGAATTATTGAGGCTATAAGAGAGAGTGGTAGGAGAATGAAAGATTAGGGAGTACTAAGTGGAGCTGGGATTAAAACCTTAGAAGTAGCCAAAATCTATGAACCAATAGCCATAGTGTATTTTAATCTAGATACAACAAGGTTTAAAAGGGTGACAACCAAGCAAGCCACTTTTGGCATCAAAGAGTTTACCTTTCAAAAGGTGGAACCTTTTGTAGGCCTAAGTCCTATACAAGGGAAAGTAGTAGGGGAGCATCCCATCCATCAAGAGGATGTGGCAAGTTTGGTGGTGGCCCAATTAGCAATGAACTTGGCTGGAATCCAGGGGATGCAACAAAGGATCACTAATCTAGAAAAGGAGAAAGACTTGGAAGCATATGGTACATTTTTAGTCCGTGAGGATGTAATAAAGTTCCTGGATAAGTCCTTCTTTGACACATTTGAAGGGTTGAAGGTCCTAAATCTTATATTAAATAACTTGAACCATAAAATTGAGAAAGCATAGACATCAACCATTTAGTGGTAGAACTCTAGAGATCAGGCAACTGAATTGATTAATGTTCATCACACCAAGCAGGACCAAGACATCAAAATCATCAAGTTGAAGCATTTGCATGCCCTCCTAAGAGTCATTGAAGATAACATTCTAGACTTGATAAATTGGTGTGATAGTGTCAACATCCTTTTGGAAGAAAACAAGAGTTTGATGGAAAGGATGGAGGAGCTCTTGAAGGACCTATTAGAAAGACCATCCAAGACCAATGCCATAATCCTAATGGAAGATGAGGAGTTTAGGTAAAGGTTTAATCTCCACATCTAGATCATTAAATATAATTAGGGTCATCATACCAAAGATAGTCAAAAGGTCCTTAGTATCATCATCACATCTAGAAAGTAGAGGCCCAATGCATCCAGGAACTCAAGGCCAAGGGTGACAAGGAATTTGACACATTAACATGTTAAGAAGAGGATTTTTTGATGAAACCTGTCATAGATTTGAAGCTCATTAATGAACAATACACTAAGTCCAAGAACATCTTTAGACAGTGACTCAAGGATCCCACCAATGTAGCATAAAAGAATATTCTTTTGTAAAATATATGCTAGTATATTAGCATACATTCATCTTTTGTCAAAATTAGCATTAAAGTCTTTTGCAATGAATCTTTGTATTAAGGACAACTATCCTTAGCTTGAATGTGGGTATTTTGAGAAGGTTAACCAGTACACCACCTATGTTTTATATGGTAGGGATTACCATTTTGGAAAGGGAGAGAGTCTGAGCAATTTGTATACAAAAAGATCATTTAATACAACTATGGAATTCTAAAAAGATTGTCTAAATAGTTCGTTGAAAGCCAATACTATCTCTCAATTGCATGTTATTGTCTTAAATTTGAATTTTTCTCTACATTTTGAGCTAAATATTCTATCATAGGGATGTTAATTTTTTCTAATACTAGATTAATTGAAAAGATCTTAACTATACTTCATTTTATTTTCTCTGCATTTGGATGTGCACATGCTATTCAGGTTATAGTATCAAACTTTTAAAGTAAACTTGGTCCTTACTTATGGATTATATATCTTATTTGAAGCTTGCCTAGTTTGTGATGCAATATGATTTTATACTATTTTATACCATAAATTGGTTCATGCATGCTCAAAGTAATTATAAATTTGTCATAATATTTGAGATGGAAATCTACAATCACGTTCTCTTTTCTGCCTCACCCTTCCTTTTTCTATTTTCTTTATCAAAACTCACCTAGTTTAAAGATCATTATTAATATCCATTTAGATTAAATTGCAAGCTTATATTATCACAAGAATTTGGACCCTAGTGGCTCCCAACCACCAATTTAAATAAATATTGTGGATAGTTCCTATACTCTGCTTCTATTCCACCACAAACATCATAAAATTGGTAAAAACTGTAAGTCATGCCTTGTATTCTTTGAATCTTAAAATGAGAAGTGTTCATCAACACTGAAGAGCACTTATGAGGTAATTAGAAGCATCAACAAACACTTCCTACTATTATTAGAGCATAAGACACCAATATTGGGGCCATACAATTTTTAGATAGAGATAGGCCTCATGACATATTATTCACATTAATAAATAGGGGGATGATCACCATTATTTATACTCATCACCATTGAACACATGCCTGCACATGATACAAAATAAACCATATTGAAAATTTCATCAAATAAATGGACATCTAGACAACAACTATTATGCACTCTAAGATCATATTGACTAATATGTCGATAGAAGCATTATAGAATTTACACAGGGGGCATTGAGATATCCTTCTCCACACTCTTCTAGTTCACACTCTTCTATGAGTGAGTTATCCTAAGATGTTCCTTTTAATTAACCATAGTTATTCATTATATGATCCATGTGTTTTTTAGGACACCTACTTATGTGAGATCTCAGGTACCATAGATTCAACAAAGATGGTAGCCAATTCATAGAGATCAGAGCATAGTTTCAATTTGAACATCGATTAATATATTTGGAAATAATCATAGAGATCATAGCATAGTCTTAGTATGACAACCAATTAATATATTTTCAAGACATGATGCACAATAGAACATAGTTTTTGTTTTATAACCAATTAATATATTTGCAAAACATGATGCACAATAGAACATAGTTTTAGTTTGATAACCAATTAAGATATTTTCAAGATATGATGCACAATAGATCATAGTTTTAGTTTGATAAAAACTTAAGATATTTTCAAGACATGATGCATAACAAAACATAGTTTTAGTTCGACAATCAATTAAGATATTTGCAAGTAGAGCACAATTTAAGTTTAACAACCAATTAAGATATTTGCAAGACATGATGCACAACAAAACATAGTTTCATTTTGATAACCAATTAAGATATTTGAAAGACATGATACCCAATGGAACATAGTTTTAGTTAAATAAGCAATTAAGATATTTGCAAGACATGATGCACACCAGAACATAGTTTCAGTTCGATAACCAATTAAGATATTTACAAGACATGATGCACAATAGAACACAATTTAAATTTGACAACCAAATAATATATTTGAAAGACATGATCTAAAATAGAACATATTTTTAGTTTGATAACCAATTCATATATTTGTAAGACATGATTCATAATAGAACACAATTTTAGCATGATCGCTGATTAAGATATTTTCTACAAAGTCTATAAATCTATTTACCAATAGTACATGATGAGAAGTATTAGTTATAAGGATATTCATATGCATATAAATCATGAATAGTATGGTCAATTTTTCACCATGCCATTTTATTTCAGATAGTGCCTTCCATAATCCACATGCCAATTCAACCAACTTCATAGATTCAAAGCACAGTTCACAGGCTAGTTCAATCAGCTACTCAAATTCCTAGCCATACTTCATAGGCAGTGCTAGCTATAGATCGTTTAGAAAATTAGGTAAGGAAACAATAGTTACATTTTCACACAACATGCATGATTACTATTCCTTTATTTGACATGGGTCACATTGATAATGAGTCTCCCATGAGAATCATTGGTTATTATTGTTCCTCCCTACTTATACTTACTTTCCTTATTTCTTGCTCCTTGTATATAGTTTAATTTTCATATTGTTTGTACATATATTATATTTATAAAATAAAAAAAATTCAAATATTTACATATAAAACATAAGATTATAGATTGTGTGCATTATCATGTTTACATCTCTTATATTTGCCAAACACTACATATGATAGCTATCTTAGTATAGTTGGTATTATCATACATATATGCTTCACTTGTTCTTGTTGATTGCTTACAAATTACTAGTAGGACTCAAGTCCACTACATTCATCCAAATTTACTATTATCTACCCACTAGGGGCATATACATAGATACATGCATTCTTCATTTGACACAATCACCTATTTGGGGGCACTCTATACACAATTTTGATTACCAGGTTACATCTTTCTACACTTTGCATCATAACTTTATCATTGTTATATATTGATATTGATCATGCTACTCTTACTCAAGTTTTTTGTTAGCTACTACTAATTTAGACTCAGTATATGTACATCTTGGCTCTTACATAGATTTGTATTACATGTTCATGCATACTTTCATTTCTAAATTTCCTAGTTAGAATTGATTGTATGTCTATGCTTCTTCTATTCAAGGGAATTTCAATATGACATTTCTCTTTGGCTCTATGACAATTATTTTCATAGTATGCATACTTTGGACATGTTCCCATATCCTTGTGTGTGCTTTCTTGATTGTGTATGCAGACATTTGAACATGTTTTTTATGTGGATCTAAGCCAACTTGCTTGTTACTTGCATATGTGGACATTTGAACATGTATTTGTATGTCTTATTTTCTCAAATTTAGTGACATGTGCTCATGTCCCTTGTATGGTTGCCCCTTGGCCTAATTTGCGTGCCTCATGTGTGTTATATGTATGATTTTTGGTATGTGTCATGGCCATGACATTTTCCTTTTGATTGTTAAACACTCTAGTTTTAGATGCCATGAGGGACCTCATGTATCTCCCCTTCCTACTTGGGTGTCATGATGGACATCATGTCCCATCCCCCTAGGTAGCTACTTAGTTATCACTTAGATTTGATGTTACATACATTGTTATATCTATCTTGATAGCCTTGTAAATGCTAGACATAATATACATTACACATTACAAACTTGAACTCAGATTATCTTACATTTCGATGTTATGTATGCAAATTATATTGGATTATTATGTAGCTATTATATATTCTATGGTTAACACACATTTTACAAAGATATTTATTTTGAGTACAATTCTTACACAGGTTCAACAACTCTCCTAAAAAGAGGGGGCATTCAGAGGGGTTTTTCATAAAGATAAATCTCCCATAATGCACTCATATCACATTTTTTAGCAACAAGCTCAAATTAGAGAAATTAAACCTAGGTAAACACAGTGGGAAAATAGTGACATATATATAAGTATAATTGCATAGAAATTTGATCAATAGGACATTAGTGCTCAAATTGGGACATTAGTACCACATGTCACTATTATCCAAGATATGGTGCTACTATTTAATAGCCTCATATCTGATTTTAAAGAAGTAACTTCAATAACATACATTTCACATTATTTACTTACTATTTTCAACTGTGTTGTTAGATATTATTTATTTTCCTTGGATTCTTCAAAGTGTGCTTGTAGATCTTCAATTATTTCCTTTGACTCCTTTTCATTTTTCTCAATCTCAAGCTTTAATCTTTGATTCTTATTTTTAAGAGATTTAAACTCTTCGAAGGCACAAACGAGTTCTCCTTCTAGATTCACTTTAGCTTCATCCTGTTCTTCTTCTTGATCATCTGTAATTTTTCTTGTAGAGGTATCTTTATGTATGGCCATGAATATAATCTCTTCTTCTTCTGAATCAATGACTCCACTATCTTCGACTGAGCTAAGATCTTTAGAATACAAACTCTTCTTCTCAAATCTTTTCTTGAATTTTCCTTTAAAATTCTTCTTGTATGTAGACTTTCCTTATTCATTATCACCATTACCCTTATCTAGGCACTTAGTTACAAAATGTCCAATCTTTCCATAATTAAAAAATTTGAAAGGTAATTTTCCTTGATATTTACTTGTGCCTTTTTTTGGCTTACGAATGAATAGAGTTCCATTGTCATCTTCATCATCACTAGAATTGTCACTTAATTCTTGAATCTTAGCCTTCTCTTTATTTGATGTCTTGAGAGCAGCTTCTCTCTTTGAGGGTTTCTCTTATTCAGTCCACATCTCATATGCCATAAGAATACCATGTAGCTCATCCATCTTTAGCTTGGCTAAATTATTCATCTCTTCAATTGCCAAAACTTTTGCATCATATCTCAATGGTAGAGATATCAAATTTTTTTGAACCACAATTGATTCTTCTAACTTTTCTCCAAGACCTTAAATCTGATTAACTATTTGATCAACCCACAAAAGATAACTTACTATATTTTCTTCCTCTTCCATCTTCAAACTCTCAAACTATCTTCTAAAAGTCTCGAGCTTGGCTTGTTGAACCTTTCCATCACCTTTGTAAATATTCTCAAGTTTTACCCAAGTTTCATGAGTATATTTACATTTCATAACTTTAACAAATTTTGATACACATAAACCACATATAATAGCATTTAAAGCTTTAGCATTTTTTTCACTTGCTTTCTTTTCTGTCAGAGTAGTTACAAGTGTCTGTGGCTCTTCATATTCCTCTACCACTACTTGCCATATGTTGAATCCAAGGGCCATCAAATAAGTCTTCATCCTTATGCTCCAAAAAACATAATTTGTACCATCAAACAAAGGTGCTTTATTTGTAGAAAAACCTTCATGTGATCCAACCATCATGCAAGATATGCAATAAAATTTAAATAATAATATGCAACATGAGAGAGAGAGAGGGAGAGAGAGAGAGAGAGAGAGAGAGAGAGAGAGAGAGAGAGAGAGAGAGAGAGAGAGAGAGAGAGAGAGAGAGAGAGAGAGAGAGAGAGAGAGAGAGAGAAGCCAAATTTTTACGTAAAAACCCAAAGTGGGAAAAACCAAGGAGAATAATCTCAAGTATATGAATGAACACCAACTCAAATTATAAAGTTTGCAAGCACCAACTTACAGGAGTACCAACCCCTTTTCTGAGCACCAACACAACAACTATTTGTGAGCACCAACCCATAGGAGCACCAACCCCTTTCAAATATTTGTGAGCACCAACCCATAAAAGCACCAACCCCTCTTGTGTATAAAACATAACTATCTCTCAATGTTGCTTACTTACAAATGATATAACTCTACAATATCTCATACTTTTCTCTCTTTGAAACAAATACAAACTATGCACTCTCTTGCATATTACAAATGAATTTTCAAGCCTTTATTTATATCTTTCCAAATGACCTTTGGTATTCACCCTTTGTGACCCTCAAATCCTCATGGAAAATAGTGCCAAACTTGCATGACCCTTCGTATCCTTGCATTTGAAAAGTCATATGGTGACCCTTCATAATCAAAAGCATCCTTTCCTCTTTTGTCTTTATATTAGTGACTTTTCATATTCCTCAAAGTGTCCTTTCATGGAAAAATGTGCCATACCCTCTTTTTCATTCACATGGTGACTCTTGAAATTCATTAAGATGATTCTTCATGAGAAAATGCATCCCATTCCTCTTTCATCTTTTACCCTGTGACTCTTTGACTTTTCCATGGGCCCTCTTTTGACTTATATGCAACCAAAAATATATTCATTAATATTAAATAAATATTAACACACATTATCCAAGATATGAATATTAAAAACACCATTAAATGAAATGGGGCCTATATCACCAATCATGTTAGACCTTTGACATCAATGACAATATTTCTAACACATTAATGGTGTTGAGGCTAGTTTGGTTGTCTTAGTTCATTATGCAAATTCCAAGTGTATGAATGGAAGTAATTCTTGGTGTATCACCTCTTTAGTATAGTTTCCTTTTCATGCAAAATTATAACCCTTTTCCCATATACAAGCATTAGATTAGGTGATGTGCACTTCAAGAAGAATCTAGGGAGCTAGCTCTTATAATATAGAGATTCATCTTTCCTAAAATTTCACCCACAACTTGAGAGATGATTTAATGTTACATCAGAATTTAGGAGCTTCATAGAGTGTCCTAGGGTGCACAATTTGATGACAACAATTAAAATATTCTATAGTTAACTCTCATATGCAACGTGAATAACATACAAATAGAAGTAAACCTTACTTTACATACATTAACTCTCATGCAAAAAATGTGTATGATACTAACTCAAGAGATTAATATTTGTTCATCCTCAAGGCTTGCAAGGTTAAGAGGGTACCACTTGAATTAGTTGATGTAATTTGAGTGCTAGGTGGCATTGAACTCAAATTTCCTAATATAGCCTGCATCTTTCCCATTTTATCTTAATAGCAATTGTATGTTCGATCATACCAAGTCTTGATTATGTCCATATTTATAATAGATGTCCTATGCACCCTAAAGGCTAATATTAATAGGCATTTGTGATCTAACTTTGTAGTTATGTAATCCACTCATAAAATCTCTACTTTAGTCACCTTCTTTTTGGTAAAGCCAATTTCCTAGTCAAACTTTTCCATTGTATATCCCTAAAGACCTTATTTTAAATTTGTAGTTACTTGTTAGAGTAGGTTATCAAAATTAGACTTGTCAATAAAATTTACCTAAGTGTCTCTTAATTGATACAACTTTAATTCTTTCAAAATTTGTATAACCTACCTTTCATGCTTAATTGACTTTAGAACTAAATATTGTACACCATATATCCATTATCTCACTTTTGGGTTCAAATAACCACCAAATTGAGGGAATTATTTGCCTCAAGAAGAGTCATAATATCTAGATGGCCAAAGGCCTTATTGGTAATGTAAATTATGAGAAAATTCAATTTATTCATGTCATCCTTCAAAGAATTAAATAATTTATACGTCTCAATCAAATGGGGAGACATATCTATTTTCATTATATTTACACTGTCCATAATTTTGTATAGCCTAAGGGATACATTCTAGACATCATCCTCTATTTCTTGGGGAACACAGATAATTTTTGATTACTCTATAACTTGATTCAATTCCTATTGAAGTTCTTATTTGGCTTTCTCAATGCCTTTGTGGAGTTCCATCAAGGCTTCAATATGTGTTCCCAAGTAAGTTGCAAAATCTTCATTGTAAAGAGACTCCCCATTTCTCTTATTTTTCCTCTTAGATAGGGAAAGGACATCCTATCTTTCGTCAAGGATCAATCCCCTACCATATTCATTTTGAATTTTTATTTTCCTAACACTCTAGACTACCTATGTTGTAAAGATGACAATGAATATTGTTCTCTTATGCTACTGACAACACTAAAGTGCTTCATGCTTGTATAATTCATTCAACTTATGATCATGGAAGATATATGGAATAGACCTTTATGCTTCTTCCTCATATCCTCATCAATACTCTACCAGAATTGGTATACTATCACTTGATCTATCAGTTTATTTATGACATACTTTCAAAACATAAGGATAAAACCTCAGTTCCCATAATCATTATTCCTATGTAATCTAGGTACAACCAATAATCCCCCCTTGGCCAAAATGTGTTCTTGATGCTATCCAAGACTCGATCAAGTGGCTTCTCATGAATTTCCCTCCATACTTAAGGATACACATTCTCAATAATTCTAAAAATATTTCACATATATGAATAAATATGCAAGAAAGAATAGAAGTCACATACTCTATTTTTTATATAGTCTGGGACTAGGTTCCAAAGAAATCTATTGTGCATGTAGACTATTTTCATGACTGTATCTAGATAATAAGACATAATGAAAAAGTGAGCACCTTCTTGTCATTTATATTTTTGGAACATTTTCTTGTAGAGTTTGGAAATGATGATTTCTCCTAGGGCAAAGGTCAATTTTGAAGTCATCAGTAGGTCTATCAATGGCACCCACTAAATTTGAAGGTAATGGATGATATAACATCCATGTAAAGTATTCAGCAGGGCCATCCCAAGGTAAATCCCATCTTAAATTTGGTGAAGATCATAGGATTAATGGTTTTTAGGCTTACCTTTTATCTTGGTATTATCCATTTCCTTAATGTGTCTTTGACTGTGTTAGTCTTCTTCCACAATGTGATTCTATGTCCATCATATGTGGAATCTATAATTGGAAGCCTTAGGTACCTCTATAAAGTATATCATGAAATTCAAGCCATGATTGTTTTATGATTGATATGATGTAATAATCCATTGGATATTTTTCCTGTAAATAACAAGTCTCAAATTATGTCAATACAGGGCATCACTTTGGGCTTGGTAGCTTTAAAGTGAAATTATTAGAATTTCAATGGTAGTAGATCAACCACTAGTTATTTATCCTTAGCTAATAAACTCTCCTTGCATGAGTTGGAATCAACATTCTCCATAGCATCCCATATAGTTGTATAATTCATAAACCTACCATCGAACATAGTTGAGTCAAAGATTGTATCAGTGTATTACTTGAAATCTTTGATGGAGAATTTTGATGGTGGTATCACTCCCTTGAATATTTTGGATAAACTTGTATAATTTATATGATAATTCAACTAATCAATCACTAGAAGTAATTCACAAGTGAATGTAAAACACTAGGGCTTTTAGCCCTCTATAGAATGTAATTTTTATTAAACTCTTTGGTAATCGATAATAATACATCAGTTTTAAATTCAATCATATACCTCAAATATGTCTTTATTAATTATAGTTTATTTTTCATTAATGCCAAATGGTTTTAGGCCTTTTTCTCATTTAATTTAAATTTGGAAGCTCACTTTGGTGGGTATGCCACATAGAATTTTTATGTGTTCATAAGATGCCCCATTTTCATCTCTTAGATAAGTGTCACTTGGTCATTAGTTAAATTTTTTGGGTTAAACAATAATGAATCCCAAAGTTAAAATTTTCCTAAATACTATGAAAATATGTTTGGTTGCTTTCTAATTACTCTCATGAGGATCATGGATATTTGAAAGACAAGGTTAATAGAAAATGTAATATCGAGATGTGTATAAGTTAGATATAAAATACTACCTACCAACTATCTATATAATGTAGGTTCAACCAACTTAGATTTACAATCAATTTTCAACTCAATACCTGACTGATATGGTATGAGAGTAGGCTTACAATCAACAATGAATAAGTGATGAATCATATCTATAGCATACTTATGTTACACAATATAAATCCCCTTAGGAGATCGATGAAATTGTAGCCCAAGAAAGTAGTGTATAAAACTTATATATGTCATATCAAACCATGCCTTCAACTTGCACTTAATGTCTTGAATCAAGGTATCTGAACTACTTGTAAGGATGAGGTCATCAACATATAATCCCAAAATCAAAATATCATAATCTTGCTTTATGATATAAGAATTTTGATCAAAATAATAATGAAAGAAGTCATAATCTAGAATAAAATTCTCCATATTATCATACCAAGCTCGAGGAGCTTATTTAAGGCCATAAAGAGAATGATGTAGTTAGAAAACAAGTGGATAATCTTGTATAAACACTAAAAGTTAGATCTCCTCTTGGATATCACCATGCAGGAAAGCACTCCTAATGTTTATTAGTTTGATGCATAGAGAGAGAATAAGGCAAACAAAATCCATGTTTGAAATAGGGGAAAAAACCTTAAAATAGTCAACCCCATTGACTTTTGATAAACCCTTAGATACAAGATGAGTCTTTTACTTATTTATAATAACATATGATACATATTTGGTCTTATATACCCATTTACATCACATGATTTTTCATATCTTAGGAAGAGGCACTAACTCCCATATGATTTTTGTATTATTGGTGGAGGTTTTTTTAATAGGGACCCAGTCATTTTTACAAAAAAACAAGTAGATTAGGCCAATACTGCTAGAAGAAACATTAAATTCTACCCACAAAGACTCAAAACACATAAAAAATAACTAAATAGATACAAAACAACTATATAGTGAAATGACCTCATAAACATAGTTAATCAAATAGCTAAAAGAAGAGAAACTGGACCATCAAATCTTTTACCCACTGATGGCTTCATTCCATGTGTCCATATTCTTCAAAGTAGTCTCCATGTGTTCCATCCCTTATGTTTCTATGTATCCATATTTATCCTTCATCAATCCCTTAGATTTCTTACCCAGCCCACTTGAACCTTCAACAACTTTCCTCCTATTCAAAATATGCCTAATCCCTTCCATGCTTACAAAATAATTTTGAATAATCACTTTGTTGAAACCATCCAAAATAATTTTATTTTATTTGAGAGTCTCATTTTCTTTCTCCATACCATTAAATTTATCCTCAAACCTCTTCACCTATAAAATAACCTCCTTCAATTCATATTTTCTATAGAATACATGCCCCTCTAAATTGTGATTACTGATAGAGTCCTTAATTGTATTATGTTCTTTCAAGAACCACCTTAGAAGAGCTTTATGTAGATCAAATTTTTTAGCCATTACTTTCCACTTGATCTACCCCTTAAGCTCCTCATAAATTTCATCAAATTACTCTCCAACCTTTTTAACCCTTTTATTGATCTTATTTATCTTGGAATTATTTAAATTCGTAGATCCTTGAGCCTTTAAAAGCTTCAGTCCAACAACCAGTTCCTCAATTTTTTATTTTTAAGAGAACATAATTTTTATTCTCCCCTCTCTAACTTGATTTATTTCCAAATTATAATTATTAATATCCTCATTATTAGGTTGTTTTACCTTACCTAAGCTTCCGATAATCCTATCACTCATCACATTCTTTATGCTTTGAGTTTTTCCCAAACTAGACATATAGGTCGAGCCAATATTCAAATACGTAGTATGCTTATAAATTAGAAACTAAATCCCATGTGTAATTCTTCATTATAAATGATTATTATTATTTTATATTATCTTCCCACTTAGGTTGACATGTTACCTCTAAAAATAAAACTAGATCATTAGAAAGTGTATGACTCAAAATAACAATACCAGAAGTCTGAGCTTGAGCACTACATGGATCAACAGAATCATCAACCAAATCATTGGTTTATTTTAAGGTATATTATGTTTAATTAGGCATGTGTGACATAGGAGGAAGTGGGGTATTAATAATCTTCAACATTTGTGTCTTCATCAATATCAAGAAGTAGGCCCCCCATATCATTTATAAGAGGTATTATCAAAGATTGAAAAGACTATAAATCTGATACCAAAGGAGTGATATTATCATCAAATCTAGCATCTCATTGAAAAAACACATAATTTGTGATAGGATAAAATAGGCGATAAGCCTTCATATCCTCACAATGGCAAAACAATGTCAGATCTTGGTTCTTTTTCTCTATATATTTGCACTTGTCACCAAAACAAAATTCGACTTCCTTCTGAAGACATGGAATGTAAAAACATCAGGATTTTCTCTTGACCAAACTTATTTATGGGTATTTTCACCACTACCTTGTGGGGAATGTAGTTTTGTATGTAATTTTAAAATTTGATTGATTTTGCCCAAAACTAAGGTGTTAAATACCTTGATTGTATCATGCAATTCATCATTTCCTTGAGTGATCTCTTTTTATGCTCAGTAACACCATTTTGCTTATAGGTGTAAAGCACTATGAATTGGTGTTGAATGCCATACTTTGTGAAATAATACTAAAATTATTTAACCACATATCCCCCCATTGTCTGTGTAGAGCATTTTCAAGTGAAGTCCTAATTATTTATTTACAAAGGCCTTAGAGGCTTTAAATTTTTCAAACACTTCACTTTTGTAATTCAAAAAGTATACCCAAGTCCTCTAAGTAAAATCATCAAAAAAATTTAGTACATATTTTACATTAAAAAATGAACGAGTGGGAAAACTAATCAAATCACTATGTACTAACTCTTGTGGAGTTGTATCTCTCTTATATTATCCCTTAGGAAATGGATCTTGATGTTATTTTCCAAGCATGCATCATGAACAAACACCATCATTAATGGAGACCTTAGGAAGGCCTATCACCAAGTGTTTGGAACTCAATTCTTGTATATACCTAGAAGTACAAGTTCATCAACATATAATACTAGAATAAAAATATCCTCACCTTGTTTTAGGATTTAAACATTGTGATGAGACTCATAATGATTGAAGCTAAAATCTAGAATAAATTTGTATATCTTCTTGTACCAAGATTGAGGAGATTATTTCATAATATAGTCATCTAAAATGTCATTTAATGCAATAAGTGTCACTTGAGACCACATTATCCTTATATTATCCTTAGAACTATCTTAGGGCCTCTTTTCATCCTTTTCCAGCTCATATGTGAATCTAGCCCATGTCTAGATATACCAAAGGATGTGTTGAGCGATCACCTAGGCATCCCCACTCCTTTTTCACACATGCTAGCCACCTTGACAATAGTGTGACCCATTTGGTCTATATCATAGTGTGTTATTGGAAAAAGGGAAACAATATTGACCCTTAACTTCTTTCACTCCTACCGTATATATTTCCACTCCTTGAAGCATCTTAAGGTTGGCCTAGATTCATTTAATGTCTCGACAAGCATCATAACACTATATAAAGACCACTTTCATTCATTTATTTATTAGATGGTAATTATCATGAATAATTTCATAAAGAGTTTTGAAAATTAAGGTTATTAATCCATATTTACCCTTATTTTTGAATACATCCATCTACAACAACCCAAAGCTCAGTTTTACTCAGATTTCTAGTTTCAATTCACAGTTAAGGCATTCGAATTAGCATTCATAATCAGGCATATTAACATCACTCTCACTTACACCATCACTTATATTGGGAGAACTACATCAATAGGTATCCCCTTTTTAGGTATTGGTATGTAGGAAATGCTTAGTACATGGGGTATTGACTTAACATCTAACTTACACTATTAATGCCACTCTTCTTTAACTTGTCTTCATCAAAACCCAAGAAATCATGGAAGCTTAGGGTTACATAGTGAAATTAGTAAAAATAAATCACAAATGATGATCTATGTCTAAGTCATGTAGGTATAGGCTTCCTTAAATAGAATAAATGTCTAACCCAAATTTCACTACTTCATTTGTATAGGGTCAATAACACTGCATAGAAGGTCAATAACATAGTGTGTTATTAACAAAGAGGGTTATGACACATATTTTTGGATGATGACACTCTACCCTACTTATGCATCTCTCGATAGCCCACCACTTGTGTGTTTCAAGAATATTTTCTAGCTAAGTACACCTTTTTCAATTCATTACTATTTATAGGCTAAGCAAACAAATCAATTATTATACAAATCAATGGTTGTTAATACTATAGTATTTTATTCCTTGATTTACATACTCATCTATTTTATCTACTTAGGTTGTTCCATTAATTTCTAAAATAGTTAAATCATTTGGTGAACCCAACCTACTTCGAACATATTTCTCAAAATCCTAGTGTACCATTAGGGTTTCCCTTCTTATTTTTAGAATTTTCTTAGTTTTTAATTTCCATCATGGCAAAAGACATTTTCTACTTTTTGGTATAGAGTCTTGTGGTTTACCTTACATGCTTATTACCTATCATTTGTATAAAGATGCACATGTATGTCACTCCACTGATGGATCATGTTAGAACTCAACTTATTTCATACATTGGTCTACCTCATCTTAAGATACACGGAAAATTTTTAGTTACCCCTAGTTACTACTCGATGGTAGAGAGCTTAGATGAATCCTTTTATTCATCTTCCACCTGGAACCATTAAATACCTTTGCTCACATCCCACCTCTACTACTCTCCCCTAGTAAATAGTAGATCCCATGGTTTGAGTTGGTACTAGATGAAATTAGATGCCTCCTCAACTTATACAAGAACAACGCAATCCCACAATCCCTCCTCATCCCCAACATAATCCAACAAGACCTAGGGATCAATGCATAGTATATGATATTATTAATTATTTGAGAAATAAACTATCCAAGATTTCTATATAGGAATTACTTAAATAAGCAACCATCTTCAAGGACATTCTTTTTCAAACACTCAATCATACATCTTTTCCTGAGCCAACTTATTTTACATCTATCATGAAGACTATAAAGGAATTTGAGGATGATATATCTTTTAGAAATGAGGATGTAACCTCATAGATAATTATCATAATCTACCACTCTTCATTCAAGCACAAATTGAAACCACTGCTATTAAATGAGTTCTAATTGACAGTGGTTTATGTCTTAACATATGCAACCTAACATTATTACAAAATATGGTGATTGATATATCATCCATTCAGAAGACATATAAGAATATTTAAGGTTTTTTTTGCCATTCCCTGATAGGTATTGGGTTTGTAGTCATCTAAAATGTCATTTTAGTGTAATGAGTGTCACTTTAGACCACCTTATCCTTAGCTTAGACCTAAACCTATCTTAGGTCCTCTCTTAATAATTTTATATATTTTGTGTGAGTCTAACCCATTCCCAGATATATAAAAATTAACACTAAGCCTTTACTTTGGTACCCAGGTCCCTTTTTCATTAGTTCTTACCACTTAGACATTAGTGTGGTGCTTTGGACTATAGTACATTATGTTATTGGCAAGGGGGAAACAATAATGTCCCCTTGCTCTTTTCACCCCCAAAAAATATATTTATATTTATAAAATCACCTTAGAGTTGGCATAGACCCATTTCATGTCTCGATAAGCATCAAAATGCTATATATAAAACACTTTCATTCATTTATCCCCTAGATGGAATCTAGGTGAAAATACTCACAAACAAACTCATAAATAGTTGTGTAAATCAAGGTCATTGATCCCTATTCTTCCCTACTTATACATGTGTCCATCTATAGCATCCTAGATATAAAATTTATCATATTTCTAGTCTCAAGTCACACTCAAATCAATAAAAATAACATGCATACCATCATTTACTTGCACTTATACCAACACTTAGATTAGGATAACTACATTATGATTGATCCCCTTTTGAGGTATTGGTATATAGGCAATGCTCAACACATGGGGTGTTGATGTCACATACATCCTACCCTATTAATGCCACTCTTTTTCTAATTTTATTCCTCAAACACCCTAATAAACATAGAGGCTTAGGGTTCCACATTGAAATTAGTCAAAATAAGGAACAAATAATGATCCAACATTTGGTCACACAAGCATAGGATCCTCCGAACCAAGTGAAGGTCTACCCAAGAACTCATTGTCTCTATTTCATAAGGACATTGGTATGGCACAAAGGACACTAACATAGTGTACTAATAATGAAAGGATTGCATTACTATCTAAGAGGGTTTTTGACAATTGTATCTTATTGGTAACACCTTGCACTATTCTTGCACTAGTTTTTAACCTGCCACTTGTCCATCTCAATCAATTTTTTAGCTAATTAAACCTTTTCTAGTTCATTACTATTAATATAATAATCAAATAAATCAATTGTTGTATAAATTAGTGGTTGTTGATATTGCTATATTTATTCCTTGATTTATTATTCTAGTACTTTAACAACTTAAGGTTTACATTCCATAACTCAATTAAATGTTAAATCATTTAGTGAACTTGGCATACTTTTAATAGTGTCCAAACCCTATCCTTAGATTATCTTAAGCTTTGAACCATTTTGTTTTCTATACTCAGTTATTAATTTAAAAATATTAGATCTGATTCATTATTCCATTTCTACAATCTTTCATATCTTTAATTTCTTAAAAGGCTCAAAATATATAACTTTTTGTTTTCCTACTTCCCACCTACAATGGTAGATTTAAATAACTAATTTAATGAGACTGATAAGAGACAATTATAAGATTTAATTTCTAAACATTAATATATTCAAGATGAACTTATTCATATTGTTCAAGAAGAGATCCTAAATTCCATTATAGGTCAATCCTTCAACCCCACAGATGTTAATATTGATACACCTACTAATGGGGTAAATCAGATTCTAAAACAACCTACTAAAACTAGCCAAATATTCCCATTAACAACACCTCTTGTGGATAGTACACATCCTTCCTCTTTATATGTACAATCCCTTAAGCAAGAGATCTATTTTCTATAGTTTAAGGTGTTACATCTTCAATAGGGTGCTACTAGACCATATTATGATTTAGACTCTCATATGCTCCTACATACACCTTTGGCACAATATATAATGGCAAATCCTCTACCATCTAGATTTTTGAAACCCAAGATTACTTTTTATGATGGTAAGGGTGACCTAGAGCATCATCTATGCACTTTCCATGTAACATGTTTAGACTATATGTCCAATGATTGGATCCTGACTAAGTTGTTCCCTCGTAGTTTAAAGGAATATGCATTACAATGGTTCTATTATATTTTTAATGAGTCCATCACAACATTTAATACACTTGTAGATATGTTTTTGTCACATTTTTCAATCAACATTAGTGACAAGGTTTCATATTCTCAAGTTGCACAACTCAAGCAAAAATCTAATGAGCCAATAGCTTAATATGTTTTGTACATAAAATTATATTAGCAAAGATGAATAGCCTCATGGTAGATGGTGAACTCTAGGTCATATTCAAGAATATTTTATTATCATCATTACATGAAGATATATTATTCAAAAATTTTTCATGATTTTACAGATCTATGCCATATAGTGAAATAACAAGAAGTCAATTTTTTCTCCATGGGAAAGTTAAAGTACATAAATGGATCAGATTTAAATAATAAGAGTTCCAATAATTCCCTATATAATCTGAGGCCCACCGAGAACAAGATTGAGAAAAAGACAATAGTTAATATAGCCTTAGATCCACTTCCTCACATGGTTTTATTAGTTCCTCCAAGGAAACCTTTCATGAATCTTCCTAAATCCCCAACATGTGTTATCCAACAAATATTTGAATGCAACGCCATATCTCTTCCTCCCATAAAATAAGTTGATATGAATAGGATTCTTTCAAATAACTATGATTATAATGCATTTTTCAATTATTATAGGGCCCTTGGCTATACTAAAAATAGATGCATCATCTTATGACATAAGATACAATATTTTCTAGATGTTAATATAATTAATGTGAGCACTCCTATAGAGGCACCCAAAGCACAACCAATATAATCAAAATCAATGAAAATATTTTCTACTCCATTTATAAAGCATATGGATAATGAGATAGCATGCACTTATAGTATTCATTATACCTATCAAGAACATCCACCACCATCCTCTTATCATATTCATACGATGGACACACACCCTCTAAATAATATCATTAGTGTGTGTCATAGTACAATGTCATTTATACCTCTCATCACTTTATCAAAGTAGGATATCATCAATGATGACTCAGATTTATGTGAACTCTTTGTATGATTTTACATTGATCTTCATCCTGTTTCAAGTGTAATGATTGAGAATGGGTCAAACATTAATATGTGCACTATTAAACTTATACATTATTTAGATATTCATATTAGGATATTTCTTAGATAGATATAGTTATTCATGGCTTTAGTGGCTATGTTCAAAAATCCATCATAGAAATAATACTTCTATTATAGGTTGGTCCTACACGTGTGGCCACTAGATTCTTAGTTGTACCTAGTGTCAACATAGTTGATATGTTATTGGGTTGGTACTGGATATAGAAACTTGGATCCATTTTATCTAACATACACATATGTCTTAAGTATATACATGTTAATCTGGTGGTTATAGTTGAGGGCCTTCCATATGAGTGTAATTTAACTATTACATAATTAATTACACATTAACCAATAGTCATAGTTTCACACATATCTTCCATTATCATAATTCCAATATTAGTTGATCCACTAGTGAAACTGAGGTCTACTCCTATAACATTACCATGTACACATAATATCTCATGGATACCCTTATGTTAAAGATATGTTATGGATTATAGAGAGCCTCTCTCTACCCCATTACCATCTAGATCAATGTTATAGTATTGATCACCCATGTCAATCTTAACTTCTTCTAGATGGGCCCTCAAGAACCCCATAGTTCACAGTCTTGTTTAGTCAGCTCCATAGATTCATATCCCCACTCCTCTGGTAGTTTAAAATATAGATTACTTAGTACATATATTTCATAGATATTAGATACCTCCTTTCATAACACATGCAATTAATCTTCCTTTATTTGATATAAGATACCTTGATAGTGAGTCTCTTATGAGACTCATCGATTAATATGTTCCTCTCTACTTCTACATAGTTTGTCTTATCTTTATCCTTGTATATAGTTTCATTTTCATGTTGATTGTAAATAGATTATACTCAAAAAACACATACACAATATAATATGTTCAAAAATACAAAAACATTCAAATATTTCTAAAAAAATACAAATTTTAGATTATATGCATTTCCATGTTTACATTACTTCTATTTTCTAGATACTACTTATGTTATCTATGCTATTATAATTGGTTCTATCATACATAAATGCTTCACTTATTCTTTTCGAGTGTTCACATATTAATACAAGACTTAGGTCCTCTACATAGATTTAGATTTGTTACTATTAAAACACTAGGGGCACATACACAGATACACAAATTCAACATTGATATATTCATCCATTCGGATCATTATACTACATAGATTCTAATTTTTTAGGTTATATCATTCTATACTACACTAATTTTTTGATGACTACTACTATTATAGACTTAAATTATGTATATCTTTATTATTATATAGATTTGTAACACATGTTCATGTACACTTTCATTTCTAGATTTCCTATTTTGTATTTGATTGTCTTTTTGGTTCTACATCTATTCAATGGCATTTGATTATGCCATTTTTATATGGATATAAGACATTTATTTTCACTATATTTATGCTTTGGACATGTCTCCATGTCCTTGTGTGTGCCTTCATGATTGCATATGTGTACATTTAAACATGTCCTTCTATATGGATCTAATCCAACATTACTTTATCTTTGCATATGTGGACATTTGAAAATGTCCTTATATGTATGTTCTTTCTTAGACTTAGTGACATGTTCCCATGTCCATAGTATTGTGTCCCCTTGGCTTACTTTGTGTGCCTCATGTATTTACATGTATGTTTTCTTGTATGCATCATGGTCATGATGATTGTCTCTTGATTTTTACATTCACATCTATTTTGTGATTCCATGAGGGACCTCATGCATCTCCCCTTCCTTATTGGGTGCCTTGATGGATATCATGCCCCATCCCTTCAATTAGTTTACATAGATTATACTCATATTTATTATTCATATACATGATTACATTATTTATCTATCTTGACAACCTTGTGAATGTTATATCTAACATACATCATAATTTACCAACTTATGCTCAATCTATTTACATTTTGATGTCAATATTGGTTTATCACATAGATATCATATATTTTCAATCTAACACATGATTCATAGTTTTTATTTTGAGGATAATTATTATAGATGTTCAAAAAATCCCCTAAAAATAAGGGATATTCATAAGGGGTTGTCATAGATATCAGGCTATCCTAGTGCACTCAAAACATAGTTTTCAACATGTAGACATATATTACAGAGCCTAAACTCAGGAAAATATAGTGAAAATAGTCACACCCAAGTAGGTCTTAGTTTTGCAAAGAAACAACACATTTGGTCAATAGTATGGCATAGAGGAAACTAACATAGTGCGATATTGACTATGGGACCATGGTCCTATCCAATAGCCCTAGAAAAAAATTACAAAATTGTCAAAAAGGTACAATAGTTATAGTTCAGATTTACACCATCTCAATCATAAATTATTAGATAGGTTCAATATATATTAAGTTTTTATACATATTACATAGGTTTGATCATATTGGGGGAATCATGTATGGTATGATCACTCTTATTTAAATTTTAGATATGAAAAGACACATATTACTATAACTTAAAATCCATATGCATAAATATCAAAATTGGGTGCATGTGTATAGCGCATTACTCCCATATGTTTAGTTTGGCAATAATACTCTCAATGAATGGTAAATCCATGTCATTCTCCATATTATATACTCTAGACACAATATGTAGTAGTTATGCACCAAGTTTACACCAATTTTTATGCCTCATTCTGTCTATAACAATTGATGTTCCCAAGTGGCCCCTAATCCATTTTACATTTCATATTTCCTTAGTGGCCCCTGAGTCATTTTAAATTTTAGAGTTTTTGAGTGTCTCCAGAGGTATCTTATACAATTTTAGTTTCAAATGTGTCAATTACGCATGGGTGGTAAATGATGGATTCATAGCCTACATGAGTTCCTTAACCACCTACATGAGAGGGTTGGACAACTCATTAGTCCAATCTAATTTATTCCTAGGTTATGTTCCACTGAGTAGGGATGGGAAATAATGTATTAAAGGCCAGATTGAGTTATTGAGTCACACACACATGAGGATTGGGAAAGCCATCAACCCACTCTAATCTATTCACCATTTGATCACCATATACACACATAGGATGTCTCTGATTTTTTACATTGGTTCATGTACCCAACTATGTGTATTCATTCCTTTCCTATTTATATCATGTCTTTACTCAGTTTTTTATTTAATTTTTATATTTATAAAGTAAGGATTGATTCATTCACGTTTCATTTGTAATACATGTAATAGATCATGATTTAGTGACTCATACCCATATTCACGAGCTTTGACTCATAGGTATTTCCAAATACGTTCCTTCTTCTTTTATCCTAGTCATTTTGATTTATTGCATTCTTATAAGAAAAGGGGTGTGGGAGGAATTTAGTCATCTAAAATTTCATTTTAGTGCAATGAGTGTCACTTGAGACCACCTTATCCTTAGCTTAGCCCTAGACCTATGTTAGGTCCTCCCTTGATCACTTTACATCCTTTTTGTGAGTCCAACCCATTCCCATATATATTAAAAGCAACATTGAGCCTTTACATAGGCACCTAGGTCTCTTTTTTACCTGTTCCTACCACCTAGACATTAGTGCAACCCTTTAGACTATAGTGCACTACACTTTTGGGAAAGGGGAAATGCTAATGTCCCCTTGCTCTTTTCACCCCCAACGGATATCTTTCCATGTATTAAATCACCTTAGGGTGGGCCTAGACCTATTTCATGTCTCAACAAGAACCAAAATGCTATATATAAACCACTTTTATTCATTTATCCCTTAGATGGAAATCATTTTCAAATACTCAGAAACAAACTCAAAAATAGTTGTGTAAATCAAGGTCATTGATCTTTATTCTACCCTACTTTTGCATACACCCATCTATAGTAGCCTAGAGCTCAGACTAATTAGATTTCTAGTCTCAAGTCACACTCAAAGCACTCATAATATAATTTACTTGCACTTACACCAAAATTTAGATTGGGAGAACTACAATGGGCTTCATCCCCTTTCAATTTATTGGTATGTAGGCAATACTCAACACATGGGGTGTTGAGGTCATGTCTAGCCTACCCTGATAGCACCACTCTTTTTCTACTTGTGCTCCTCAAATAACCTAACAAACATAGAGGCTTAAGGTTTCACATTGAAATTAGTCAAAATAGGGAACATACAATGATCCAACATTTGATCACATAGGCACAGGGTCCTTAGAGCCAGGTGAAGGTCCACCCAAAAACTCATTGTCTTTACTACATAGGGACATTAGTGTGGCATAGAAGACACTAGCATGGTACGATACTAATCAAAGGACCACACTACTATCCAAGAGGTTTTTTGACACTTGATTCTTATTGGTGACACCTTTCACTATTTCTACACTAGTTTACATCCTTTCACTTATCTGTATTAGTCAATTTTTTGGCTAAGTACATATTTTTTAGTTCATTAATATTTATAGAATAATAAAATAAATTAATTTTTGTATAATTAATGGCTATTGATATTGCTATATTTATTACCTGATTTATTATTCTAACACTTTAAAAACATAGGGTTTTACATTCCATAACTCCCATAAAAGTTACATTAAGGTTTTATTACTTTGGTTATCATGGTTGGGCCAAAAACCCTATCCACATAGTTTCACGTGATGCATAATCATTCAAATCAAAATTTATTACTCGAGAGACCTAGGATACATCTCATGGAGGTAATATCCTCTACCTTACATAGATGCATCAAGTTTTTACATCATGGATATCTATATACTTGTCCAGCTAATAACCAACCATTCAAATATTATATCATCACTAAGAATACTACCCTAATTATTTATTTATATGGGATATCTCTTGTTCTTAGATTCCTTGACTCATATGATTCCTATAGAATATATTCACACATATGAGGTCAGGGAATCTAGTACCACTATTCCTTTACCTATTCCAAATCTTCCTACATTAGAGTTACCTTCACCCATGATGGAGAACAACCTTTTTATAACATAATTCTACTTAAGCACAAAGGATGATGATTTATTCATATAACAACTACCATTACTTATTAACTCATAGGAAATATACATAAAAAACTTAGATACAAATTCCCAAACCACCATAGAAGATAATAAGACACCCATAAACATTGATGATTATTTATGTGGATTGAATGTCACACTAGTAGGCCCTAGAGAGTACAAATATGATTCTAAGACACTCATACCTTTCCTTACACAAGCATCACCACCAGTTCACTATACCCTAGATACAAGCCTAAACATTCACTTATAGTTAGAGGCAGATTCTTCCATACACTCAATACATATTGTTACATCTATGGATATTAACCTAGTTATCAAGATTCAAATAGGCAGTACATAAGATAGACCATAGTTGATTTTATATATATTGCTTGATAGAAGATTGATGGCATTACCCATATTTTACCACAAATATATCAAAAAAATTTCATAGAAGGATGATAGACTCTTTTGTCTTTTTCATAGAATTACCAAACATGATACAGATACATGCTCAACATGATAATATAAATTGAATAAACTCAAAACTTAGGGCACTATCTAGATTACACAGTCTCCACATCTATTAGTAAAATCACCATAACAGACTCTTTGCCAACCTCAACATTCGAGGAATGATCCATTGACCATTTGGGATTTCACCAAGGACCAATACATCCCTAATGTTTCTATAGATTAGGATTATGATCCCAACACTTGTAATTTGGCATTCTTATAAAACATAAGGCATTATGCGATGAAGCTAAAACATGTTATACATTGTCAATAATCCTTAGCACATATCACACTACCAATTACATGTGGCCCTAAGGTGGTCAACATGCTACTTTTTGTCATGAGCGCATGCACTCACATATAGGTTACACTTAGTGGTACATGTTTATAGGTAATTGATGCCACAATCGATCAAATAGATAAATGTTTGAATTTCAGTTATGAGGGACACAAAATTCACATTTTACATGATGGCTCAAATAAAAATAATAGATTTCATACAAACATTGAATAGTCCAATGTGGTCTATCCTAGGACTTTATAGGAGTCTTCTTACAAAATAAATTAACATGTTATCTAAATGCATAAAATCTAGACTAAAGCCAAGAATAATTCTATAGTTATGGAGATAGAATGGTATGATGATCAAAATGATGATGATTTATTAAAATTTGGGTAGATTTAGTAATCGACATTGGATGAACTTCCACCAAATCCACCATTTGACTATCCCCATCATGTGGATGTGTTCTTAGATCTTTAGAGTCACTATATTTCATTTGTTCATAATCTTATTTACTTACATTATTACCTGTACATAGTTTCCTTGCTCCTCATATAAAATTTCATATCATGTTTTTATTACATAGTTTATACTTAGAAAATACAAATACATTCAAATATTTTCTTATAATATATAAATTTCAGATTGTATGCATTTCCATGTTTATATTCCTTCTATTTTCTAGGTACTACATATGCTATATATGTTAGTGTGGTTAGTTCATCATACTTACATGATTTAGTTGTTACCTTCAAGTGTCCATAGATTATTATAGAACTTAGGTCCTCTACCCAGGTCTAGATTTACTACTATCTACCTATCAGGGCACATACACATATGCATTGATTCAACATTGACATATCAGTGCATTGTGGGCATCATACACACAATTTTTGGTTTGCCAGGTTATATGTTTCTATACTCCATATCGTATATTTAGTATTGATTATATCTTGATATTGATCATCCTATATTACACTATTTTTTTTTCTAACTAATAATACTATAAACGTAGCTTATGTACATTTTTATCTTATACAGATTTGTACCACATGCTTATGCATACTTTCATTTCTAGATTTACTAGTTTCTATTTAATTGTGTCTCTTTTCTTCTACATCTACTCAAGTGAATTTGAATATGCCATTGTTTAATGGATCTAAGCCAATTCATTTCATTGTGTGTATACTTTGGATATGTGCCCATGTTCTTATGTGTGCTTTTTGATTGTGTATGTAGACACTTGAACATGTCCTTCCACATGGATCTAAGCCAACCTTGATTACTCTTTGTGTATGTTGAAATTTAATCATGTCCTTGTATGTGTGATTTTTCTCAGACTTAGTTATTTGTGCCCATGTCCCTTATATCATGGCCCCTTAGCCCAATTTACATGCCTCATGTGTTTGTATCTATGCTTTCATGTATTCATCATGGACATGATGCTTGTTTTTTTCTTGTTACTTTCACATCTAGTTTGTGATGCCATGAGGGACCTCATGCATCTCCCCTTCCTCCTTGGGTGCCTTGATGGACACCATGTTGAATCTACATAAGTAGTTTTATCAAATTATATTTATAATTTCTATTCATATACATGTTTACATTGTTATATCTATCTTGACAACATTGTGAACGTTATATCTAAAATACATTGTACATTTCCAACTTATGCTTAATCTATTTTACATAACAATGCCATGTATATGAATTATATTTATTTATCACGTAGATATCATCTATTTTTAGTCTAAAAAATATGATGCATAGATTTTCTTTTGAAGACAATTATTGTAGAGGTTCAACAACTCCCCTCAAAATAGGGGGCATTAATAGGGGTTTGTCATAGAGATCAGGCCATCCTAGTACACTCAAAAACATAGTTTTTAGCATGTAGATAGATTATAGAGCCCAAACTCAAGAAAATACAATCATGCATATATGAGTCTTAGTTTCCCTTAGAAATAATGCTTTTAGACAATAATGAAATACACTACTAGAAGCACGGTGTGTTATATTCCACCCACTGTGTTATTGTCCAATAGCCTCAAAAATAGAAGATTTCAAAATTTTACATAGTCTTAGTCATAGATTATCAAATATGTTCAATATAAACTCAGTTTTTACATAGAATTACATAGGTTTTCATAGATTGGGGGAATTATGCATGACATGATCACTCCCATTTCATATTTTGATATGCATAATCATAGATAATTATGACTTAGTCTAGAATCCATATGCACATATATTATAATTAGGGGCATGTTTGCTTTACATTAATTCCATATGCTCATTTTTACACCAATTCTCTTAGATGGAATGCCAACCCCATGTCATTTTCCATATTGTATACTCTAGACACCATATGCACTAGTTTTTCAATAAGAATACACCAAATTGATGCCTCATTCCATATATAGTAATTGTCATTATTGAGTGGCCTAGAGCCATTTTAAATTTTAGAGTTTATGTGTGGCTTAGAGCCATTTTACACAATTTTGGTTACATCACACAGTTTTAGCTTTAGATGCATCTACTACACATGGGTAGGCAATGATGGAGTCATAGACTACTTGAGTTTTTGAGACACCTACATAAGAGGGTTGGATAAATCATTAGTCCAATCTAGTGATTCATGAATTATGATCTACCAAATAGGGGTGGGCAATGATAGATTCAAGGCCATCTTGAGTTATTAATCTACCCACACATGGGGATTGGGTAAGCCATCAGCCCAGTCTGAGATATTCAAATTTTATCACCATTTACATGTACACATAGGTGTCACTAGGTTTTTACATTAGTTTACATACCTAGTGAGGACACACAATGGAGCTATTAGCCAATTTTAGCCTACATACAGAACTTTGCCTAGAAGGGTCTATGGTATGCAGAGCTGAGCAAAGTCTTAGTTGAGTAGAGTTACTATTGGATGAAGGATCTAATGTGAAAGAAAATATCATGTTACTTGCAAAACTTTTGAAACACTTTAATCAATCTTAAAGTATAATTTGATTGGTCTTTGAGGGACAGGTCTAGAGTTTTAAAGGAAAGGATTCAAGCAGGTATTCATGGTGTTTGAGTAGTTAAAAGTCATGGTAAAGTTTGTACAAGTTTCAAAATATCATCAGATACTTCAAATATCAAGCAATAAGTTATCAATACGAGTATACGAGAACCAAGCTATCTTACACATCATATGGAAACAAATAGATCAATTTAACTTATGCATTTTATAAGTATGCTTAGGATACTTACCAAGGTTTAAAGTTAGACTGGAAAAGTTTCTCTTAGTTCAAGGATCATACTCTACAAATTTCATGTCTTGATGAGATTTTTATCTCAAGATATAAGTCTTCAAAATTTAGCTTGCAAAGCGAGATGAACACACAGATTTCAAAGTAAATCCATGGTAAATAACCATTGGGGTTAAAATATTTCAAAGGATCTTTAAGATAGGTGTGTAAAATTCAAATTTTGGCCTCATAAAATATCAATTTGAGTTCAAACATTCCAATATCAATGATTGACATTCAATCGGATCATAGATCAACAACATGCAGATAGTCAATAGGTCAAAAGCTCCCTAAAGTGAGGTTAATGGTCTAATTTAAATCATGCATCAAAGATCCAATGGTGAGTGGATGATCTAATAGTGTTAGTGGTTTTTGAAGATCTGAATAAGCACATTTGATCATGCATCAATATCTAATGGCAAGCATCAAGTCAAAAGGTTAGTGGATTTTAGGGATAAATAATGAAACTACAACGTGTCATGACCATGGTAACTATCAGGTAAATATATGGATTACATTAGATCATATAAAATAGATATAATAGTGTGATCAAGGTTAAGAAGTAAATATAATTGAGATGATATTGAAGATCAATGAACAAAGTCGAGTCTAAGAGCTTTCATTTAAAGGTTGATGAAGTAGTTTTTGATTGAGACAAAAAAATATAAAGGAGCTGAATTCAAGCATGACATAGGCTGGAATAGAATGGATATATCAAGGATCAACCTCACCATTAAAGATTTAAAAAGGTATAATATGTATTTTAGACCTAATATAGATCAAAAGTGGACAACTTGTTATCAAAACGAGACTAGGCATGTAATAGAGCTTCATCGATATTAAGACTATAAGAAAACCAATAATTTGGGTTGGTTTTCATCTATAGTAGACCTAGGTTTAGGTTCCAAATTAGGGGAATATATGTGCAATTATGAAATATAATCTCGTCTTTTGACATGGACATACTCTCAATAAACTACCACTCAAAATAGACATGGTTATGGCTCTATCAGGTTTAAATATACGAGGATTTGGTCCTCTTGAGTAAGTCAAGTAGAAGATGGTGTAGAGTACCAAGATGGAGATGTGGTGGTTGGAAAAATTATTTAGATAATTCAATATTTTTCAAGGTCTCTAAGGATTTTTTATTCATAGCAAGATCATGACTCATCATCTTAGACACATTCTTGTCCTCTAGTATATTGCTCAACCAATGAGAAGATTCAGAGGCTATTGGGACAAATAAAGGATATTTTGTCTATGATGTATTAATCTAGATTTGATAAAAATATGTTGGTAGCTTAATTAATGATATTTAATGGTGTGATCCCCCTCTCTCCTCCCCTTTCTCCTATATCTCTTATTTACTTCCACATTGTAGCTCTCTCCTAGTTTTTAGAAGAAATTCTCTCTCAATTATGGAAGAGCAGAGAATCTCATTTGATAAGGCTAGACCCTATCAAAATTTATATGAAATACCTCTTGAATAAATAAATATTTTATTTACCTATCTATTCCCTCTAAATAATTTGTAGCAAAGCTTGTGCATGATGGCATTGTGAAGGAGAATTTTCCATGCCCATTGTCCTTCTTTCTTGTTCATTTCTAAGTGTCTTCAAGTTAGTTGTAGGTCTAAGTTAGTGTTATTTATTTCATTGATGCAATCTCTTAGTGAGTCTTAGAACTCCTATTTGCCTTCATTCATTGCTTCTTGAACCTAGCTTATGAAATACTTATGCAATTAGCTAGTTTGTGAGATTTCATGAGCTGGCATTGTCTTATGCTTCTTTAGTATTTACTTCATGCTTATGTGAGTTCTCATTTAAATTTGTTTCATCACCTTGTTAGCTTTATTATCTAACCCTTTTCCTAGTGCAAACATTAGTTTAGGTGATTCATCAAAAATAATTTGGCCTTCTTCGGAGGTTCAACCCCACCATAGGTGACCCACATCCTGGGGTTGCTCCCATAGTGTATATTAATTGGGGGGAGACTGAAGAACTCCCTCCAAGGGTGAAAATTAATGCTACAACAATTTCTAACATTCCCGATGGAACCACAACATATTGAATAAGGTTGATCAATGTTTTTGTTGGCTTGATCAATTTGTAGTGGTGATAATATTCATGCAACAATATCTTGTGACTCAAAACAACAAGACTCCAAAGAACACTCAATTTGGTGCAAAGCAATAACTTTCTTTCATGATAGAAATGACTACAAGATCAGCTTCTAGAGGTATTCCTTTTGAATTCATTAAACTAACTTTAAATTCATCTAAAAGGCTAAGTTTTTTAATACTCACCCATACAATGAAAACTTTCCACTCAAACCCATTTCAATACCTACCTCAACAAGAAGATCTCCGTTATCCCCTTTTACTCCCATGGCTATTCAAAGAGCTTTTTCATTTATGGCCTTTAATAGTCAAAGTCTTTTGGATCTCCCAAAATATGATCCCATGCTAATAGAATCTCTCAAAAGGGTCCCTTATGTCATAGGAGACCAATCTACAACCCCTTTTGAGCACCTCATGGACATAGCCAAATTTTTTAATATTCATAATGTCACTGAAGAAAATATAGCGATTAGATTATTATCTATCTCTTTCAAATGAAAATCCTTAGACTGGTATAGAGGCCTTGCTTCTAATTCTATCCAATCATGGGTTCAACTAGGTGATGCCTTGTGTAAAATATTTGAAGATAAAAGTGACCATTTGTCACTTACACATCAATTAACTACAATCAAAAGGGCTCCCCATGAAGTCATGTAAGACTTCAACACAAGATTTCAAAATATTTGGGATAGAATTCCAGTCTCAGTCAAACTTACCCCTAACTTTTCCATCATTTACTATTTTAAGGATTTAAATAGTGACATAATATTAATGATCCAATATATGGGAGGGAATATACTTTCAAATGCTTATGAGGTGGCTATCAAAGCAAAAAATTGTCTGGTTCAAGCTGGCAAGCTTACACCTAGACCACCAATGCATTTATTTCCTAAAATCATACCACCTTCTATTGTTATCCCTTGACTTGATGTCATTCCTCCTATGCTAACAATTATTACAATAACTACACCAAAATAGGAGAAGGCTTCAACAAGTCAATCTGGTGACTCCTTGGATAACAAAAATTACCAAGATCTTAAGAGTATGTTCCAATATTTTGGAAATGAGTTGGTGAATGTGAAAATGCAACAACCCTAATTCAACAAGCCTTACCAAGCTCCTTACCAACCTCATCAATATTCTTATCAAGGAAATAGGCCATGTTATAAAGGAAATTTACAAGGACAGGGCCAAGGATAAGGATAGCCTAACTATGTTAGACAAAATAAAAATAACCCCAATGATACAAGCACATCTACTACTCTCGTCCCTATTAAAAATAACATTACCCAAGAAGATGAAGTTACTTTACCTTGGAATTAGTTTTTTGGCCAAGCCATTATCCCAAACAATGACTTCAGTCAATCCTTTAATGAGCAATGACATCACATATCTATCTATGGATACAATCAAGCTCTTATGGCCCATAACATAGAGGTTCCTATGATGACAAAGCCAAAAGAGACTTTAAAAATTTAAGGGTCTAATAAGGGACCAAATTAGTTGAATGCCATAATGGTTAATTATGAGAAAGAAAAATATTATGCATCCAACTAGCAAGCTAGTTCTAGTCAGACATACATCCCAATGGTAACAAATACATGATTTAAAAGAAGGAATATGAATGGTAACTAAGAAGTAGTCAAAGAGCCTCCTATAATTGATCATTTACTATCAAATCCAAGTGATCCTATTGCCACTCCAAAACTTCCTATACCTCTAAAGATTCAAAATCAAGGGGATCCTTTTGTACCTTAAAGCTCATAAGTTTAACATACAATGGTTGTGGCTCCTAAAGTATAAACAAATGTTGGTAGTTCACCCATCAACATTGTTGAAAAAATGAATAAATATAATGTGAGTGTACCAATGTGGGATGTGTTTTCTATGCCTGGTCAAGTAGATATCCTCCAATAAGGATTGCCAAATATCAAGATCTTGAGAAGGAACTAGTAAAGGAGAATGTGGTTCTCATCAATGTAGCCAAAGGATATAATGAAGGGAAACTAGGTAAGGTGGTCAAACCTCTTCCCTTATATATTATAGTGATCATTAGTGAATATTTAGTGCACAATTAGTTGATAGATAGTGGGGTTATCACCTCATTAATGCCAAAGTCCATAGTTGATCAGCTTGGACTAAAATATGAGCCCCAATCTAAAGGAGTTCTACAAATTAATGGTTTTTACACCAAGCCATCTGATATCATTAGAGTCCTCAACTTGACCCTGCATGCTTGTCCTAGTGTCTTAGTGGTTCAAGATGTATTGATCCTTGATGTGCCTCCACTTTTTACACTATGCTTATCTAGAGAATTCACTACAAAGATTAGAGGTTATATTTTAGCATATTGGTCATACATGGAATTTAGAACAAGATATGAAACCAAGGTATCCATTAAGGCTAAGCCCATTTCACAATTCCACATAGAGCCTTATGGGCTAGATAGTATAAACCTTAATTGCACTATCCTATATGAATATAAACATTTGGCTATTAAGAACTAAACATGCATCTTGAGGAGATACTTGATATGTTCTTGGATGAACTATAAAATGATAATTAATTAGTTAAACCCTTGGAAGGTGTCAAAGAGAGAGACCTAGGTGTCTACTACTTACATGAAGAGAATTAGTCTATGTCATCCCTCATTGGATTGCAAGAAGATCCTAGTGGCTTATGGAAATTATTATTTGATGGTTCAAGGAGAAAAGATAGAGTGGGTGCAGGTGCAATGCTAGTATCCCCCTCAAATGAAAAGTTTTTATCTTCTTATACGTTCTAATTTAGTTACTCTTATAATCCAATAGAATGAGGGTCTTATTCATGGCCTTCAATGGGCTAGTAAGAGAGGAATCAAGAAAATACAATATTATAGGGATAGTGAGCTAATAGTTCACCAAGTTCAAGGCCAGAATATCACCAAGAATCCTTTGATAAAGTATTACAAACATAGAGTATGGGACCTAATTGAGGATTTTGGGGCCTTCAACATTCAATCTATGTCAAAGAACAAGAATGAACATGCTGATAGGTTGGTAGTTGTGGGAGCTCAATTTGATATCCCAAATGAGTTAAAAAAGACCAAGGTGTAGTCACATGTCAAAGTGGTTGTAAAACCATCAGTGCTAGATAATGAAGCTCATTGGTAGATATTTGAAAATAATAAACAAATTTATTATTTCTTATAATAGGAAGTAGAGCTATCCTCCATAAACTAGGAAAATTTTGAACATCAATATGGGAACAAATTATTCAATTGAGATCTAATAAGATTCTTAAAGGGCTTGTCACCCTTAAAGGTCTTTTCCATGAGGGAGAACATATGAGGAAAGACGAGGTAGTGATGTCAACAAGTGAAGAGAACTATGAAAGATTCTTTATCCTTAAGGACAAACTCCTCAAACTTAGGAAGGTAAGTAGTAAATCTAAGAGGCATGCTTTCATAGAACTTTGAAAATAATACATAGACATCTTTGCTTGGGAATATAGTGACATGAGAGGCTCTGATCTCAAGATGGCCCAACACACTATTAAATTAGAGGTTGAAGTTAAGATTGTTAAGTAAAAGAAAGGACCTATGAACCCAAAAATAGAAGAGCTTATGAGGAAATAATAAACCAAATTAATTAAATCTAAGATTATATTTTGTAATAAGCACTCCTCATGGGTAGCCAATTTGGTGCCTGCCAAGAAGAAGAATGGGGAAATCAGATTATGTGTTGACTTCAGGGATTTAAATAGGGTTTATTTGAAATATCACTACCCCTTACCATCCATATAGAAAATCCTTCAGATAGTTGATAGTTTAAAATGTTTTTTCCTTTTAGATGGGTATTCAAATTATAACCAAGTGTTGATAAGAGAATAAGATTAGTATAAGACTGACTTCACCATAAAGTGGGGCACATATGCTTACCAAAAGATGCCTTTTGGTTTTTTAAATGTATGGGTACCTTTAAAAAGAGCCATGGACATAGATTTTCAAGGGTTGTTGAATTAGATGGTACTAGTTTACTTGGATGACATCATAGTTTTCTCCAAGAAGGCTAGTGAGCACATGGATCACCTGAGGTTGATCTTTGAAAGATACAAAGAGTATGGTATCTCTTTGAATCATAATAAATGTGTGTTTGCTATACATAAGAGAAAACTCTTGGGACATGTTTGTTGGGTGAATATTTTATTATCAACTGACTGACAACAAAATGGGTACATCAACCACAACATAAGGAGATTTATGCAGCAAAATGGGTGTGGTGACCATAACAGATTGAGATAAATCTCTCCTCTCAGCAAGGGGAGGTTCCCTATAAAATATAATACACTAATATAAGATGAAAATATACTCAAGGGTGAAATCATACCATCCATCTCTCTTTTTTTAGAGATGATGTTCACAAAACAAAGGAGAATTTTGGTGTAATTGCTAAAGGCATTTCTCTTCTTTCATAAATGATGTTCAGTAAATAGTAGGAATCCTTTCAGGGTAGTAACTGGATCCACAAGAAACCCATGAAAGCACAAAGTCTTTCATTATTTCTCCTACTGATTAAGAACAAAGTAACATAGTAGGTTTAAGTGTAGCCCAAAGTCTCCACCTAAAACTACAACAGAGTGAAAGATTATGAAGGATAAGGGGAGCTCAAAGTCTCTCCAATATCCTTTACACAAAACATAGACTAAAGACAATTATGACAACACAAATTCTCTCACAGTCAGCTTTAGGACATCTTCCAGCTTATTTCCACTTATTCTATTTATTTTATTAAATGGACAAGACTATATTTAGGAAAAAGACATAAGAATGATTTCCTAGATAACACAAGCTATTTCAACACAAAGTCTGAAAGGTCACTTGCTTTCTCATTCACTTGATTAAATGTGATTAACAGTCTGAGCTCAAAGTCTTAGGAATGCCTTTCAATTTGGATAGAGCTTTGCTTCTAATAACAGAGAGATGTCCCTCCTTCAAAATGAGAGATTACAATATATAGCATTTAAAGAAAGACTTGGGTGCTTGTTTTCATGAAAATGGCCCATGTTACATTAAATACATTGGAAATTATGTGAAGGGGCCATGCTAGAATAGGTCATCAGCCTTAAATTTAGCATTCTAAATCATCTCATATGTCTCCTCCTAAGCATGGGTTTCCTGGTCTTCTTTATGATGCTTACACGATTGTCTATTCGCCTTTACTTAATGAAGAAAAATAGGTCACGCCATTGAATATTTGTGTTCTTTGAGGTCCACCTGGTAGATTGTTCCACCTACTAGAATAAATCTTCTATAGATATTTCTAGATTTTTTGTAGTCGCTCCCTCTTTCCTTACTACATTTTGTCTCTTTTTGGTGATCTAAGCTCTGGGGGCTATCTTCTCACTTTTAGCTAGCTCCTTCAGCTCCTTTCTTGGCTAGTCACTAAGTTTGTTTTTAGGTCTGTGCTCTTTTCAAAATCAACAGTTATTCCATCACCCTAAATTTGATGTCTATAGGGATGTCATCGGTCACTTGAACCACTTTAAACCTTAAACTCTTTCAGTTTAATGGTTCAGTGATTTAGTGTTTTGTAAAGGGCTGCATTCACTTAGTTTTCTTTTGTGTGCTTAAGGTGTCGTTAAACCAATTTTTTGAACCTTTTTCTGGAATCTTCCTCTTGAACCATTCATTGAAATCTTTGATCTTTGAATTTTGAACCCTTTGAACTCGTTGAACCTTTGAACCCTTTTGATTCAAGGTTCAATGGTTTAATGATTCATTCTAATTATTTGAATCCTTTTATTCTTTGAGTCTGTCAAATTCGTTGAACCTTTGAACTCGTTGAACCTTTGAACCTTTCAGAGGTGTGGTTCAATGGTTCAATGATTCAATGGTTCATTCTAATTTTTTAAACCCCACTATTGAATGCTTTTGATTTAACCTCAACATTGAACCATCCTCAAAACACTTAGGAAATTCCTTAAGTGTTTTGAACTTCCCTTTGAGAAAGCCTGCCTGTTGAACCTATGATTTCCTTAGCTGAAAAGGCTCAAGTATTTGAAAAACTTAACTACTTAGAACATTTTTTGAGAAATAAAGAGAGCGTTTTGGTCTGTAGGAACAAAATGGTTGACATGTTGTCTACAAAAATAAGTGACATATTTTGGGAATAACAGCTGGCTCCAATTGGGGAACTTCCATCAATTAAAATTTAAAGCAATTGAAGGGAGTAGGATCCAAACTCTAAGTACCTTCATCTATGCCATTGGGCTATGGAGTCATGCCACCCAAAAAGAAAGGTGCCAAAAACAAATGAACAAAATAAAACAAAACAAAAAAAGACTATACAAATATACAATTGGACTTATCTGATAATACAAGGATTAAAGTGCTTCAGATGCTACCCACTATGAGGTAGTGAAAATGGTGTTCTATCTTGATATATTAGTAAGAAACTATTTTCACCCTAGAATCAGTGATTGGTGAATGGACTTCTCCACCAGGAATCCAATTTTCTATGCATTCCTTTTGGTTCTCTCTTCTTGCCCCTTGACAAGACTTGATCTCTAATTTGAAAACCACAAATCTTTACTCTCTTGTCAAAGAGTTTCTTTACCTCGTATTGATATGCAATAATACGGTCTACTACCATAATTTGCTGCTCTTCTATTTTAGTCCAACACATGATTTGATTATCACCATTGAACACCTACCAATGGTTGACATTATTAGGTACACTTGGTCGAAAGACCATCTCAATAGTGTACTTGTGTTCTTTGAAATCTTGGTGAGAAACCATGAGAGTTATAGAGATGGCCAAAGAATTTGCTCGATCTTTAAATTCTTTAGGCATCACAAAAATACTAAAAACATCAAAAATTTCAAGGTAGTCCCACACCAAATTGTGATAATGTTGCAATATTTTATTCTTGGTTTGATATAGGTTTCTCCCCTGACAAACCACCAGCTCAACATCTCCCCAGGCATGAAGAAGTTTGATGCCTTTCGCTTGAGCAGCCTTCAATCCAAGTAGCAAAGATTCATACTCAGTGTTGTTGTTGGTGTTGCTAAATTACAACTTGTATGACTAGGGAAAAATATCTCCTTAAGGAGATATCAAAACAACTCCAGCTCTAGAACTAGTAGAAGAATTGCTACCATCAAATTCTAGAATCTAAACATCATTAAAATCCGATCTTCTTTCAAATTTTTCTTCACTAGGGAGGGAAGATCCTTTTTCATCTGTACTACACCCTACCAATTCTTTTGATGTCTTGTCTAATTTTTTTGGATTGTCACCTAGTAAACTTTCATCTGATAAAATAGAAACATCTTCAGTAGATAGAAAGTAATTACCCATTCTTGAAGATTCAAAATAGAATTTGAGCTTCAGGGGCTAATGTTTGGGTGACAATGTATTTTGACTCCTTAAAAAGTAGCCTTTACATGATGCCCTTGACAAGAATCCTCACCTCAGATATGTCTATGCTCAATTATCCACCAACATCTTTGCAAAATTTTTGCCCAAGCAGAATGCCATAAGAAGCTAGAACGTCGGCCACCAAGACTATCATTTTAATCCTCTTATCTGGGAAGGCCACGAATGCAAATTTGGCATCTTTGATTTGTCTTAGAAGTGGCACTTGTTTATTTTCCATGGATAAACATCTCCCAAAGGTTTTAGTCAGAGTGAGACTAAGATATTCTACCACCTTGGTGGGCATCACATTATCAGAGGTGCCAAAATCTATAATGTAGTTGTTTAGCTTATTACCATTTATCAGTAGGAAAATGTAGAAAGGTTCTATCTTCTCAGGAGGAGTAATGACAATATTGTTTTAGAAAGATGTGTTCTTTGGGGGATCATGAGTTACCTTTGAAATATCTTATCTTGTAGGGATGGTTTTTTTCTTGATGCATTCAACTAGCCTATCCAACTGCTCAAGGTTGGCTTATAAGTATTCAAACTCAGACATTTAAATCTTGGTCTTCCTAGTATGATCAATTATATCAAATGAATAAAATGAAATAGAAATAGAGGAAGAAAGTCCATCATTCTGGGTTTATTGGGTATGGTACTGGTCTATGAAATTGAGGTAGAAGGTGCAAGGTTGTTTGAGGTACTTACTTTTTTATTGATCAACAGGTCCTTTGATTGGAAAGGCAGTGAAGTCCCCCATTTAGTAATTGAAATTGCTGGTCAAGATTCTTCCCTTATTTTTTCCTTATCATCTTGTTGAGTTGACTGATTTTGGGATCTGGTAAATATAGCATATGATCCATCTAACACTTCTCCTTTACTTTTAGCTTCATCTTGGTAATTTAGGAAATGAATGTTAGAGTTGCCAGCTAATTCTTCTTTGCCTTCTGCAAAGAGATCAGCGTCATAATCTTGGTCCAAATTAGGTTGGAAAGAGAAATCATGTTCAACTTCATGATAACCAACTACTGAGTTAGTTGGTGTTGCTTCAATGGCAAGCTTCCCCTGTGGGGGAGGAAGACGATTTGGGTTGCCCTTGAATCCTGATAACATTGCCTTGGTAAGATTGTTTAGGAAATGTCCTCCTTGGTATATCTTGATAAGATGGAGGAGCAGACATCCCTTGTGCCATTTTATTTTTCAGAGATAGCAATTTATTTGCTAGTTTTTTCACCATAGGATCAATGGTGCCTATAGAAATTTTTTTAGAAGATGAAGAAGATTTATTTCTGTTAGGATCTCTTCTTATCTTTCCTGCCAAGATAAGATCATCTTCAACCTCAGTGGCTAAAATCTAAGCTACAACAAGATCTATGTGGCCAACCCACCTCAATAGGAAACTCACTTCAGGAAGCTGAGAATTGATGAAAAAATATTTAATATTCTCAGGTATCGACTGAGCAATTGTAGGAATATTGTTCCTCAGCTTATTGAATTTATTAATGAAGTCTCGCATAGGTTCATGAGGCTCCTTATTCATTTGCATAAGCTGAGCTAATAGGGTGTGTGTATGTTCTATAGGTTTAAACCTAGTCTCAAACTTGGCCTTCAAAGTGTTCTAGTCAATCACTATTTGTGCTTGCAGATGATAAAACTAGTCTGCGTCAGTGCCTTGCAATGTTTCCATAAATAGTTTGATTGCAATGTCTTCATATTCAATGCCTATCACACCAAAGACTATGCAAAAGGCTGAAATATGTTTATCAGGATGAACCTTCCCATCACCATGGAACTTGGAAAAATTCTTTCTTGAACTACAGGGTAGTTCATGTAAAGGTGGGGTTAGATTCAGAGGACCAAAAGTATTACCCCAGGGACCTTGAGCTACCATGATATGGATATTGAAAAGAGGGATAATAAATCATTGAGGGATATGTACAGACAAAGCTCTACTAGCAGAGGAAAGATAATCTTTGATTGGTATTGGAGACCTGACGTTTGTAGGAGGAAAAATCTTGGTTTGCTAAAGGCAAGATGGTGGAGGAAAAAGATCCAAATTACTTAGCTGTACCAACTCAAATACAGGGTCAAAAATACCTTGAGCTCTCTAGATTCACGTATATGATGGATCTGCCATAGTATGAAATGGAAATGGAAAAGAACTAGAAATGCTTCAATTTGAAGCTTGAGGCTTCAAACTGTGCATTCTTCCTCAACAGAGTCACCAAAAATTGTTGGGTGAATATTTTGTCATCAACTGACTGATAGCAAAATGGGTACATTGACCAAATCATAAGGATATTTATGTAATAAAATGGGTGTGGTGACCACATTAGATTGAGATAAATCTCTCCTCTCAGCAAGGGGAGGTTCCCTATAAACTATAGTATACTAATATAAGCTGAAAATAGACTTAGGGGTGAAATCATACCATCCATATCTCTTTTTTTAGAGATTATGTTCACAAAACAAAGGAGAATTCTAGTGTAATTGCTGAAGGCATTTCTCTTCTTTCAGAAATGATGATCAATAAATAGTAGGAATCCTTTTAGGGTAGTAACTGGATCTACAAGAAACTCATGAAAGCATAAAATCTTTCATTGTTTCTCCTATTGATTAAGGATAAAGTAACATAGTAAAATTAAGCTCAACCCAAAGTCTCCACCTAAAACTACAATAGAGTGAAAGATTACGAAGGATAAGGGGAGCTCAAAGTCTCTCCAATATCCTTTACACAAAACATATACTAAAGACAATTATGACAGCACAAAGTCTCTCACAGTTAGCTTTAGGACATCTTCCAACTTCTTTCCACTTATTTTGCTTATTTTATTAAAATGACAAGACTAAATTTAGGAAAAATACATAAGAATGATTTCCTAGATAACATAAGCTATTTCAACACAAAGTCTAAAAGGTCACTTGCTTTCTCATTCACTTGATTAAATATGATTAACAGTCTGAGCTCAAAGTCTTAAGAATGCTTTTCAATTTGGGTAGAGCTTCGCTTCTAATAATAGAGAGATCTCTAATATATACATCTAAAGAAAGACTTGGGCACTTATTTTCATGGAAATGGCCCATGCTGCATTGAATGCATTAGAAATTCTATGAAGGGGCCATGCTGGAATAGGTCATCAGCCTTAACTTTAGCATTCTAAATCATCTCAAATGTCTCCTCCTAAGAATGGGTTGCCTGGTCTTCTTTATGATGCTTACACAGCTGTCCATTCGCCTTTACTTCATGAAGAAAAATAGGCCATGCCATTGAATGTTTGTGTTCTCTGAGGTCCACCTAGTGGACTGTTCCACCTACTAGAATAACTCTTCTACAAATATTTCTAGATTTTCTATAGTCATTCCCTCTTTTCTTGCTACATTTTGTCTCTTCCTGGTGATCTAAGCTCTTAGGGCTATCTTCGCACTTTCAATTGGCTTCTTCAGCTCCTTTCTTGGCTAGTTTTTGAGTTTGTTCTCAGGTCTATGATCTTTTGAAAATCAATGGTTATTACATCACCTTGAATTTGACATCTATGGGGATGTCATCGGTTACTTGAACCACTTTAAACCTTGAATCTTGAACTCTTTCAGTTCAATGGTTCAACAGTTCGGTGATTCAATGTTTTGTAAAGGGCCATGATCACTTAGTTTTATTTTGTACACTTAAGGCATAATTGAACCAATTCTTTGAACCATTTAGTTGAACCATTTGGTTGAACCTTTTTCTAGAATCTTCCTCTTGAACCATTCACTCAAAGCTTTGATCTTTGAATTTTTAACCCTTTGAACTCATTGAACTCCTTGAACCTTTGAACCTTTGAACCCTTTCAGTTCAAGGGTCAACGGTTCAATGATTCATTATAATTATTTGAATCCTTTTATTCTTTGAGTCCATCAAAATCATTGAACCTTTGAACTCGTAAAAACTTTGAACCTTTCAGAGGCGGGGTTCAATGGTTCATTCCAATTCTTTGAACCCCACCGTTGAATGCTTTTGATTGAACCTCGACGTTGAACCATCCTCAAAACACTTAGGACATGCCTTAAGTGTTTTGAACTTCCCTTTGAGAAAGCTCGCCTATTGAACCTGCTATTTCCTTAGCTGAAAAGGCTTGAGTATTTGAAAAACTTAACTACTCAGAACATTTTTTGAGAAATAAAGAGAGCATTTTGGTCTGTAGGACCAAAATGGTCGACATGTTGTCCACAAAAACAAGTGACAAATTTTGGGAACAACAATGTTATCTCAAAATAAGGATTAGATATTGACCCTAAATAAACTAGTACCATCTTGGCATTATCTTTGCCTAAGCACAAGAAGGGAATTCAGAGCTTCCTTGGGAAAATAAACTTTGTGAGAAGGTTTATACCTAGTTTTTCGAACCTAGTCAAACCCATCACTACCATGCTAAAGAAGAACCAAGTGTTTACTTGGTTAAGTGAAGGAAAGGAAGAATTTAAAGCTATCAATCAAGCTATTATTGAGGCACCTACAATCATGAATCCTGATTTCTCAAAGGATTCTATACTATATGCCTTTACAAATGTTGATAATATATCAACTATGTTGATGCAAAATAATGGTGAAGGACTTGAGAAACTAATTGATTTCTTTAGTCAAGGGCTTGAAAGATATGAGGTAAGATACACTTTAAAAAAAAATCAAGTCCTTATAGTTGTGAGAATCCTCAAGAAGTTTAGGCCAATGCTCTCAAAAAACAAGATTCATCTAATGGTGTCTCACCCTAGAGTGAGATATTTCCTGCTTAACAAAAATTTGAATGAGAAAAGAGCTAACTAGATTACCAAAGTCATGGAGTATGATGTGGCTATTAAGGTCACTAAGCTAGTCATAGGCAAAGGCTTATGGGAGCATATGGTTGATGACCTTCATGATGATAAATAAGTTGTCTTGGTGGCACAAGGCAACTCACTAATAGATGCACCTCCTCCTTTCAATAGTTGGCTCTAAGATATGACACATTTCTTAATGACAAGAGAATACCCACTAGGTATGGACAAAGAAAAAAGAAGGTATTTTAGACTATAGTCTATACCTTTTATATTAGTTGATAGGATTTTATTCAGAAAATATCTCAATGGGGTACTTCCTAGGTGCATTGATAATAGTCAAGTGACAAATCTCTTAGAGAAATTTCATGATGGACCTACAGGTGGCCATTTTTCTCTAAGAATAAAAATAGAAAAGGTAATGAGAGTTGGTTATTACTGGCTTAGCTTCTGCAAGGATGCCTATGCATGGGTCAAGAAATGTCAAAAGTATGATCTATTTATAGGCAAACAAAGATTAGTAGCCCTTCCACTCAACCCAATCTAGGTGGATCAACCCTTCATGTAATGGGGGTTGGACTTTATAAGAATGATCAATCCAACTTCAAGTATAAGGCATAAATGGGTGCTCATTACAATTGACTACTTTACCAGGTGGGTGGAAACAATTACCTTGAAAGAAGCTAATGAGATAGTAGTATTGGACTTCTATTATAGCATAGTAACTAGGTTTAGTGTCCCTGATACTATAATTTTAGATAATGCATTAGAATTTATTGGCATGAGAACAAGTGAATGTTAACTTAAGTTAGGAATATACCTTAGTACATCCTCTAATTACTATCCCCAAGGTAGTGGACTTGTAGGGTCCATAAATAAGAACTTGATTTGGATCATCAAGAGGACTATGCAAGATAATCAAAGAGTGTGGCACAATAAGCTGAAAACAACCTTATGGACTGATAGAGTGACTCCCAAATATGCCATTGGAAATTATCCATATGTCCTTGTATATGGAATGAAACATAAATTTTGCATTTCTCTTGAACTACCTATATTAGAGTCAGCCCATCAACTTGAGTTGATGGAGGGCGGACCTATGGAAGTGAGGATGACAGACCTCATGGAGCTTGAAGAAACTATAGACCTTGTAAGGGAGCCATTAGAGTCATATCAAGCTTAGGTCAAGACATCAATTGATAAGAGAGCCATAGCAAGAGACTTCAAATAAGGGGACCTAATCCTCAAATGGGACTCAAATAAGACCAAGCCAGGAAACCATACCAATTTTTATAGCTTGTATAGTGGTCTTTATTTGGTCCATAGATGCAAGCAACATAATGCTTTTTAGCTTGCTTAATTGGATGGAGAGGTATTGGCCATCCTAGTCAATGACATTCATTTAAAACCCTATTATTAGAAGAATTTGCATCCTTTGTAATATATTGTATATATTAGGGTAGTTTTCTATGCTTTCCTCTAAGTTCCTTGTGCACATTTATTTTTTATTGTGTGTTTCTTTCAATAAGTTCCTTGGGCACGGTTTTTTGTTTTGTTTTTGTTTCCTTTTGGTCCCTATTTTAAGAGGAGGCTCCTAGGCACGGATAGCCTTGTATCAATTTCATATCAACTGGGAGAGGAAATTTTGAATCCAAATGCCCAATGGATAAATTTAAGGACACTAATCTTTGCATAGTAGGCATGCAACCCCAAAATGTTGCCAAAAATGTTGGCCAATTTTGGCTTACATATAGAACTTTGCCTAAAAGGGTCTATGGAATGAAGATTTGAGCAAAGTCCTAGTCAAGTAGAGTTCTTGTTGGATTAAGGATCTAATGTGAAAGAGAAGATCATGTCACTTTCAAAGCTTTTGAAATACTTTAATAAAGTTTAAAGTGTAATCTGATCAGTCTTTGAGGGATGGGTCTAGAGTTGTAAAGGAAAGAATCTAAGTAGGTCTTCATGGTGTCTAAATATTTCAAAGTCATGGGTGAGTTTGTAAAAGTTTTAGAAGATTATTAGAGTCTTCAAAGATCAAGAAACAAGTTGCTAGCATGAGTCTAAGTGAACCATGCCATCTTGCATGTCACATAGAAATAAATAGATCAGTTTATTTATGTATTTTATAATTATGCTCATGATGCTTAAAAAGTTTAAAGGTTACATGGAAATGTTTCTCTTAGTGCTAAGATCATACTCAACAAATTCAATGTCTTGATTAGATTTCTAACTCAAGATATAAGTCTTCAAAGTTTAGCTTGTAAAGCAAGATGGGTACATAGATGTCAAAGTAAAGCCAAGGTAAATAACCATTGGGGTTTAAATATTTTAAAGGATATATGATATAGGCACGTAGATGTCAAATTTGGGCCTCATAAAATATCCTTTTGAGTTCAAAAATTCTAAGATTAATGGTCGGTGTTTGATCAGATCATAGATAAACAACATGCATATAGTTAATAGGTCAAAAGGTCCATAAAACAAGATCAATAGTCTACATTAAATTATGCATCAAAGATACAATGGTGAGTGGAGAATATAATAGTGTCAGTGGGTCCTGAATATTTGATGGAGTGCATTTGATCATCCATAAGGATCTAATGGCACGTATCAAGTCAAAAGGTCAGCTGATACTAGGGACAAATAAGAAAGATGTCAAGACAAGTGTCATGACCATGGTAAATGTCAAGTAAATATATGGCTTGTATTAGATCATATAAAGGATATCTAATTATGTGAGAAAGGTAAATAAGTTAATAGGCTTGAGTCAATATCGATGATCAATAAACAAAGTTGAGTCAAAGAGCCTCTGTTTGAAGGTTGACAAAGCAGTTTTCAACCAAGACAAAAAAATATAAAGGAGATAAGTTTAAGGATGACCTAAGTTGGACCAAAATGAATATCTCAAGGACTAGCCTCACCATTAAGGCTATAAAAAGGTATAATAGTTATCTTATACATAAAATAAATCAAAAGTTAATAACTTGTCAAAATGAGACCAGGCTTCTAGTAGAGATTCATTGATATTAAGACTATAAGAAAACTAATAATTTAGATTGGTTTTCATCTATAGTAAACTTAGGTTTAGGTTCCAAATTAGGGGTAGATATGTGAAATTATGGAAGAGTGTCTCATCCTTTGACATGGACATACTCTCGACAAACTACCATTCAAAGCAGACATGGTTATGGCTCAGTCAGGTTTAAAGATATGAGGATTTGGTCCTCATGATCAAGTCAAGTAGAAGATGGCATAGATTCCCAAGATGGTGATTTGGTGGTTGGAGAAATTAGATAGAACATGTAATATATTTTCAAGGTCTCTAAGGATTTTTACTTCATAAAAGGATCATGACTCATCATCTTAGACACATTCTTATCCTCTAGTATATTGCTCAACCAATGAGAAGATTTGGAGGCTATTGGGACAAATAAAGGCTATTTTTTCTATGATGTATTAATCTAAATTTGATAAAAATGTAGTGTTAACTCAATTAATTATCTTAGATGGAATATTCCCCCTTTCTCCTCCCCTTTCTCATATATCTCTTATTTTCTTCCACATTGTAGCTCTCTCAATTTTTAGAAGAAATTATCTCTCAATTCTAGAAGAGAAGAGACTCTCATTTGATAAGGATAGACCCTATCAAAATTTATATAAAAGAACTCTTGAAGTAATAAATATTTTATTTACCTATCTCTTCCCTCTAAATTATGTGCATAAAAGCTTGTGCATGCTAGCATTCTGAAGGAGAAACTTCCATGCCCATTATCCTTATTTCTTGCTCATTTCTAGATGTCTTCAATTTAGTTTTAGGTCTAAGTTTTCTTTTTGTCATTGATGCAAGCTCTCAGTGAGTGTTATAAATCCTCTTTGCCTTCATTCATTGCTTCTTGAACCTATATTATGAAATACTTATGTAACTAGCTAGTTTTGTGATATTGTGTGAGCTATCATTATCTTATGCTTCCTTAGTGTTTACTTCATGATTATGTGATTTATCATTTAAATTTGGTGAATCACCTTGTTAGCTTTATTAGGATACTTTTTACCCCTTCTCTAACCCTTTTCCCAGTGCAAACATTAGTTTAGGTGATTCATCAAAAGGAATCCGGCCTTCTTCAGAGGTTGAACCCCACCATAGGTGACCCATAGCCTGGGGTTGTTCCCATAGTGTAGGTTAATTTAGGGAAGCCTGAAGAACTCTATCCAAGAGTGAAAATTGATGTTATAATAAGAGCACAGTACATAGACTGATACCCACATTCATAGGCTTCACCTCTTAGGTAATTCTAGGTACATTTATCTTTCCTTTATCCTAGTTACTTCACTTTGTTGCAATTTTATAATAAAGGGGGAAAATATAGTCATCTAAAAGGTAATTTAATGCAATGAGTGTCACTTGAGACTACCATATCCTTAGCTTAGCTTTAGACCTATTTTAAGGCCTCTTTTTATCCTTTTATAGCTTATATATGCTTTGAACCCATGCCTAGATATACCAAAAGCTACATTGAAACATCACCTAGGCATCCCACTCCTTTTTCACATGTGCCAGTCACTTGGATAATAGTGAATCCCCTTTGGTCTATAGTGCAGGGTGTTATTGGCAAAGAGGGCAATGTTACTGACCCTTAACTTATTTTTACCCTAACAAATATATTTACACTCCTCGAAGCATCTTAGGGTTGTCCTAGACTCATTTCATGTCTCAATAAACATCATAACACTATATAAAGACCATTCTCATTCATTTATTTGTTACATGGAAATTCTCATGAGCAAGCTCATAAATAGTTTTGTGAATTAAGGTTATTAATCCCTATTTACCTCTATTTATACATATGTCTATCTACAATATCCCAAAGCTTAGTTTCACTCAAATTTCCAATTTCAAGTCACACTCAAAGAATTTAAATTGGCATTCATACTTAGGCATACTAGCATCATTCTCACTTACACTAACACTTAGATTGGGAGAACTACATCAGGATTGATCTTGTTTTGATGTATTTTTATGTAGGTAATTCTCAACACATGAGGTGTTGAGGTCAAGTCCAAATTATCATAATAATGCCACACTTATTACACTTATGTTCATTAAGACCCTAACAAGCATGGAGGCTTAAGGTTCCTTAGTGAAATTAGTCAAAATAAATCACAAATGATGATTCAAGTCTTGGTTATGTAGGTATAGGCTTCCTAGAATAGAGTAAATTTCAGCCCCAAATTTCACTACTTCATCTGCATAGGGTCCATAACACTACACATAAGGTCAATAACATAGTACATTTTTGGAAAAAAAGTTCATTCTATTATTCAAAGAGGGTTATAACACTTGTTTTTGGCTAATGACACTCTTCCCTACTTCTGCATCACTTTTTAACCTAACACTTGTTTGTTTTAGACATATTTTCCATCTAAGTACACCCTTTTCAATTCATTACTATTTATAGGCTAAGTAAACAAATCAACTATTATACAAATCGGTGGCTGTTGATACTACAGTATTTTATTCCATGATTTAGATACTAATATATTTGATCTACTTATGGTTTTAAATTAATTCTAAAAATAGTTAAAATAAATACCATAAAGAGAATGATGTAGTTGGAATACAAGTGAATAACATTACACAAAGCCTTGATGTTGATCCATATAGATCTCCTCTTGGAGATCACCATACAGGGAAATACTCTTCACATCCATCTAGTATACTAACCATTAGTGTGATGCATAGAGAGAGAACAAGGCACATAGAATTCATCTTTACAGTAATGAAAAACATCTTAGAGTAATCAATCCATTTGCCTTATGAGAAAACCTTAGCTATAAGATGAGCCTTGTATTTATTTATAGTACCGTCTACTTCATATTTGAGATTATATACCCATTTACATCTCACAATTTTTATTCCCTTATGAAAAGGCACTAAATCTCATGTGTTATTATTCATTAGTGAATAATATTCTTATTACATAACAACTTCCCACTTAGGTTAACTTGTCACCTCAAAAAATAAAACTATATAATTATAAAGTGTATGACTCAAAAGAGTAATACCAAGAGTTTGAGGTTAAGTGTGGCATTGATCAACAAGATCACCAACCAAATCATTAGTTATTTTCAAGGTAGACTATGCCCACTTTGGCATGTTTGGTGTACAAGGAGGAAAAGAAGAAACTTCAACATTTATGTCTTCATCAATATTAAGAAGTAGGCCCTCCCTATAATGTGCATGAGGTATTATAAAAAATAGAAAAGAATATGAATCTGATACCAAAGGATTGATATTATCATCAATTCTAACATCTCATTGAAATAAGACATCATGTGTGATAGGATAAAAGAGGTGATATGCATTCACATCCTCGCAATGACCAATAAATATGAGTTTTTAGATTTTTTTCTTCATATATTTGTGTTTGTGATAAAAAAAATTCACAAGACTTACTTTTGAAGACATATAATCTAAAAACATTAAATTTTTATCTTGACCATGCTTCTTTAGGATTATTATTCACCACTAGCTTGTGGGGAATTTTATTTTTTATATAAGTTAAATAATTGACTGCTTAAGACCAGAACTGAGATACTAATTCCCTTGACTGTATTATATAATTCATCATTTCCTTGATTCTTATGTTTTTCCACTTAGTAACACCTTTTTTCCAAAATTTTCAAGGCATAGTGAATTGGTGTTAAATGCCATGTTAATTACAATAATATAAAAGGATTTACTTGCATATTTACCACTACCTTATGGGGAATGTGGTTTTGTATGTAAGTCAAACAATTGACTACTTCAGTCTAGAACCAAGGTGTTAATTCCCTTGATTGTATCATATAATTCGCCTTTTCCTTGAGTATTATTGTTTACTACATAGTAACACCATTTTTCTAAGTTTTTTAAGGCATAGTGAATTGGTGTTGAATGTAATGTTCAGTATAATAAACCTAAAAATATTTACTTACATATTCTTCCTTACAAAAGCCTTTAATGTTTTTAATTTCTCAAACACTTTGATTTTGTACTTAAAAAAATACACCCAAGTCCTCTGAATAAAATCATTAGTGAAGATTACTATGTATTTTGCACCATAATATGAATGAGTTGGAAACCATGTCAAATCACTATGTACTAACTCCAATTGAGTCTTATCTCTCTTATATTATCCCTTTAGAAAGGGATATTGATGTTTTTTCCAATCATGCATCCTAGAAAAATGATATCATTATTGAATAGCTTAAGAAGGCCTATCACTAAGTGTTTATAACTCAATTGTTTCAAATACCTGTAATTGAGATTACCAAAATATTCATGGCTTAATTTTTACACTGTGTCAGCATGAGAAAATAGAGAAAAATCTATAGAGGATTCAAATCCATCAAATAAGTACAAGTGTGACCTATGATCGACCACACATGTTGGTACTACATCTTGTGGATTATTTAATTCTCTAATTATAACATTATGTGGAGTAAACTCCACAGTTTCTCCATCACCAAAATTATAAATTTGATAAATTGACAACAAATTTGAATACATTTTAAGGTACAAAAAGTACATCATTGATTCACCCATCCTACATATTGATAATGTATCATCCCAAAATTTCAATTGATGGTGAGTTAGATGTTTAGAGGCACTATAATCAAGTATCCATCTATCTGACATGGGAGAATATGCCCTAGTAGAGAGAGATTTCCATTACCTATGTTTTAAGAAGATAAAGGATGAGGTGAAAAACTATTATGTTGTTTTAATTTTATTTCCAATGCTTCCATTTTATGATAACATATATGCTTTGGATGATTTGTTATGTTATAGTATGGATAAGGATCATAAACCTTTTTTTAATGACTTTTGGGTTTACTAGGAATGGAAGGTTTAGAGGACTTAGTAGTGGTATCTAGAGAATTTTGTAATTCTGTTGGTTTATTAGGAGTTTTTTTTTGGATTCTATTTACTCTTATGATAATTTTCCACCAAGGCATGACTTGAACTAGGTAACGTATCTAGTGACATTAATTTTATTTGTTCATGAGATATCCTTTTACAAAATAGCTCAAAACATGGTATTTTAAATTGATCTCCTAGGGCATCCATAATAGAAGAAAAAGTAGAATAAAAAATAATAAATGGAACTTTTAACTTTGACATAACGAAAAAATACATTCATTATCCTATATTGCTTTTCCACCAACTTTTAACTGAGCTCTTAGTGACTTACATTTTTCTAGAAATTATTCAATTGAAGTAAAATTAGAATAATAGCATGAAGTCAACTCGACATATAATTTTAGAATTTTAAATTTATTGATTTTATTGAATAAAATTTCAAAAATTTCCCATACCTATTTTGTATTCGTGGTGTCAGTGATGTGGAACACTAGATTGTCTAACATATTTATGGAAATTAGACTAAGTGCCTCATCCTACTTGCATGAATACTATTTTTAATAGGTGAATGCAAGATCAATGTCTTCAAAGACTCTCCAAAATCCTATAAACCATATTAATTTTTGCATATTTCATTTCTATACATTAATTTATTATGTTCAACAGTTCAAATAGTTAGTTTTCCATTGTAGAAGAGGAAAAAGAGGGAAACAAGTTGACCATTTTCACATATGTGTGTGTCCCATAAATAATTGTATTATTTTAAAAAAATTTCCTCTTTTAAAATAAAAAAGTAAATAAACCAAGAAGGATGCAAATTTATGCACTCCCTACAATAATATATCTAATATCTGACTTGGAGTAGAAATTATATTTTCATGTTGCTTATAATTATGCCATTATAATGTTTAGTTTTGAAGCAAAGGAGAGTATAAGATATAAAATTCTATAAATCCTATTATTATATGTGAAATTTAATAATTTTATAGCATTTAAATTGAAAATTTATACATTTAAAAAATAACACCTCAAAATTCCTTATGGATCTCAAGTTTTGAGTTTCCAAAGGTGTCTTTCCAAGGTAGGAGGTAGGTCCTATAGGACAAAATGTACTTTTATAGAAATAAAATAGATCTAAAAATGATGATAGGTTATATTTAACATTATTGCATTGGAGCCATGATTCCAAAAAAAAAATGAGGGGTCTCTAAACCTCATGGTTTGCAAGTTATGGCCTTTGGAGTGACAACTAGTTTGATAAACCAAGTGCAATGATGAGCACTAACCACTAGTAGTTTATAGTCTAGTCACATGGGTGGTTAGATCTGGTAGTTAGGCTTGGAGATTTTATGATGTCGTAAAGGTATAAGGTGATGTCATCAAGCACATAACTAATGAAAAAAATTACTATGGGCATGAAAACTAATGCATTAAGGTACGACTTTGTAAAAAACAATTTTTTAAAAAAACGTGCCCATTCATACACTATTAACTATTAAATATGCATGTAAATTGATGTAAAATTATTCATTATGCATAACCATATGGCCTCTATTGTGTACCAAAAACATACAAAATTAAATTTGAAGTAAACTACAATTTTCTTTAAATTATGAATGTTTTATATTAAAACAAAGGCTTTGGGGCCCTCTAAACACAATGGTGAGGCTTAAAAAGCCTCAAAACACACTTGTCAGAAGCTTCCTTCAAAATTTGGGAAAATAAAGGTAATTTATAGCTAGATAAGATCCAAATATTTGATACCATATTGCATTTTATATCAGGCATAAGTTATTGTTAAGATCAATCTAAAAATATAAAACCACAACAAAAGCTCTTGCCAACAAAATAATATACGCTCAACAATGAGTAAGCATAAAGGAAAATTATTATTGATTCAAAAAATGTAGTACAAGCCAGAATTATATTTTATTCTTCACACTCTTCTCTATAAATCTAATGGAATGCATAAATATATAGGCTTGAAATAATGTTTATCCATAGCTAACAACTAGCTTGGAAATCCTTAAATAAGGAATGAGTCATATCCCATAAAACTAGAAAAAGTTAAATAAAACATATAGTGAACTATGTTTGTTCAAAAAATAACAACTTGGACCTATCCTTAAACACTCCTTAAATAGGCTTAACTAGTTTAGGTGTGAACATAATGTGTTAGACTAGTGCCATAAATAACTAAAAAGCTACTATTTAGTGACTACTTTAACAAAAGTTGTAAATATTGGGCTGATTCCTCAAAAAACTATAGAAGGTAGACTATATCTCTCTCATATTGTCAAATTCTTAGTTCTCTATGAAATTTTTAGATCTGAATTTCATGGTAAAGATAGTTATTTGTAAGAAGAAAATGTTTGTTGTATGTGGGAGTTAATAAGAGCTAGTTGATAGCTTCCTAAGGTTGACTTGAAGTTAGCTAAAGTTAGCTTGAGAATGAAATTGATTAAATTGGAGTATTAATGAACTAATTATATAAGGATAGGAAGCAAAACCAAATTTTGAACATGAAAAATGTGTTAAAACGTGCATTCCATGAGTGAAAATCAAAAGTGCATTCAACCATGACAAAGCCATCACTATGTGTAGGTGGTAGTTGTGCAACCATAGTGGTATTTTTTGAAGCTTTTAGGGAAGTTGTATGAACTATCATGAAAATTTCACAAACACCATAATATTTTATTTGTGCACATCAAAAATCCTAGGTTTGGAATATTGAAGTCTAAAATTTTCAAGTTTTGCATTTTGGGAAGACCTGAAAAGAGGAAAAAAGAGAAGAGTGGGCTTTAGCATATTAATGTTTATGGATGTCCTTACATAATCATCATATATCATAAAAATGTTACATTGTGTAAAATGTGGGTACATACAGACACCTTAGCATTGTGATGTCTATGTATCTTCCATTTTGTCTTGCATATATCTCATTAGTCCAGCCACATCTATATGTTTTGGTGCTTTAGCTACTCTTGAAATTCTACCACATAAACCTCCTTTGTGTGCCACTTTATTATAAATATAGATCTAGATACCAAATGATTATCTTAAATATTTTGATCAATAACTTCACTTGCAAATTATCCACAACACTCTCATTGGAAGATGTTTATAGCTACTTTCTACCCACACTCATAAATTTGAAAATAAAAAATAATCAATCATTACTACAAACCTTGCTCTAATACTAAATGATGTAGCCAAAATTAGGGTTCTAAAATAAGATATACCTTAGGATACACAACCCTCAAAATAAATAATGAAGTATGTAATAAAATACAAGAGACACACTCATATATTTATTAGATTTGAATGGAAAGGAAATACAATAGGCACAATGATAATAACGACTACATAATCTGATAATGAGATGTGTTACAACATCAAATATATAAACATTTGCCTTGTAACTCACAATATTTACATATGTAGCCTAACTCTCATAACAATTGTATACACTCCATTTTTATCACTTCCATGTCAAAATTGCAAAAAGGAATGACTTCTCACAATTTCACACAAACTAGTTCAGAATCATCTATTTGGCCCAGATTCATCTGTTCATCTAATGTGTTAGTTTGAATTCACCTTGGGGAATCCATATGTGGGATAATTCACCATATTAAATTTGTTTAGTTATAATTTTGGTCAATTTATTTAGTCATTATTCTACTTTGATCAATTCACCAATTCTCCTTCTTTGATCAATTAATTCAAATATTTCCCCTTCTCTAGTCATCTCCTTTAATCATTCTTATAATCAATTTTTCCACATGGTATTAATTAAATTGATATTTAAATAATTGAATTAACCATTCTTCTAACTATAATTATATGCAAATGGAATTATATTTTCCTTTTAATTGTTAATTCTTATTTTTTCTTTCTCCTTCCAAAGGGTATCTTCATTTGATAAATAATCTAAAGATCCTATGGAATATCTTTTGTGAGCCCAACAATTAATAAATAAATTAATATGAAGGATTATTCTCCACCCTTAATCTTGGAGAAAATATGAAGTGCCCTTAATGAATCTTTTGAGATATTTTAGGGAGCACTCTCAACCCTTCATCTCAGAAATAAGATGAAGGGCCCACATTAGTTATGAATGTGCTTTCTTGAGAATGGTTCTCCACCCTTCATATTAGAAACAAGATGAAGGGACCATATTGACTTTTAAAAAGATATTTTGAGTATAAATATTCATTCTTCATATTGTATGCAATATGGATGGCTCATATTAATCCCCCTTTTATATTTTAAAGAGAATTCCTCCACCCTTCATCTTAGTCAAGATGAAGGGTTCATATTATAAATCCATGTGCTAATCTATGTTCCTTGTTGAGGATGCATTTAAAACCATCCATCTTGGACTCAAGATGAGGGTTCCTTATTGATTTGAAATTTTTATAAATAGACCCTTTCCCTTTGTAATTTTCTATGCTTAGATTTAAAAGTGAAGCTTTGCCAATTTCTTACGCTAACTAATGCATCAAATTATATAAATTCAACTATTCAAGGTTTTCAATAAGAGAGGATATAAAAAATAACATTTTTAAATACTTTTTGAAACTACATCTGATATGAATCTAGTTTCGACAAAGTGAATGATCCTCTCAAATATAAGGTTATAATCCTTTTGATTTTAGTTTCATTTAACTTTGCCTTAGCTCATGAGGCATTAGGCTAGAGGTTTTAGAAATACATTTTGTAGTTGATTGTTTACTCATTTAACCAAGTTTATAACCCATTTACAAGATCCTAATGACACATATGACACACCCTGTGGGACAGACGCAACCCACTCTTATTTTTAGCCTTTATTATAATTTTTATTTACTAAAAAACTAATTATTTTATCTCATTTTTGATAAATTTATAATTTTTTTTATACCTCTACATATTGGTGAATTTGATTTATGAAAATGGTGAATTCACCACTATTTTTTTGCTAATTGATGAAAATTCCATATAACTAACAAAATGCCTTTGTTATTTGTTTTATTTTTTGTTTTATATTATGTGTAGGTTTTATAATCAACAAAATTATCAATAAATCAATGAAATTATCAAGAAATTGAGGAAATCATCATAGAATCAATGATATTACTCTCAAGTATCACATAAGTTATTTTCCTACTAAATGGCAAATTTCTTTGTTTCGATGAAATTGACTTCTATTCGAATGAAATCAACCTACTAATCAGTGAAAATACCCACATAATCTATCAAAATGCCTCTATTATTTGTTTTAATCTATGTTATGTATTATGTGTAGGTTTTATATTTAGAGAAATCATCTTACAATTGGTGAAATTATTAAGAAATTAGTGAAATTACTCTTAGGTATTTACAAATTTACTTTCTTGTTAATCAGTGAAATTACTTTATTATCAGTGAAATTTATTATTATCAATGAAATTAACTTGGTAATAATTGTATTCACCTTTGTCTATGTTTTTTTACTTTATATTATGTTTTATGTAGGTTCTTGAAAATAGTGAATTGGCCCTTCTAATTAGTGAATTCACTTGTATATCAAAAAAACTGAGAGTTGTTAAAAATGTAAAAAATTGACCTCCTTCATTTGACAAAGACACACCAAGTAAAACTACTTACTTTTTTTTTTCTTATAGATTCCAAAAGGCTATGGTGATCTATTCAAACATATAATACTTGTTCACATTTCTTTTAGTGCTTTAAAAGGAATTCATCATTTGACTTGTTACCATAAAAAAACTTTCATTTCTACTCATCTTTATTCAATTATTTTCTTAAGTGTTTGATTGTGTACTTATGAAATCATTCACATGTATGATCTCCCATTTGGTACATTGACTCATAAATGTAGAGGTCATCCTTTATTTTTATCTTGAGAGATTTTCCTATTATGCTCTTTGCTTGACCATAGTGAGATACCTACAAATCAAAATGGCAATACCTTTCATTTTTATTTTGATTGCATGATTGGGGTGTCATTACCTTATTACAAGTCCTTAGGGTGTGGTGATTGGGATGTCATTACCCAAAATTCATATAAACTTCATTATCCAATAGGGTATACAAATTGAGGTTACTGTTGATGACAAAAATTGTGCTTGATTTTAATCAACATCAATGGGAAGTTTCAAGCTGTGGGATGCTGCGGCTTGAAAAAACCTCCAAATTTTAGAGAAGCTGGTCTCTTCTTTTGTATTGGGTGTTGGGGGAAAAGGGATAAGAGATTAAACAAAAATGCAAATGCAGGAACTGAAACCTAACTATGGTGATGCGCCTGAGTGTAATCCTAATCCTAACCTGAGCACAGTGAGACTATTATATGATACTATTACATTTAAGAGTAGACAAGTGCATGATCAATGTAAAAGATTGGAATAACAGAAATAGAGGCTCATAATAGGGGAGTCTTTTGCTGAGATACAGGAATTGTCAACAAAGGCATAGTGTTCAATCTTCTTAATAGAATCTTCTAATCACATTAGAGGTGCAGAAGTCATGCACAGTTATGTAGAACTTCAGACTCTAGAAAATGGGATAGAAGTAAATAACATTTCCAATCACAACACTAGAAAATCTACATCATAGACTACTTTGTAAATGACACAGATAACATCAACAAGGGCATAGTGTTCAATTTTCTTATTGAATCTTCTAGTTAGACAAAAGATACAGAAACACACATAGTCATATAAACCTTTTAACTCAGGAAAATGTAAAAAAAGCAAATGATATTATTGGTCAAAAACTCTAAAAGTCTAAAACTATGAGAATTCCCCCCACTTTTTTTGATTTTACAATCTTTCTTATATAGCTTCGGATGTCTCCTTCGATCACTTTCTTTCCCATGCAATTCCACTCCATCCTTCACTCACAGGGGACAAAATAGATGACACATTCAATGCCTTGGATGCATCCTAGTCTTATTAGGAATTGCCTTGACTGTGGCATGGCAATCCATGACTATTACCTCTCTTCGCACCATAAATTATTCATTCCATCATCTGTTTGGCTGCTCAACTGTCTACTCTGCCTCTACTATTAGGGGACAAACAAAAGGTGTCTTCAATGCTTGTAAGCCCCAAAAATCTACCTGGTGCACTGTTCTATCTACCCAGAGTAACTCTCACCAAATTTCCCCCCATTTTCACTGTAACAAGTAGACGAGCACTTTGAAATGAAAGAGAACACTTAGTCAATTTATGAATTTTCCCTCTTGTTGTCTAGAAGGCACCGGAGGATGACACTTGTCCGATTCTACTTTCCCTATATTTTGCGTAGGAACACTTCACCTTCGACACCTGTCACAGCCTACTTCCTCGATACTTTGAAACTTTATCAAATAAAAATTATGCGTTCCTTGCTTGGGCAAATTTTAGGAAAGGATGGATGCACGTGGCAGTCTTCACTTGTTGACACTCAGCGCTTCCTCGATCCTTTGAAATAACGTCTGGGAACCCACCACAATCTTTATTTGGCAATTAGGCTCAAAGATGGTCTCTCAAAAATTGACACGTGGTGATCTCTACTGCTCCTATGAAGATACGTGGCATCTTCTACTTTTCTATCTAGGGAATGTGGTGTCTACCACTGCCTTCTTCAAAAAGGTCATTCAAGGTCTTTACAACTGCCACCTAGCGCTTTCCACTCTCTATGCTGCTTGGTCCATTGAAAGTCTTTGTCAAAAGGTAGAATGAAACATGGGTGCCTCTATGAGACTCAGATGCTAACATGTGGTGCATTCTGCTTAGCCATTATTAGGTATGTGGCACATTCTATGGCCTTCCCAAAAGTTACAAAAGGGTGTTCGAAGGATGCCAACTGTCCATCTTTGTCTCCCAGAAATCAACACATGGTGACTTCTGCTTAAATTCAATACTTGGGCAAAATGAGATGAAGGAAACAAGAAGGGGAAAAGGACTCGTGCTCAAAGGGTGACACTTGGTAGCTTCCACTGCACTTTGATACTTAGGCAAAATGAACCAGCCCTTTGCTTCAAAATTATGCCGTGACGTCCAAGGATACGTAGGAACCAAAATTGCAATGCTCAAATCAAAAAATAAAATAAATACGACGTAGAGTAGGAAATTACTCTACAGTTATTGGTGACCTCTAGGACTTTTGAGCCTACTCAAAAAGAACCTGACTCCCGCTCGATCAAATTTTCAAAATTTATAGCTTTAAAAGAGCTATTTGGTAGATACACCACTCATGGTCAGATAATCCTTGCTTGCTCTACAGTTCCACGAAGGCCAGATCAAGGTTGATAATATCCTTGTGTGAAAAGGTTTGCAGGATGTAGACCGTGGCTTTCAGCTTGGATTCTAGCCAGAAAATAGGAATCAAAATAGTTTTGACCTCTGGGGATGAGGAATCATCCCGTAAGCTCTAAAAAATTGTCTGATCCCTTTGTTTAGCCAATAGCAATGGTTGAAGTTGATTGGCCATCAGGATCATCTTTGCATTTAGAAATGGGGAAAGTAGGCCTAATTACACCAAATCTTCAATGTGGTGTCTCATCTCACCAATGCCTTATTTCATGACATCGAGACAGCTTCTACAACTATTGGTCGTGGCATTGCGATTGAGCTCCTCATTGACCCATTTTACGACAACTATTCTATCTGGGATTCTTGTGGCTACCAATGTTGCATCCCTTGTGTCATAGAGCTTATCCAATAATGAATGGGAGTCTATGAATCTTTTGGGGATTGTGGCTAGAGTGTTCTGTACTAAATTTTCCACCCTTTCACACAGTTGCTATGCATTGAGTAGGAAGGTAAAAAATGGCCTGAGCTAGAGAATCTTTGAAGAGATTCTCACCCATGCTGACTCATAGAGCTCCTTCACTAGTTGCACTACTCTGATACCTCTTGGCCTATTAGTTAGCTCAATTTCCAGTTATGCTATCCTCTATTGCTCAGCCTGGAGTTGGGCTTGAAAAGATGTAGCCTTGTTCTATTCTTCTAGCAACCCTTGCTGTGATTGGGTAACCTGTAGTTGGAGTCCTTTACCTCTTCCCTATAATGTTGCATTTTTCCATCTTAGAGCTATTACTACATCCTTCACAAGTGCAAGCTCCATATTCAATGAATCATTTTGGGCTTGAATTACCCATTGAGTCTAGAGGGAAACAATATTTTGCAACTATTTCTGCAGACTAGCTATCTCATTGTCTTTCCTGTTTATTTGTTCAGCCAAACTATTATAGTTTGCCTTATCCTGGGCCAAATCAACCTCCATCTTCTACAGTCTCCTCTATTTCTTCAAGTAATCTTTTGTGATCATAGAAGTGGATTCAATCAGTAGCTTGACTCTGTCTTAAGGCCTAAATAGGGACATGCCAATGGCCACTGCATTTATGTTGTAGTCTTCTGGCCGCATTTGTTCGCTTGGCCTAGCAATGTTGGGTGACAAATGGGTCACCGTTAGTTGCTGTTGGATGGGGTCAAATTGTGACCTCAAATGTGGAATAACTAGCATTTTATTCTCCTTAATCCTCTTCTTCTCCAATTAGGCTTCTCTTTCCTTCCTAGCGGCATCAACTTAGGTCTAGAAGGTGGAAGGGGATGCAATATGTCCCCCTACGAAGGGAAATCCTTGTGGCAAGCCATATTGGAGAGCCATTGGCTGGGTAGGGGTGATTTTTAGGGGCATCTTTCTGGGAATGGAGGGGGAGAAATAGGGTAATGTTAAGGCTTGAGGCATCAAGGATGGGGTGAATTGCAAAATGGGAATGGCAGCAGTGGCGGGAGGTGTCATTTGGCTGGGTGGAGGCACCACACTGACAGGGTGAGGAATGGATTGAGAGGGAGGAGGGGGAGTAATTCCTACCTGAGGAGAAGTTGCAGTGCTTTGCACTAGGCATTGTGAAGGCTCTTCTTCCTCTTCTAGGTCCAATTGGAACTACACCCTTCTTCTCTTCCTAGGTGTTTCTGCCTCTAGCTACATTTGTTTCCCTTCCACCTCTGTTGTTTCCAGTGGTGCATGTGTAGAAATGGGGACTTCAATTACTCCCAATGATGTGGAGGCTTGTGGTGGTGAAGACACCACACTTCTTTGTTGCTCTGTGGTAGCTATAGCTTGCTCTAAAGTTTGTGGTTGTTGGCTCGATCCTGCTCCAGCTGCTTGCCCCACCCCAATTGTCATTGTTTGGCTTGTTTTTAGGCTAGACACAGGGGATGGATGCCATTCATCCTAGAGTTCTTCCCACCTTTCATCTGAGTCTACACTTCCGAAGGCATGGGTGGTCTGGGAAATTTCTTGCCTATATTTCCAATAGGCCTCAATTTTTTCTACATCCCATCCTTTGTTCCTTAGCATCCTTCTCAAACCAGAGGTCATCCTAACTTTGGGATCATAATCCCTCTATTTATCATAGAAGGTCTCCCATAGCCTATTTTGTGGGGGTGGTAAATCTATTAGCTCAACATAGAGACCAGGGACGTCTTCACCAGGATTCAACCTGTTCTCCCAAAAAGGGTGGCCTTCATGCGCAATCATAGCTCCAATTCTATTTGTCTTCACTACGGAGGCTATGTAATCAGCTGGGTCATAAACCTACTTGTTCTCAACCAATAGGAAACCTAAGAAGGTCAATTTCCTCAGCAACACGGTCTCAACTTCTTTGGCTTCTAGGCTCACACTACCTGCCATCCACGGGAGATTATATAATCTCCTCTTCTTCTTCCTTGAGCCATATTCATTATCAACCACCGATACCTGCCTAGAAATTTCTAGGAATTCTAATCAAAGATTCAAAACTTTTGGTAGCAACATTGGCTCCCCACAAAATCCATGGACCCTTAAGGTTGTGTGATGGGCTCCAAAATAGAAATCACATGGGATGGGACAACTAACCAAGAGGTTTGTAACACTTGGGAATAGCCTGTTTATAATAGGCTCAAGGCTGAGGCAATGAAGAATAGGGGTGATGAATAGTTCCCAAAAATCATACGTGTCACTTGTTCTTAACAAAACATGTGTCCATGTAGACATAGGGATGGTTCTTTGGGGGTCAAAAGTTGGGTCATATAGGTTTAGACTCATGAATTGGGAGAAGAGGTCAGGGTTCTGGTGCAAAATGAGATGGAAAAAAAAGGAGGAATACCTAAATATCCCCTTTAACTTGAATTGGGTCAGTTGCTCGACCATTGAGAAGGTGATGTGCTCAGAGAAATCAAGATGGTACTCCTGCATCTTATCAATTATTTTTAGCCTGAAGAGAATGGCCATCTACTCAGTGTATATTATCGTGTCATCCTTCATGCCAAAGATGAGAGCCATCATCGACAGTGCATCTTGGCTGGCGGGTGTGAATTGAGTCCTTGATGTTGGGAGTGTGGGTACCATTGCGTCGCCATCAGCTATTTGTAACTTAGACCTCAAAAACCTAGTCTAATTGTTGACATTTGCCCACATCCTTTGCATCCTATCAATGGTGGGGAAGGTGGTGGAACCATCATATTATAGGGAAAGCATATCCCTAATGGCTGGTGGGGTGATCTATAGCATGGATGGGCCTTACTGAATGGTGTAAGATTGTGGATGGAGCAAGTCCACACATAATTCAATTATATCCAGGCATGGGTGCACAACTGGGACAATGAATTGAGCCAGTTGTGAGGTCCATATTCTCATCTTAAATGTCTCATATTACCTTTCCCAGGCTCTTTGTAAACACCTTTGGTGTGCCCCTTCTCTGAGGTTCTTGCCATTGGCTCTTTTTAGAATCGGGTCCATGATTCCATCTGCATAGTCCCTTACTTTGGATGGGTCACTGGTCTGACTGACTCCCAAGGCTTTTGTTCTCAGGTAGCTTCTTGGTGGTTGTGCAGGAGCTACCACATATGATTTACTTACTAGTAATCTATTGAGATATCTAGGTGCCCCTGTTCCTTACTGTGATGCTGATGTTCTCACCATCTCTAAATCTCTTATATAATAACCTGGTATGAACCTTTCACAAGATAAAAACACGCTTGCTGTAACAAATTTCACTAGGCACCACAATCACAATGAGAAAGATATTTTTTCAAGAATGCTTGAGAGTTTGTAAACTTTAAAATTTTCTAAGGGATATTTATGGGCCTATCAAGTCCCAAATAGCATTAAATTAAGGTGACCATTAGCAAATCCTACTCAATCTTCAGGAAATAGTGAGGTGAACACAATATGCGATGCAAGGTACCTTGGAGATTTTGAAAGATTTGGGGAAGCATTTATTGTACCAAAATTTAAAGAATTTAAAGCTTCTAAGATGCCGACTCTGTGTTTAAAATGCTTATTTAAAGAAAAGCGTGAAAGCAAAAAATAAAACAAAGCAATGCGGTAATGGAAACTACCTAACTACATTAATTACAAATCATTATTTTCCTTCAAGATCAAAAATGAACTTTCCAACGTCTTCTTTATGACAAGCCAACTTGTGTTGCCATACCAATGATTGCAATGGGTATACCTTTGATGGGATGTCCTATGTGATGGCCACACGAATTTTCCTGCACTCAAACGAGTCTGAGCAAAACGTGTATTTGACACCTATGAACTCTTCTTGTCCTTGAATGCCAATCAAATACTGGTTCTTCATGTTGTCGGGTGTCATCAAGAAATCATTTGGCTATTGGTTCTTCACTCTGTGCCTTTTGATATCCATTATCTTTCAGCTCATCTTCTTCAAATTCTAGCTTTATTGCATCAGTATGCTCTTTGATGATTTCATCCTCTTGAAAGGATGAATATGAAAATTGGGATTCCTTCTGCATACTCGGCTGAGTCTTGATGCTGTCTTCTCCATACTTGGCCAATCCATAGCCTTCTTGCAAGATAGTGTCATCTGTCTCAATGACTTGGTCAAGGGAGTATCCATGTTCCTCTGTATCTTCTTGAAAAGTAAGGAAAAAGTCAGAAATGATCTCCTCCTCATTTGAAGTGAAGGAAAAAGATTGTGGCTTATCCTCTTGCTCATCAAAATGGGAATCTACGGTGATTTCCTCCTTATCCATACTTATGGAATCCTCTTGACTAGCCATGAATTGAGCTTATTCTTCTGCATACTCAATTGCCTCTTTCAAAATATATTCTTATTCAAAAGGGGATGAAAAAGAAGGCTGTGATGGAAAACAAGAAGCTTCTTGAGTAAGGGAGGAAGGGACTTGAGGGGAAAGTGAGAGTTTGGGGTCTTCTTAACTTGCTGCTATCATAGACTCTACATTATTGGGGAAACGATCTTGACAAGTCTGACCTTGTTCATGAACAGGGGTGGCATATGTTTGATATGGGATTTGTGGTGGTGGATATGAAGTTTGGTAGACTTGGTAAGGCTGGTTCTCATGAACGCTTAGCCTTTCTTCTAGAAATGCAATCAATCCACACACATCCAACATTTCATATGTAAGTTCTTGCCAATTTGCCCTTTTAATGGGATCCCACTCACTTTTGATCAGGTTTATTGCTTCCCTCACTTGATAGATGACATGACAAGGAATTTCTTGGCCATATTCCCTTTTGCTGTCAAGCTCTAACACATATTTTTTAAATCCCAACAATGCTTTCTTGAAGGTGAAAATGAGATTAGACTAACTGGGCATAAAACTGGTATAGCTCGTGGCCATGTGCATCCTCATTACTTGGAGATGTTTCAAGAGGAACTTGATCTTGATTAAATATATAAGGAGAATAGGACTCATAATTATGAGTAATAGAGTTATACATACCAAAAGGGATTTCTTGATCGGTTGATGACTCAGAGTCGTTGTTGGTGTTGATGAAAACCTCCAAAGGCTAATTGGCTGAAGAATACACCAAAATTTCTTCAACTCCTTGAAAGATCTATCCCATCAGGCGTGCCAAAAACTATTGATGACAAAAATTTCACTTGATTTTAATCAACAACAATGGGAAGTTTCAAGCTGTGGGATGATGCAGCTTGAAACAACCTCCAGATTTTAGAGAAGCTGGTCTCTTCTTTTGTATTGGGTGTTGGGGAAAAAGGGATAGAGATTAAACAAAAACACAAATACAAGAACTGAAACCTAACTATGGCGATGCACCTGAGTGTAATCCTAATCTTAACTTGAGCACAATGAGACTATTATATGATACTATTACATTTAAGAGCAAACAAGTGCATGATCAATGTAAAAGATTGGAATAACAGAAACAAAGGCTCATAATAGGGGAGTCTTTTGCTGAGATACAAGAATTGTCAACAAAGGCATAGTGTTCAATCTTCTTAATAGAATCTTCCAATCACATTAGAGGCATAGAAGTCATGCACAATTATGTAGAACTTTAGTCTCTAGAAAATGGAACAGAAGCAAATAACATTTCCAATCACAACACTAGAAAATCTATAACATAAACTACTTTGCAAATGACACAGATAACATCAACAAGGGCATATTGTTCAATTTTCTTATTGAATCTTCCAGTCATACAAAATATGTAGAAACACACACAGTCATATAAACCTTTCAACTCAGGAAAATGTAAAAAAAGTAAATGATATTATTGGTCAAAAACTCTGAAAGTCTAAAACTATGAGAATTCCCCCCACTTTTTTTGATTTTACAATCCTACTTATATAGCTTTGGATGTCTCCTTTGATCACTTTATTTATCGTACAATTCCACTCCATCCTTCACTCACAGGGGACAAAATAGATGGTGCATTCAATGCCTTGGATGCATCTTGGTCTTATCAGGAACTACCCTGACTACGGCATGGCAATCCATGTCTAGTACCTCTCTTCGTGCTAAATTTTTTTCGTTCCATCATCTATTTGGCCGCTCAACTGTCTACTCTGCCTCTATTGTTAGGGGACAAATAGACAACATCTTCAATGCTTGTAAGCCCAAAAAATCTACTTGGTGCACTGTTCTATCTACTCAGAGTAACTCTCACTAAATTTCCCCCCATTTTCACTGTAACAGGTAGACGATCACTTTGAAATGGAAGAGGACACTTAGTCAATTAATGAATTTTCCCTCTTATTGTCTAGAAGGCACCAAAGGATGACACTTCACCACTTCTACTTTCCCTATATTCTACTTAGGAGCACTCTACCTTCGACACCTATCATAGCCTGCTTCCTCGATACTTTGCAGCTTTATCAAACAAAACTTATGTGTTCCTTGCTTGGGAAAATTTTAGGAAAGGATGGATGCATGTGGCAGTCTTCACTTGTTGACACTCGGCGCTTCCTTGGTCCTTTGAAATAACATCCAGAACCCACCACAATCTTTATTTGGCAATTAGGCTCAAAGATGGTCTCTCAAAAATTGACACGTGGTGATCTCCGCTGTTCCTAGGAAGATACGTGGCATCTTCCGCTTCTCTATCTGGGGAATGTGGCATCTTCCACTGCGTTCTTCAAAAAGGTCATTCAGGTTCTTCGCAACTGCCACCTAGCACTTTCCACTCTCTATGCTTCTTGGTCCATTGAAAGTCTTTGTCAAAAGGTAGAATGAAACATAGGTGCCTCTATGAGACTTAGACGCTGACATGTGGTGCATTCTACTTAGCCATTATTAGGTATGTGGCACATTCTGCGGCCTTCCCAAAAGTTACAAAAGGGTGTTCAGAGGATGCCAACTATCCATCTTTGTCTCCCAAAAATTAACACGTGATGACTTCCACTTAAATTCGATACTTGGAAAAAATGAGATGAAGGAAACAAGAAGGGGAAAAATACTCATGCTCGAAGGGTGACACTTGGCAGCTTCCGCTACACTTCGATACTTAGGCAAAATGAACTAGCCCTCTACTTCAAAATTATGCCATGACGTCCAAGGATACGTAGGAACAAAAATTGTAGCGCTTGAATCAAAAAATAAAATAAATATGACATAGAGTAGGAAATTACTCTACAGTTACATTAATGGTATCTTAGTTAAAATGTCCCTCAGAGCCTAATTTTTATGGTATCACTTCATTAAAATATTAAGACTGAAGTGATTACAAAGGGACAAGACCCTTTAGAGAATGGCCCAATAAATATTGACATCTAATTTATAGATTTTTTGTGCCCACATTTTGTAAGGTATATCGAAACCATCTAGAAAGCCCATAAAAACTTTAGAATATGACCTTTCAATCAAAAAATATACATTGGTGTAGGGTTGAAAAAGTAACAACACCTGAAGATATATTTTACATGCAAGCCTTTGAGAGAAAGATGGGATTAAAACACCACCAATAACTACATTTAATTATTTTAATAATATTAAACTTTATAGTCCTATCTCAAGGTAAGTATATTAAAAGAATTGATGAATGTGGAGTATTCTTGTGTCAGTCACTAAAGTAGGGTCATAAGATCGAGTGTTTGATTGGTTGGTTGTGGCTTTCAAAACTTTTCTTTATCCATGTACACCTTCACAAAGAGGCATTACTCTGCCCAACTTGTCATGTCAAAAAATTTTCTTTCTACACTTCATGTCTATTTTTATCTAAACACATACCTTTCTTTTCTTAAATTGCATTGTTATGTTATCCATGTGACTTTGGACCCATTTCAATCCAAATCTAGGCTTGGTACTAATTCTCAGGTTCAAATCAAAACCTGTTCAAGTCAATTTTTTTCTCTTTTCATTTCCAAATCATTCCAAATTCCCATTTACATCTAGGTCTATTCTAAGTTTAGGTCTAATTATAAGCACTTAGCTCAAATTACTTGTCTTGAAACTGTGTTTAACATGACTCAATACATGAGAAGTGATATGCCTTATAATGTTACTCATGATTATGATTAGACACAACATCAATAAGATCATATAAACCCATTCTCATACCAACCAGATTATCCAAATGATTAACAAGATTATATGACCTCACATGATGTGAAATTTCATCAACCAGAGTATGAGGATGTGGCACTTACCTATGATGTAGCTTGAGTTCAATTCAATCAAGACTTGTTTAAAAATAAAGATGAATCTCTCTTGATCATATCAATAATGGGTTTTAAATCTACCCCTAATTATCATATAGATAATTTGTGTAACGATGAGAAATATCAATCCATAACACTATCAAAATTATAGAATGGACTGAAGATTTACCTTCTTTTGTTCATGGTCTAACAATTATTCAAACATCAATGGTTCCAAAAACATCTAGAGGGGGAAAGGATCTATTTGTTTCCCCACCCCAAATTTCACCTAGAATTGTAACCCAGTTGCAAAAAGTTTGTCAAGCATTGACTGATCTTACAGATTTATTATTTAATACTTTAATATATTATACTCCACTTATAGAGTTTAATCAACCTATAGATAATCAGGACAAATATTCAATGGTCGACCAATTTCCTACTCTAGAAGCATCTATTGCTCCCAAACAAAATACACCTATCAATTCCTCATAACCAGTTATTGAGAATTTACCACAAACATTCCCTAATCCCCATCAATTTCTTGTTAATCCCACTCTCACAATCTCATCTAAGAAAATCCATCCCTCATAGCTACAAAATTTATCTCAGTCTCAAAAATTCTCTATTGAGACACAGAGTGTCCCATATAGCTCACATCTCTCCCAACATAATCTAGTTAGAGTGAATCAAGTTGCCTCTACTAGCGATCAAGTTTTGTCCAGTACATAGTAACAAATATCATCTAGATAACATGTTGTTTCTAATAAAAAATTAATTCCCATAAATAAAAACCAATTCCTCTCTCATTGACAATGCATTCCTCCTATGTAACAATGTGTCTACATTCCATCTTCCAATCCTAATCAACACCAAGTTCCTCCTAACCAATTCCATCCCAGTGACAAGACTAATAATCTTAATCAATTGGTACAGAGAGTTACCATGAATCCATCTAATTCATAATTTCATTCTCTGTCATATAATCCTCCACTTACATCCCAAAATATTTTTTACCCCAAGAATGGTAGGCTATTAAGGATGTAATTTTAGGGTTATAAGTCAAGAGTCAAGACTGAAAATGTAAGTCAGATCACAAATGTTCATATCCATTCAATGAAATCATATTATAGATATATTTTCCCTCTCATTTTGAGATTCTTAAACTTGATAAGTATAAAGGAATGGGAGATCCAAGGGAACAACTAAAAACTTTTTCTTGTTGCCTAATGAGAATTAGGCATAAAACTAATTTCCTACTTCAATTATTTTCATAGAGTTTGGTTGGGCGAGCTTTGGAGTGGTTTATGCATCTTACCAAAGATTATATCACATATTTTGATGATTTTTAGAGAAGTTTATTAAGCATTTTTCATATAACATTGAAAATGGGCTGACCATGGTGGATTTGTGTGCTATCAAATGAGGGGGTGAGAGCTTTGTTGATTATCTTATAATATGGTGTGCATTGGCTAGAATATTTCCACATTCTCTTATGGATAATGAATTAGAAAGCATATTCATGACCCATTTTAATTTTGAACTAGCTCTTAACCTCAGATTATAGTGTCTAAAAAACTTTGATAATGTTAATAATAAAGGTGTCCACATAGAGAAGGCTCTCATTGAAAAATGATTGATTAAAATTTATTCACAAAATCAATCCCAACATCAAACTCAAAACCAAAATTCAACTTCAAATCCAAAAACTATGGTAGAGAAGCCCAAAATTTTCAATCATAACAAGAATTTGGTTGGTAATGAAATCATCAAAGTAAGACATATCCACATATTGCAATCACCACTATTGTAGAAATTGACGCCACCACAAAGTTTTGCTTTACAAAGGCTACCTCTTCTAAGGAATTAATTAATAGAATACCATTTTATAATCTTAGAAAGATTATTGAGATTGTATTTCACAAACTATTAGATACAAATATGATTACTTGGCCTACTACAAATACCTCTGATGAAAGTCAACGTAAACCTGAGTGCTATAGGGATAATGAATTTTGTGAATATCATTGCATCAAAGGTCATGAAATTCATAGATATGTGCAGCTCTGACATCTCATCAAATAAATGATAGAAAGAGGGAAAATTGAGTTAAATAATGCATCTTCTAATCCTAATCAAAACATGGGGATCTATAAAGACCTTTTTCCTCAACATCATACTAATCAGAATGAGCAATGGCATAATCAGAATAAGAAATGATAACATTAGTAGGAAAATAATTGTAATCAAAATCAAGGTTATCAAGCTAACAATGTTGATTATCATGATACCCCCTATGATTACAATGTGGTGGGATGTATCATGGAACATCATGTGGCCATGATCATAATAAACCCCCATTTCTATTGCAATAATTCCCAACAAGTGAATCCCCCCATTTTAGTATCAATTTCATCAATTCTGGGAGTTCCTCCTCCAAAATATCCTTGTCCTCAAGTAATAGTCCTATGACCTATTTATTCTTCCTCTAATTCCTTTAATCCTATTCCTACTTGAGATTGTCTTGTTTCAACTTGACATTCTAAAATTACCCTTCAAGGCCCTATATCTTCTCCTACTAATCTTAATCCACCTTTTAGCTTTAATCATGTTCAATATCAATCCCAACCCAAGTATAAACCTCTTGTTAAGAAGCACTATGAACTTATGGATCAGTTAAATAAGATTCCACCATAGATTTCCATCTTGGATATTTTATGTACCTCTCAACTCTACAAAGATATTTTGTATGAGCTTTTGAGCTAGTCTCAAGTGCCTAACAATATTGCACTGGATGAATTTGAAATGTTGGTAGGAGATTTGTCTCCTATCCCATAATTAATATTTGATCAAAGCAATATATCATCCCTTAGATCTTCCCATACAAATTTTGTGTACATTTAAGTCATAATTACCTACCATAAAATCAAGTGGGTACTCATAGATAATGGTTTTGGCCTTAATAGTATTCCATTGAAGTTAGTCTAGTGTTTGGGATATAGTAAAACATATCTGAAGAATGATACTATCACTATTAAAGGGTATGAAAATTGTATTCATATAAAATGTCAATTAAGTGCAATGAGTGTCACTTAAGAGCACCTATCCCTAGCTTATCCCTAGACCTATTTTAGGGCCTATTTCAACCCTTATCTAGATTTCATGGAAGTATTACACATCCCTAGACATCCCAAAATTAATATTAGACCTTCCCCTAGGGATTTGGGTCTTTAGTGCCCAAGGTTCTGCCCCCTGGACACTAGCTCAACCCTATGGACATTAGCACATTATGTTAGTGACCAAAGGGCCACACTAGTGTCCTTTACCTAATTTCAACCCCAATAAATATATTTTCAATTCTTAAGACACCTAAGGTTATATTATACCTATTTCACACTCTTCACAAGCACCATATCAGTATAAATACATGAATTTTATCCCTTTATCCACTAGATGGAAATATTATGCAAATATAAACAAACAAGATTAAAAAAGTTATGAAAAATCAAGGTCATTGATCCTTATTCTACCCTAATTTTACATATAATGATCTACAACCATCCTAAGCTCAAAGTACATAGATTTATAGTCTTAATCCTCAATCAAAGCACTTAATCCATAATTCATACTAACATCACTTGTACTTGCACCAAAACCTAGATTGAGAGAACCACATTAGGCTCGATCCGCTCATGAGGTATTGGTATGTAGTCAACTCTCAACACATTAGGGTGTTGAGGATGTCCAACCTACCTATCTAACATAACCTTTTTTCTACTTGTGCTAATAAAATACCATAACAACATGGATATCTAGGGTTTGAATATAAAATCAATCCAAAATAGTGCATAAATAATGAATCAGGGATCATCCACACAAGCATAGGCAGATTAAACTTAGCTAGAGGTACACTTAGAAGATCACATAGTTTTTTGCATGTGGACACTAGTTTTCCCTAGGTGGAAACTAGCATAGCATTATACTATCTAAGGTATCACACTATTATTCAAGAGGGTCTCTAACACTTGGATTCTATTTGTGACACTCAAATCAACTTTTACACTAGTTTTTAGTCCCTAGATCATTTGTCTTAGTTTCTAGCTAAGTACCTATTTGTTTCATTCATTTCTATTTTTCTAAATATCAGATTAGGTCAATTCTTATATAAATTAGTTATATTTATTTCATATTTATACCTTGATTTACTATACCCAGACCCTTTAACAACCTTAGGTTTACATTCTATAAATCCCTTAAAATTTAAATCATTTGGTGAACCTAACTTACTTCGAATATGACACAAAAATTGGCCCTATATGATATTAGGGTTAGTGTCTATTTTCCTATTTCCCTTGGTTTTTGAGGATTTTCAAATTTTATATATGCTATTTTAACATCACTATTTCATTTAATTTTATATATACCATCTCAAAAAGCTATGTCTCTTCCTTTAAGAATAAGTTCTAGGCTTAGTGGCAATCTCATTGAGCATAGTCAAAGTCCTTCCATTAAATCTTACACCATGGACAAAGGACTGATTAAAACCCCTTTAGTGGATACTTCAAACCCTAATTATGTGGACTTTAATGATAATACATCTAAACATGAGAAATACAATCAAGATCAAAATGATACACAATATGGGACTTGAGATACACTCCCCTATTTGATAATGAAAATAATTTAGTCAGTAAGGATGATATTTTACAAAGTTTTAGACATAGACTTTGGGAATAACACCATAATCATGCATAAATTTTTCAAGACATAATTGAAATAAAAAACAAATCTAATAATGGTTAATCTTGTACCCCACAAAAGCTAATATTGTCACACCTACTATGGGACCAGCTCATATTTTACAACCTATTCAAACTTGGAAACCTTAAATAATGGCAACACGTCATATGGCTAGCACACATTCCTCCACTCTAGATGTAAAATACCTTATGCATGAGGCCCATTCCCTATTGGCCAAGGTGTTACATCTTGATTAGGGTACCACTAGGCCATTTCATGCCTTGGATTCGAATGTTCTTTTACATACACCTTTGACACAACATATCATGGAAAATAATTTACCATCTAGATTTATGGCACCCAAGCTTACTTTGTATGATGGTAAGGGTGACATAGAGCACCATCTACGAGCTTTCCATGTAGCATGTTTGTATTGTGTGGCTAATGATTGGCTCTTCACCAAATTATTCCCTCATTATTTAAATGACTATACATTATAATGGTTATATGATCTTCCTAATCAATGTATAACAACATTAAATCCACTATCAAATATGTTTTTGGCACACTTTTCAATCAACATCAGTGATAAGGTTTCCTATGCTCAATTTGCATAACTCAAACAAAAATCTAATGAGCCAATAACTGAATATGGCTTGTGATATAAAACTATATTATCATAGATGACTAGCCCCATAGTAGTATAAAAATCTAAGACATATTAAAACAGAGTTTATTAATGGAATTTTATGAAGCTATCTTATTTAAGAAGTTTAAATCATTCAAAAATATTTGTCATATAATGAAATAATGAGAAGTCAAGCTTCTCCCCATCAGCACATTAAAGTACATGACTGGATCATACTCAACTAATAAGAGTTCCAATAATCCCCCATATAAGGTAAATCCTGATGAGAACAAGAATGATTCAAAAATAATAGTTAATACAACTTTAGAGCCACCCCTCACATGGTTTTATTATCTCCTCTAATGAGATATTTTATGACTCTTCGTTAATCACCATCACGTGTTCTCCAAAAAATATTGGAATGCAATGTCATATCTCTCCCTCCCATCAAAGAGGTTGATATGACTAGGCCTCTTCCAAGGAATTATAATGCAAATGCATTTTATAATTATCACAAGGCACCAAGCCATACTACACATAGATGCATTAGCTTGTGACATAAGATACAAGATTCGATAAAAGCTAAAACCGTTGATATTGGTAGTCCTATAGAGGCACTTAGACTACAACAAACAAAAGCATTGAAAATATTTTCAGATCTATTTCCCAAACATACAACTAATGAGATATCAAGAACTTTAGGTGTTCATTATACATATCATACATAGTCGCCACCAACATCTTATCATACTCATACAATGGACACATACCCTTTACATAATATCATTGGTTTGTATCATAGTATAGTTCTAGCTAGACCTCTTATCACTTTTTTAGAGTAGGAAATAATTGATAATGAAACATATTTATATGCACTCTTTGTATAAGCCTACATTGATCATCATCATATTTAGAGTGTCATAGTTGACAATGGGTCAAGTGTCAATATGTGTACTATCACACATAAACATCACTTTGGTTATTCAGAGTAGGATATTTATCAGACATATTGTTAGTCATGGCTTTAGTGGCCATGTTTAGAGTCTCTTTAGGGAGATTGTACTTCCATTATAGGTTAGGCCTGTACATGTGGCCACCAGATTCATATTAGTACCTAGTATAGGCAAATTTCATATATTATTGGGTAGGCCTTGTATATAATAGCTTTTAGCCATTCCATCCACTATATATAGATGTCTCAAGTATATACATGTTAATCAGGTGGTTATAGTTGATTGCCTTCCATATGAACATCCTTTACCTATTCTAAAACCACTTATACAATAGTCACTAGTTACAATTCTAATCATATATTCTATTAACACACCTCAGATGTTAGTTGAGACACCATTGTAGGCGAGGTCTACTTCTATATTAGTACCATGTATGCATACCCTCCCACAGAGACCTTTATTAGAGAGACTCTTAAATCATAGACATGTTATGGATTCTAGAGGACCTCTCTCTCCACCACCACATAGATCATTGTTATAGTATAAATCATCCACACCAGTTATAACTTCTACCAAATGGGTTCCCAAATGCACCATAGTTTATAGGCCAGTTCAATCAGCTTCATATATTCATAGCCCTACTCCATAGGTAGTTTTAGCTATATATCATTTAATACATCTAATTATCAAATCCTAGATACCTCATCACACTTCACACATGATCACTCTTCCTCTATATTATACAAGCCACATTGTTTATGAGTCTCTTGAAAGACTCATCAGGTAGTATGTTCCTCTCAACTTGTACATAGCTTATTTTACCTTGATCTTTGTATATAGTTTCATTTTCATGATTGATTATACATAGCTTGTATACTCAAAAAACAAAAAAATAATTTAATATGTTCCAAGTACAAAAAAATTCAAACATTTAATTAGAAAATACAAATTTTTTACATTGTATGCATTTCCATGTTTACATTCCTTATATTTTCCAGGTACTATATATGTTATCTATGTTAGTGTAGATTGGTTTTATCATGTATACATGATTCACTTATTCTCTTCAAGTGTTTGTAGATTCTTATAGGACTCAGGTCCATCACACAAATCCATGGTTGATACTATCTACCCACTAGGGTCACATACATAGATGCATAGATTCATTATTGATACATTCACCCATTGGGAGCATCCTATACACATCTTCCACTTTACTAGGTTATATCACTCTATACTACACTAATTTTTTTCCAAATACTACTAAGATGGAATTAATTTACTTACATCTTTTATCTTACATGTATTTTTACCACATGTTCAATCATACTTTCATTTCTAGATTTACTAGTTTAGATTTAATTGTCTCCCTATTCCTACATCTATTTGAGGGAATTTGAATATGCCATGATTATATGGATCTATGTCACTTCCTTTAATTGTATGTATTATTTGGACATGTGTCCATGTCTTTGTGTGTTCTTTCTTGCTTGTGTATATGCACATATAAATATGATCTTCCATGTGGCTCTAAGCCAACTTGCTTGTTGTTTGCATATGTGGACATTTGAACATATCCTTGTATATATTACTTTGTCAAATTTAGTTACACATGCCCATGTCCCTTGTATTGTGGACCCTTGGCCTACTTTACATGCCTCATATGTGTTGTATGTATGCATCATGGTCATGTCACTTGTCTCTTGCTTGTTTCTCTCACACTCAATTTTTGATGCTATGAGGGACCTCATGCATCTCCCCTTCATCCTTGGGTGCCTTGATAGACATCATGACCCATACCCCTAAGTAGTTAATCAGATTACAACTAGATTTATTGCTCACATACATGCTTACATTGTTATATCTATCTTGAAAACTTGTGAATGTTAGATCTAACATATGTTGTACATGACCAACTTATGCTAAAACTCATTTACATTATGATGTCATGTATACACATTTTATTGGTTTATCATGTAGATATCATATGTTTTCAATCTAACACATGATGCAAAACTTTTATTTTGAGGATAGTTATTGCACATGTAAAAAAACTCCCTTCAAAATAGGGTGAATTCATAAGGGTTTGTCATAGAGAGAAATCCAACTAAGTGCACTCGGATTAAAATTTTAAGCACATAAGCACAAAATACAAAACCTAGAATTAGGAAAACATAGTGAAAAATAGTTAGACATGGATCAATTTTAGTTTGTATAAAAAAAACATAAAAGTACACTAGCACAACACAAAGGTCACTAGAATAGTGAACTACTATCCAAGGGACCGTGATACTATCAAATATCCATATAAATAGGAAACCCCACATTTGATATAAAGGTATAGTAGTTACTATTTAGGTTTACATAATATCAATTACAAATTACTAGTTATGCTTAGATTATTCTTAATTTTACATATAATCATAATAGTTTCCTCAAATTGAGGGTATCATGTGTGGCATGATCACTCCCATTTCAATTTCATATATATGCAAACATAGATTAATACAATTGATTCCATAATCCATATGCATAGATATCAAAATTAGGGGCATGTGTGTAACAAATTATTTCTACATGATCAGTTATGCACTAGTTGATCAGATGGAATGATAAAATCCATGTAATTATTTATGTTGTATACTTAAGACACCATTTGCACTAGGTTTCACACCATATTGATGCCTTATTCCATCTATAGTAGTTGGTATTTTCATGTAGTCCCTAAGCTACATTCTTGAGTGCCTAAGAGGCCCCTTGTTCATTTTATATTTTAAAGTTTTTGAGTGGCCCCAAAGCCATCCTACATAGTTTTAGTTACATAATATACTTTCAATCATAGATTCATATAGTACACATTGGTATGTAATGATGGATTCATAGTCTACTTGAGTTATTTATCCACCTACATAGGAGGGTTGGACAAGCCATCATTCCAATCCAAGCTATTCATATATTATGATCCACTACGTAGGGGTGGGCAATGATGGATTCAAAATTGGATTGAGTTCCTGAGCCACCCACACATGGGCATTGATCAAGCTATTAGTTTAGTCTAAGTTATTCACCATTTAATCACCAACTACACACACATAGGATATCACCAGGATCTTGCATTTGTTCATGTACACAATGAGGTGTATTCATTACTTTCCTCTCTCTTGCCTCTTTACTCAAGTTTATCTTTACTTTTGATATTTCTTAAGTAGGGGTTGATTCATTCATGTTTCATTTACATGACACATAATGGATCATGCTTTGTATACTCAGACCCAAATTTATGGGCTTCACCTATTAAGTAAGTCCAGGTACACTTATTTTTTCTTTATCCTAGTCATTTCACTTTGTTAAAATTTTACAATAAAGGGGGTGGGGTATTTAGTCATATAAAATGTCACTTGAGTGAAATGAGTGTCACTTAAGACCACCCATCCCTAACATAGCCCTATACCTATTCTATGTCCTATTTCAACCCTTATCCAACTTTTACATAGGTATTACACATCCCTAGATATCCCAAAATTAGTCCCAAACATTCCCCTAATGATCTATGCCCCTAATGCCCTAGGTTCTACCACTTGGACACTAGTGCACCTATATAGACACTAGCACATTGTGCTAGTGACCAAAGGATCATTCTAGTGTCCTTTTGCCTAATTTAAACCCCAATGGATATATTTTCAATTCTTAAGACACCTAGGGTTGACTTAGACCTATTTGACACTTTGCACAAGCAATAGATTAATATAAATACATGAATTTTAGCCCTTTATCTACTAGATAGAAATCATATGGAAATATAAACAAATAATCTTAGAATAATTTGTGAAAAATCAAGGTCATTGATCTGTATTCTACCCTAATTTTGCATACATCCATCTACACCTATCCTAAGCTTAGATTACACAAATTTATAATCTCAAGCTTCACTCAAAGCACTAAATTTGACATTCATACTAGCATCAATTTTAATTTCACCATCACTTATATTGGGATAACTACTACACTGATCTTGATCCCCTTTCAATATATTGGTATGTAGGCAATTCTCAATAGAATGGGGTGTTGAGGACATCTAGCTTACCCAGCTAACATCACACTTTTGCTATTTGTGTCATTCAAATACCTTAATAATATGGATATCTAGGGTTTACATTTAAAATTATTCCAAAACAATGTATAGACAGTGAATCAAGTCTCATCCACATAGGCATAGGTAAATTAGACTTAGCCAGAGGTGCACCCAAAATATCACATAATTTTCTACACAGGGACACTAGTGCAGTTTTTTACTATCCAAGGTATCACACTACTCTCTAGGAGGGTTTCTAACACCTGGATCCTTTTTGTGACACTTAGATCATCTTATACATTAGTTTTTATCCCCTAGATCATCTATCTTAATTATTTTTTATCTAAGTACTTATTTTTGTCATTCATTTCCATATTTGGAAATATTAGATTAAGTAAATTCTTGTACAAATTAGTGGTTGTGTTTAATGAATATTTATACCTTGATTTATTTTACTCAACCCCTTTAACAACCTAGGGTTTACATTCCATAAATACCTTATAATTTAAATCAATAATACTAAAAGGCAATCAACAAATTTCATTGCCCATCCAGGTTGGGCCTATCATTAATATTACCCTATGTCATGTCATTGATCTTGACTTGCCATTTAATATCCTCCTTAGCTGCCCATGGATTCTTGAGATAACTTTAGTTCCCTCTACGCTCTATCAATACATCAAATTTACCCATTCTAAAATGAAGGTCACTATTCCCAAAGATCTGTAACCCTGTCAATATTTTAAACATCTAAAAGTAAAGGGTTTCCAATATAATTATTGTTCTAGTGTTGACCATGCCATCAAAAAATAAAATCAAGTGATGTCTGATCTACCTAAATCCAATTATTTAGATCCCAAGACCCTTGCTTCATCTTTAGAATCACCCCTTACCCCACTAAACCCTTTTCATTTCAATATTTATGATAAAAGCCTTGGAACATACAATATTGAAAATGTTTTTCATATTGCCAAACTACTTAGATCACCCAAATCCCATGGTAGGCCCAAGATGGAATTGCATAAGAAGAGATTAGAGTATCATCCCCAAGAGTATATTCCATTTATTCTAATAAAAGTATTTAATTAATAAGATCTGAAATAAACAGATGAGTCATGGTTGTATGGTGAGGGTTTTGCTCCTTGTTTTCAATGAAAAACGTATGCCATTCCAAATAGAATTATGGCCCATCATGCTTATAAAGGAAAAGGCTTGGGAGTAAAGGAACAAGGTTGACTAGATCCTATGCTTCCTATTATGCATGAAAAGAAACAAGGTCTTGGATACAAATCACCTAAGGTTGTCTCCACACATCCTAAAAGTGATTCAATATTTACATTAAATGATGATATTCCTAGAAATGAGATAGAATCCTTTTATAGCATCTATGATGAGCTTATCAATACCAATCTATTTAATTCCCATTTTATTCTCACTATTTCCATTATTCCAAACTTTCCCCTTAATCTCCATTATCTCGACCTCATTGATTAGGACCAACGAGACTAAAATATTATACTCGATGATTTTCCAAACAAAGAAGCCATTTTAGAGTTTTTGGCATTAAGAAACATTAACTGATGGGTGACCACAAGGAAGGATTTATATAAACTTTGGATCTTGGTGCATAATTTGGGGATTAGGTGAACTTCTGTGTTCATTAGTGACAAATAAAACATTGAGACCCTAAAGTGAAAACATCTTTGAGGCACTTTTAAGTTAGGTAAATAGTAAATAAAATTACAAGCCCATTGGTGAAATCTTATTTTATGTTCCATTAGATGAGGAATTTTTATCTCTATAACAAGAAGCCCAAGGGTCGATAATTCCACACTTGTCATTTGAAGTAGAATTCAATCCTAAAAATCATGAAGAAGTTGAGTGTATGGTCTTAGAAAATACTCATATATTAGTTTATTGGTTGTTACCTCCTATGAATTATTATGATTCTTCATACATGTGTAGCTATGAGAGCCCACATTTAGATCTAGATGATCAGTTGCCTTCTTCATCTATGATTCTATAATATGGTTCCACTCTTCTTGTGGAATATACTACATAAATGGATATTGGCACTCATGATAATCTTAAGATGACCAAGCTTGGTACATATCTCACTCTAGAGGAAAGTGAAATGATTATTAATGTTCTAATAGAGTTTATTGATATATTTGCTTAGGCCTACTTTGATATGCCTAGTTTAGATATTTCTTTAGGAGTGCATCATATGACTATGCACATGGATGCTAAGCCTATTAAGTAGAATTTTTGGAAGATGCATCCATGAATTGATATCCTTGTCAAAATAGAATTAGAAAATTTGTTTGTTGCAGGTTTTATTAAACCTATTCTTTGTGTAGATTATATTTCCAACATTGTACCAGTTAGTAAGAAGCCAATTGGTATATGTGTGTGTGTGTGTATGTATATATATATGTGTGTGTGTGTGTGTGTGTGTGTGTGTATATATATATACATATATATATATATATATATATATATATATATATTTATATGTATACATATGTATATATATAAATACATATATATGTATATATACATATACATATATACATATACATATACATATACATACATACATATATATATATACATATATATGTATGTATATATATACATATGTATATATATACATACACACACACACACACACACACACACACACACACACACACACACACACACACATATACATATATACATACATACATATATATATATATATATATATATGTATATATGTATATATATATGTACACACACACACACACATGAATATATTTTAGAGATCTCAACAAAGTGTGTCCCAAAGATGATTTTCCATTTCCAATATAGATATGATTCTAGATTCTATATTAGGTTATGAGATTCTATCTCTCATGTATAGATTATATAGGTATAATTAGATCAATATTGCTCTAGACGATCAAATCAAAATAACATTCACAACTCCATGGGGAATATTTTATTACCAAGTCATTCCATTTGGATTAAAAAATGTTGGAGCTGCATTGATGATAGTTATCTTTCATGAACTTATGGATGACATTGTGCTACACCCTTAACCTTTAGCGTGTCTTGGGATATGTGTGGCTGACTTGTGACTTACATACATCTTTTTATATTCTTTTTACATTTCTCTAAGTTCTTAGTTAGGTCAGCCTATGGAATAACCATGGCTAAGTAGACTATATATAGGAGGTAGTGGTTAGTTTTTGATTATCATGTTAAGTATTCTTCTCTTAGTCCATTGTTGTAGAGGTTGGCCCCTTGAAGTGGCTTTGCTATATTATCTAGTATTCTACTCTGCTATCAATTATTGTTGTATGATCTCTTATAACTACTTAGTTTGTATGATATAAAATCATTCTATGTGAACATCTAAGTAATTTCATTACAAGTGATATTAGATATTTTATTTGGACAAGTTTCCTATGGCATTGTTTTTTCAAATCTAGCGAGGTATGTCTTTTGTGAAGGGAAAGAGCGAAAAAACATAACTTGCAATCCAGGAAGAATTATTTTTTTTATCAGCATAGTATTGTTTGAAACACTTTTTTGAAAAAAAATTAAAAAAAAGGTCTAGAATTTTTTTTCACTTTACACAATTTCAGTCATTGGATTCATCTTGATGAGATGATCATAATAGTATATTCCACTAGTACACTTTTTTGTGCCAAATTTTTTACCCTAGTACCCAAAAGTAGTCATTGGATTCATCTTGATGAGGTGATCATAATAGCACCGTATCCTAGTACAATTTTTTTAGGGAAAAAACCCTTCTAGGGTTTGTATATGGTCAGTCATTCTACACGGGGATGAAAAGGAGGGTAAGAAACTCCTAAGACTCCTTCTGCCAGAGACATGGAATCTAAAACTTTAGATCAATTGATTTTTCAACTTTAGGCTGACATAAAGGGCTTGGTGTGGCATGATGACTTTGTTTCAATTCAAAATAATGTTTTAAGGATGCACAAATAGATTAATGGGGTTCATAATCAATTGAACCAGATCACTGATTCATTGGTTTCTCTTTCATCTTTGTTACATTTAAATAACCCTCAACTACATCCTTTAGGTCCTCCTCTCAACACTAACAATTCCAATTTTGGAGTGAAATCGATGTTACCCAAAGTGTACATGTGTAAGTTTGATGGTAAGGATCCTCTCACTTGGATTACCCAAATTGATAGTTTATTTGATCTACATCAAACTCCTAGTTCTCAGAAGGTAATAGTGGCATCTCTATATTTGGAACCTGAGCAGTTCATTTGGTATCACTGGTTTTGTACTCAAAATAAAATGAATAGTGCTCCTATTACATGGTCTATTTTCACTGATGATTTGTTGGCTTATTATCAAAATAATGTCTCTGAGAACTACTTTAGCCAATTAGCCAAACTATGGAAAATGAGAACTATGAAGGATTATATTCTTTAGTTTTAGAATCTATCCTTACAAGTATAAGACATCAGTAAGGAAAATTTCACTGATCTATTTTTGGGTGGTCTCAAAGATAACATGCAATTGGAGGTTTAGATGTTTAACCAAACATCTGTTTTAGATGTTATCCCATGGGCACGCATGGTAGAGGAAAAAGAGATGGTCAAATAAAAAACCTTTACTATTGGTCATGATTGCACCTTTCCAGCACCTTCATATCCTCAACCCACCAGACTGACACCTTGACATATTGAGGAGAAGAGAGCCAAAGGGTTGTGTTATGGTTGTGATAGAAAATAGAGCAAAGACCATCATTGTGTTGAAAAGAAGTTGTTTTACATCAAAGGTACCAATGAGGATGATGATGATGAGGAGGCACTTGGAAAGGATGAAGAAGGTCTTGAGGAGGAATCTAAAAATTTTCAACCTACTATTTCCTATCATGCCCTTTCAGGTATTAGTACTCCCCAAACTCTTAAGGTGGTGGGTTTCCTAAAGAAATAGAAGGTCACTATTCTAATTGATTTTGGGAACACACACAATTTTATCAATAAGTTGGTTACTCGCTTGAACTATTTCATTTATCCTGCTCCAAAAATTTAGGTCATGATTGTAGATGGTGGTATTATCAGTTACTTAAGAAAATTCCATAGTATTAAGCTGGCCATGGGAGACTACTTATTGGATTCTTCTATGTTTGCTATTCCCATGAGAGGATCTGACATTATTCTAAGAGTACAATGGCTCACCACTTTGGGCACTATTGAGATGAATTTCCAAGAATTATTCATGCATTTTCATTATGAGGGAAGGACATTTGAGCTAAGGGTATTAATGGCTAAATCACCATAACTTGTTAGCTCCCATCAAATGACAAATATTCTTAAAAAGGGTATTGAAGGATTTATAGCTTGCTTGTTTTCCATGGAAGTTCATCCAACTCAACCATTTACACCTCCTAATCTGTAACAAGTTATTGATGCCCATTCAGTTGTTTTTGGTGAAATGTTGAAAGGACTTCCACCTAGTTGCACACATGACCATGCTATCAAACTTATTCTTGGTAGTACACTACCCAAAACTAGGCTATACAATTATCCCTATGTCTAGACAAGTTAAATTGAAATTATGGTACAAGAGATAATGGATGCAAGAAGCATTTGCCATAGCCAAAGCAAATATTCTTCACCCATTGTCATAGTGAAAAAGAAAGATGACACTTGGAGAATGTGCCATGACAATAGGGAATTCAACAAGTACACTATCAAAGATAAGTTTCCTATTCATGTCATTGATCATTTTCTAGATGAATTAAATGGTGCTCTTTATTTTACCAAGTTAGATCTACATTCTAGGTATCATCAAATATGGATCTGTGATGAAGATATACCCAAAACTACTTTCAAGACTTGTGAGGGCCATTATGAGTTTTTGGTTATGTCTTTTAGGATAATAAATGCACCATTTACCTTTTAGAGTTTGATGAATACTATTTTTAGGCCATTTTTAAGGAAATTTATTTTGTGTTTTTTGATGATATCCTCATTTACAATAAGAATTAGGAAGAGCATTTGCACCATGTGAAACATGTACTCTCAATTTTAGAACAACATCAATTATATGCCAAACCTTCCAAATGTACTTTTAGAGATTGTGAGGTTGAGTATTTGGGTCATCTAGTTTCACATACAAGAGTAAAAGTGGATCCTAAAAAAATCTAAGCAATGGTGGACTGGCCGATTCCTAAGACACTCAAGCAACTAAGGGGATTTCTGGGGCTAACTAGTTACTATCACAAGTTTGTCAAAAATTATAGTAGCATTGCAACCCCACTCACATCTGTGTTGAAGAAAGAATCCTTTCAATGGACTAATATAGATACCAAGGCATTTGAATAATTGAAATTGACAATGTGCACCACTATAGTGTTGGCTACTCCTAATTTTTCCAAGACTTTTATGGTTGAATGTGATGCATCTAGGTATGGTATAGGTGTTGTACTCATGCAAGAAGGTAGACCGCTTGCATTTGAAAGTCATCAACTGAAGGGTAAAAATCAGCACAAGCCCATTTATGAGAAATAAATGATGGCCATTTTACATGCAGTCAAACAATGGAGGCCTTATTTGATGGGTCATCACTTTCAAGTAAAGACTGATCATGATAGTCTCAAATATTCTTTGGAACAAAGTTTATCATCTAAATAACAATATAAATGGGTAATTAATATGTTAGGCTATGATTTTGAAATAGTTTACAAGAAAGGTAAGGACAATGTAGTCATAGATGCACTATCTAGGAAGGATGAATTAGTTGAGGCCTTGCTATATGCTATGACCATTCTACAAGTCGATTGGCTAGAGGAAACACGATCAGAATGGGACAAGGATAGTTCTACCCATGATTTGATTTAGAATATTCAATAAGGTTTGGGTGGATTTGAAAAATTCACATGGAAGGGTGATACATTATGGTATAAAGATAGATTATACCTATGTAATAATTCTCTTCTTAAATGAAAAATCCTTCGGGAACTTCATGCAACTCCAATTGGGGGTCATTCAATTTTTTTAAAAACCTATCATAGAATCAAGCAGGATTTTTTTGGTAAGGACTCAAGGGGGATGTCCAAAAATATGTGGCTGAATGTATGATTTGTCAACAAACTAAAGGAGAAACCATCAAAACTCTAGGTCTTTGGCAGCCTTTATCCATCCCTAACCAATGCTGGGAAGAGATGTCTATGGATTTCATTATAGGGTTACCGAGATCTGATGGTCACAATGTTATCATGGCTATGGTAGATCATCTTAGTAAATATGCTCATTTTTATTCTTTATCATAGCCATTTGTTGTTGGTATAGTAGCTTCTACTTTTTTCAATACAATTTAGAAATTGCATGGTACCCCTGAGATCATTGTTAGTGATCGAGATCCCAACTTCACTAGTAATATTTGGATTGAGCTATTTGCATGTTTCAGCGCCTAGTTGGCTCATAGTTCATCCTATTATCCTCAATTAGATGGACAAACTGAGGTAGTCAACAAATGTCTATAATAATATCTTCATTGTTTTGTTTATGATAAATAGGATAAATGGGTTCATTGGTTACTACTTGTTGAATGGTGGTATAATACTTTTGTTCATAGTTCTTCCAAAATGTCTCCTTTTATAGCACTATATGGATACCACCCTCCATCCATAAATTCAACCTTGAAGTTCCATCCTAAGGTTCATGCAGTTGAAGAACATATTCACCATCAACAGGAGGTCCTTATCAATTTGCATGAAAATTTAGCCATGGCCTGGAATTACATGAAATAACAGGCAGATCAACATAAGAGTGAGAGGCACTTTGACATTGGTGATTGGGTTTTTGTTCACTTAAAACCATAAAATTAGATGTCCTTGAAGTAATAGAAAAAGGATAAAAAGTTGTCCCTTAAGTATTATGGGCCTTATCAGATCTTGAAAAAAATTGTTAGTGTGGCCTACAAATTAGAGTTTCCTTCCCCCACTTGCATACATCTAGTATTTCATGTATCATTCTTGAAGAAAGTCATTGGACACAAATTTGCTATCCAAACTGATTTATCAGAACTGTATGAGGAAGGAATAGTTATTCTTGATCCTAAGGTGATCCTTCAAATGTGCACTAAGCAGTTATGGTCTTGAGTGATTAAGGAGTACTTGATCAAAAGGAAGAATTTGCCTTGTGAAGATGTTACTTGGGAGGGTGAATCCTTTATGCAGAAACATCTAGAGTTGACTCAATGTTGAGGACAACATTTTTTTGAAGGGGAGGGGCATGCTACATCCTTAATGTTTGACATGTCTTGGGATATGTGTGTCCAACTTCTAGATTTCATACCACTTTTTATATTATCGTTACATTTCTATAAGTTCTTAGTTAGGTCAGCCTATGGAATAACCATGGCTAAGTAGACTATATATAGGAGGTAGTGGTTTGTCTTTGATTATCATGTTAAGTATTCTGCTTTTAGTGAATTATTGTGGAGGTTTCCCCGTCAAAGTGGCTTTGTTATATTATCCAATATTCTACTCTGTCATTAATTATTATTATGTGATCTCTTATAATTGCTTATTCTGTGTGATATAAAATCATTCCATGTGAACATCTAAGTAATTTCATTACACATTGTTAAAGATTATGTAGATGACATTTTAGACAAATCAAGAACTCATGTAGAACATCCTGATGTACTAAAAATAATATTTGAAAGGCTTTGTGAATATAAAGTACATCTAAACCCAAAAAAGTGTGTTTTTAGGGCTACATATGGAAAATTGTTAGGCTTCATTATTTCTCTTAGAGGCATTAAATTTAATCTAGCCAAAGTTTAGTCTATCATCAAGATGCCTCCTTATAATTTGAAACAACTTTTTAGCTTACAAGGCAAGATCCAGGATATTTGATGCTTCATTTCCCAACTTGCTAATTGATGTCATCCATTTACACACCTAAAAATGGGCACAACATTTCAATGAGATTTTAAATGTCAAGAAGATTTTGAGTAACCCATATAGTACCTATCAAATCCACCAATACTTGTTCCAACAAAACCTAGGAAACCTTTGTTATTTTACATTTCTACAATTACAAGCGCCTTGGGGGCACTCCTCACCCAACAAGATGATCATGGTAAAGAAAAAGTTGTCTATTATTTGAGCTGAACATTGGTCGCTTACAAGCATAATTACACTCAAATTAAAAAAGCTTGTCTCACATTAGTTTTTGCTTCTCAGAAGCTCAGACAATATATGTTGAACAACAAGACCATGTTGATTGCAAAAGTGGATCCTTTAATGTATCTATTAGAAAAAGTAGCTTTAACTAGTCAAATGGCTAAATGGGTGATGTTGCTCAGTGATTTTGGCATTGACTACACACACCAAAATTTTATTAAAGGGTAGGTATTATCAAATAAATTTGTTTAATCACCTCTTTAAGATTCCAATCCTATCATAGTGCATTTCCTTGATGAGTATATTATAACTCTAAATGAATCCAAATGGAAGCTATATTTTTATGGCTCTTTTACATCTCATGGTTTTGGAGTAAGGATATTGTTCATTATTCCACAAGGAGATCTTATTCCTAATAATTTTTGCATTTGATTCCCATGCACAAATAACATAGATTAATATGAGGATTTGTTTACTAGGCTTCATCTTGAAGTTTAGTGGAATATTAAACATTTTTTAGTGTATGGTGATTCATAGTTGATTATTAATCAAAAAACTGATCAATATTAGACAAAGGATGAAAATTTTGTGCCTTATAAGGCATGCTAGATACGCTTAAGCTCAAATTTGAATTTATCCAGTTCAAACAAATTCTTGAGCCAACAACAAGTCTACTAACACTATGGCTACCATTGGCTCCATGATTGCAATCTCTCCTACTATTAAAGAGTATCAATTCTTAATTGAGAATCTTATTATTATAACATATGATTGTTCTAAATCCAAGATGATATTTTTTATTTTTGGTCCCGATTCCCCTTGGCACATAGCCATTTATTCCTATCTTCATGATCAAATCCTTCCTATAAAACCATACTTGGCAACATGCTCTATCATAGGAGTTATGATGAAACTCTACTTTGTTGTTTAAATTTTGGAGAATATGAATTAGATCTTATGGAAGTTCACGAAGGAATTTATCAGGCCCACATTAGCAGTATGGTCCTAGCCACAAAGATCCTTTGTACTAGTTACTATTAGCTTAATATGGAAGCAGATGCATGTGCTTATATTAAGAAATGTCTAGTATGTCAAAAACATGGTGATCTTATTCATGCTCCAACACATGTGCTTCAACCAGTTACAACTCCTTGGCTATTTTCTACATGGGGCCTTAATCTCGTAGGAAAGATTAACCCTACCTCTTCAGATGGCCATAAGCATACCCTCACTACTACCAAATATTTCACCAAATGGATAGAGCCAATCCTTCTCGATTATATAACTGATAAGTAGATTTCCAAATTCATCCTGAACCACCTCATTTGCTATTATGAAATTCTTTCCATTATCATCTCAAATAATGGCACATACATTAAAAATAAGGATGTTACAACCCTTTATTCTGAATTTCATATTAAACACAAGTTTTCCACTCCTTATTACCCCCAAGGTAATGGCCAAGTCTAAGCATCCAATAAAACCCTTGTCAAAATTCTCAAAAAGATTGTTAATGACTTTGGTTATGGTTGGCATTTGAAAATCTGTGTAGCCTTTTAGACATACCATACTAATGTCCATACCCCTATTGGTGCAACACCTTATTCCCTAGTTTATGGATCTGAATCAATCCTTTAATTTGAGATCGAGATGCCCTCCTTGTGTATTTCATTACAATATATTCTTGTGAGGAAGACTATCAAGTTGTTATATTAACATAATTGGATATCCTATATGATAAATGGGTAGCCACTCTGAATCACCTCAAATCTTATCAACATCGGCTACATCAACGTTATAACAAGCACATTATCTCTATAGAGTTTGATCTTATGTTAAAATAAAATCAAAATAATACTAATGCTGAGGAGAAAAAGAAAGGTAAGTTTGAACCAAATTGGTTTGACCCCTTCACTGTCACAACTAACTATGGATCCATTACATATAGGTTGGCTACTCTAGAGGGTTATGAATTAGATGAGCCAATGAATATTATACTTCTCAAACATTTTTATGCTTGAATTTCCATGCTATTGTCTATAAGTGTTCCTGCTTGGGTGCATTTATGTTACATTCTATCTTCTCTCTCTTTTCCACCTTTGCTTGGGGGCATCCCTTCACTATTACTCACCTTCCTTTTCCTACTACTACCCTCATTAGATTATGATTAAATAGGTACAATAGTTGAATTTAGAGTAAACTTTAGTAGAAGTAGATTAGAGTTGTAGAAAGGTTTGTGTTAGAATCTCTTTGCAGATGAAATGTTAGAATATTGAACATCATGATTTTTTGGATTATATGACTTTTATCACTCCTGTGAATTCCTATCGATCCCTATTTTTATTCCCCCAATCATTCCCTTTGCATCCTAATTCATTGTTGTAAAAGAAGTTGTATCCTATTACAATTTGTTTTTGAATGGTACTCCTTGAATCACTCATCTATGGACAACCCTTTCACATTTCCTTTTCGTTGGTGAGTCCTCATACCCTCGATTGTCCCTCTTTTTGATATATGTTTCTGGGACTGTGTTGGTATAAAAATAGACACTTTTGGTATTTCTTGGTTTTTGACTTACCCAATGTGAAGTGACACCAATTCAATAACAGTTGGAGATATCATCGTAAAGAATGGTGATTCTCTTCTGTAATTGAGAGGGATAGTTCTCTCGTATGATATGAGCAATTTGGGTGTTTTTGTGTAATTCTCATTTGAAATAATGAAAGGAAACAAAGAAAAAAATAAAAAGGGAGAAAGGTAGAAACCCACAATGGGATAAATGTGGATAACCACCGAGATTAATCAATAATAAATAGTAGAAATAGAATTCCTTCCTCTTACACAAGAATGAATATAGAAGAAGTAGGGATTTTGGGAATAAACAACATGCATAGAAGCATAAAGTCTCCTCACAAACCCAATTTTACACACTTGGTATGAATTTCAATTAAGATCAAACATACAGATACTCATGGACATCAAGGAAACTCATACATGGGGGTTCTCAACACAAGTTTGGAAAACACTATTGTTGCACATAATCAAATAAATGTAAAATTTTAATGGATTTAATATTCATAAATAGGAAATCAAAATTCATGAACAAAAGACATTAAAAATACACAAACACCAAAAGAGTCTCACGTGCTTGCTTGCATTTCATTTCTCTAATCTGTAAATAATATGGTTCCACACAAAGTTGCAGTTTTCTCTCTCCAAGAGCTTGAGAATTAAAAAAAAACTGTACAAAATTTGAATTTCTCCTTTTTTTAACAATCGCCTCCTTCATCAAGGAAGTTGAAAAGTTATTTATTTGCTCATTCTTGATTTTCTTTTTTTTTATTTAGGCAAATTCAAAATATTAAATGAACTTTTTAATTTTGCATTTTACCACAATATTAATTTTAAAAATAATTAATATATCAAATGACCAAAACAAATGTATAATCATTTAATGACTTTACTTGATGTTAATTAATTAATAATGTAATAAGTCAATAAATTTTCCCATCAAGCCCACCATATCATATTCACAACTTACTCTATGTGGGTTAATCCAAAAGGTGCCTTATCTGTTGGACTATGGAGTCCCCTAAAAATCTATGGAAAAATGGACAAAAAGCAAAAAATGACAAGAAAATAAAAAAAGGGTAGTGAAATTTGGATGGCCAAGTTTCACTACAATAGTTGGATCTAACTGTAGGACCACATTCTTTGGTAAAATGTAGGATAACTCTAGAGAACACTCGTGACTTGTCCCTCATCTAACTTGCTCCAACTACCACTACTTTTATGCCACAATTCAGCCAACTGGAAGCCAAATCACTTATCCAAATCATATGGTAATGAACATGAGTTGTTAGGCCAAATCCAAACTTGAAAAACTGTACCTATCTCACCATTGTCTTCATCTCCAAAGACAATTCCTCTAGATTTGAGCATTTCTTAATATGCTCTTTGCATTTTTTTTGTGTTTTACTTTCTGAAAACATCTTGTATTTGTTTTCAAGACAATTTATCTGATTTTGCACATAAACTGGGACACTCGTGACTTGTCCCTCATCTAACTTGCTCCAACTACCACTACTTTTATGCCACAATTCAGCCAACTAGAAGCCAAATCACTTATCCAAATCATATGGTAATGAACATGAGTTGTTAGGCCAAATCCAAACTTGAAAAACTGTACCTATCTCACCATTGTCTTCATCTCCAAAGACAATTCCTCTAGATTTGAGCATTTCTTAATATGCTCTTTGCATTTTTTTTGTGTTTTACTTTCTGAAAACATCTTGTATTTGTTTTCAAGACAATTTATCTGATTTTGCACATAAACTGGGAATATTTCTCGAAGTGGTCCTTTGTATTTTGGATTACCACATTCATCACACTTAGCGTCATCCACTTTGATTGTTTTAATTTCAGATTTTTACTTTTAATCAATATTCTTCAATTTTGATTGGGCATCCACATTTGATCGAGAATTATGGTTAAGAATGTGTAGTATCAATTGAGCATAAATCATTAATAACAACACTGAATCCCTAAAATCTTTCATTCAATGATAGAGATAGTTTCATGTGAACTCTTAATACACATTATTTGTTCATGCGAATAAAGTACCTATAAATGTAACCAACTGCCCTTCATTAATTGTGCCAATATGCATGGAATGCATATAGGAGAAAGGTCCCAGTAGCCATGCACCCTAACTTTGGACATCGAATTAAGGTGTCATAACATCACATTAGATTTTGAATTTTTTACCCATTTTAATATATCATCTTAACTACTTATAACTAAAGTTTCAAGGTCTAATTCATTATACATTTTATGATATAATCGATTTTATCACGAGAGGTCATAAAATGCATTTTTTAAACCTATGACCAAAACTTAACTTTTAGAGTACCAATAGCTATGCATTAGAGTATTAATACTTGAGTCTTACTTGTCAAGATGTGATTAATTAATTTTAATTTTATAGAATAAATGTTGCACAAATATTGGATACTACATGTTCAACTTCTGGTATACTTTAATATTTATACACACTAATATGTTCCGTCAATAAAATACATATTATCAAAAGCCTTGTTGGATAATTAGAACATGCACAACTTTTGAAACCTTTCCCCTAAAAACTTGTAAAGATATGATTTTATAATAATATCTGAGTACTCTGCCTTCCAAACCGATTCTCACTCTACTCTTTCAAAACGTAGCTCGTAATCACAAAGAATCCGAGTTTCCTTGCCCAGGCAGACGAACTTTCACTCCACCTCCTCCTCATTACAACATACAACCACCCATTCACAATTAAATTCATATCTATTGCTCAAAATCATGTCAGATACTCGAATTGTTTTCGAGGGTGGTTTTAGCCACAAGTGGTGCGACAGACTTGGGCTACATCAAGTTCTTAGAACAAAACATGAAATACCACATAGAGATTCGAGCATTTAGAGACTGGTGATCTATTTGGCAAAATTCTTCGAATAAATGTGCAGCTTGCTATCCAACAACCCATCTTTTCTAACAATGGCTGGGAGGACGCTTGGAAAAGCAATGGAGCTTGATTTACACTTGTCAAGTGTATTTTTTCTTTGAAAATTTCCACGTGATTTTCAAACATTCACTTGAAGAGAGACTGTTAGTTGGGTAGGGGACTTTGAATTTGTACTTGCCAATTAATTGTATTTGCTTCAGATTCGCACGTAACGTAGAACGTGAACTGGTTGGCTTGCTCTTCCAAACCAAGTCTTGTTAGAAATCCATGTGGCACATGAACGTCTTGACAAAAATGACTCAAAGAAATTCGTTCACATTTAGGTGACCACTCGTGTTAAAAGAGTCTTCCAAGATGGTAAAACACTCTAAATTTAACAACAATCGACACGAATTTGAATGCTCACAATGGACTCCAAAAGTATCAACACTATTCCTTGTCGTCACAGTTTAAAAGTGCTTGCTTTGAGTCTTCTTGTATCTAGTGCTGCATTCTTTGATAGATTTCACCATTGGGATAATTTATCTTCGAATTCATCTCACCATTACTCCTCTCATCCCCTGTTACACCTTTCTATTGAATTTATTTATTTATTATTATTATTATTATTTGAGTCTATTTACCTTGTAAGCCTACCCCATGATACGAAAACTTAGCCCAAGGAGAAAATAAATTAAACCTGCAACATCAATCCCTTTATCTTTAGTTGTTGAGATATATTATTCTTTGATGATCAGCCAAAGTTGAGAATTCATTTCCATTAGTACGAATTGGAAACCATTTTCTGTTAACCTAGGTGTTTCATTCTCCCTTAAACTCAAAATACTAGCTCGTTGGAAAATTTTCATCATAGGAGGGCTAAAAGGCTTAGAAGTGCTTTCTTCAAAGCTAGAGCTAACCAGTTGCAAAAGAAAAAATTGTTACTATCTAAGTGCACGTGTCTTTAGTTCTTCCATAGCTGGAATCCTAATAGCAACATCTTGAGGAATTAGTTCCCTTCGAGGAGCTCCCCTGAGGTACACTAGCCACTCATGATCACTTGGTAGAGTTAACTTTGAAACGTAGGGTTCAATTTATATGTTACATCCTTTTTCTTGTTGCTAGTAACTTCAACAAACACTCTCAACTACACAACAACCTGTCAGGTGTTGCTTTATCTTTGGAAAATCCATATGAAAGAATCCATTTCTCTAATGATTTGGCAGGCACTATGGTCAGTATATAATGGTTTAAATATATATTTATTTGACACAAGAGGCAACAACCTTAACACCGCTTCAAAAATGATATGATTTTCCAAAATTCGATCCAAATTTGTAGCTGGTAATGTTTAGTTTTCCCCCTTACAATAAACACATGAAACAAATTATGCATCATCATATTCCATCTCCAGTCCTGCCATGCTTACTCTACTCAAGGTATCTTTTCTGTTTGTAGTTTTTACTGCAGGTGATCTAACCACCTAAGAGAGGAAATAAAATCATCCACATTTGAAAATAACCTCCATTGGAATTTAATTTTAGCAACATCTTGAGGAATTAGTTCCCTTCGAGGAGCTCCCCTGAGGTACACTAGCCACTCATGATCACTTGGTAGAGTTAACTTTGAAACGTAGGGTTCAATTTATATGTTACATCCTTTTTCTTGTTGCTAGTAACTTCAACAAACACTCTCAACTACACAACAACCTGTCAGGTGTTGCTTTATCTTTGGAAAATCCATATGAAAGAATCCATTTCTCTAATGATTTGGCAGGCATTATGGTCAGTATATAATGGTTTAAATATATATTTATTTGACACAAGAGGCAACAACCTTAACACCGCTTCAAAAATGATATGATTTTCCAAAATTTGATCCAAATTTGTAGCTGGTAATGTTTAGTTTTCCCCCTTACAATAAACACATGAAACAAATTATGCATCATCATATTCCATCTCCAGTCCTGCCATGCTTACTCTACTCAAGGTATCTTTTCTGTTTGTATTTTTTACTACAGGTGATCTAACCACCTAAGAGAGGAAATAAAATCATCCACATTTGAAAATAACCTCCATTGGAATTTAATTTTAGCATGTAAATCACAGTGGGAAAATATAGCTTATTGAGTCTTAATTCAGGGCCAAGGATGCATGGTCACATTGAATTCGACACTCAAATCCCAAATGTGAATGATACTTTATTGATTCCCGTTTAGGTAACAATTTCGATTGGTCTACAATTTGATCACATGATTATAGCTCAAGAGTTCACAGTTTCATCTTTTAATCCACGTATATTTCATGAATGTTTTGTAGAAGGTTGAAGGCTTCTTAAATTTCATTCAACTACACCTATTCCATCACCCTATAATACCTTTTTTCATAGCATATCCATAGATCATAAGATCAATGATAATGTCCACAAATTTTTCTGTAGAATAGACATTCTACATCTCATATAATCTCACAGGAAATTGATTAAGCTGGCTTGCACTAAGTGCCACTATTTCTAAATGAAAAGCATTGGCCAGGCAAGAAAATTGCCACTTTATTCTGACTATTACACCTATATTGCCATCTTTAGAAGCATTTCCTCTTACTAGTCCAAGATTTGATGGTTCTTTTAAAGATTAACTTCCCTCAATAACAACAAGTACAGGTTGACAATGTCCTAGAAGAGTACATAGAAAGGTATTCAACATTCTAATGATCTGGCCAAAGTTTGGTTGAGCGTTTGCGTCCTCAGCTCAAAAAGGCTATAGAATAAAATACAAGATCTTCATGTATCCCCTGAGCCATGGTTCCAACAGAGGATATACATTTTGTCCATTTCAAAGATGAAACTCCATTGAAAATTGTAACCACATTGTATAGACTTGATGGTTGTACATTTATCTTCCAAATTTTACATGCTTTGTCTCAATGGAGAGGGAATTCTTGGAATTATTCAGTATAACATGTAAAAGAACACCCTCAAAGATGGTCTCATCTACATGAATTTGGGGGTTACAAATTTAATTACCACTCAAGGACCTTGAAAGAGGGAAGTGACCAAAAGTATCACCATTAGAAAACTCATTACCATGCACAGTAATGATGGGAGATATTTTTAGCAGATGTGAACGGCCCAAATCTGATTATTTTGGAAATTCAAGCAAACTAAAAACCTGATCCATCCTATTTAACCTCAAGACTTTCCTTATATTGTGACCTAAGGGGGATGCAATAGAACTCATCAACACCAATAATTTGTATCATTGAACCATTTCACCCTCAAAAACCACCCACAGGTTGCTTTTCCATTGAGTTTCAAAATTAAAAAAATGTTGGCAAGACCACAACCAACAAAACATTAGTGACATCCAACTATGAAGTATGTAGAATAATTGCACACCAAATATGAAGCCACAAATAAAAAATGTATTCAATACACCTGCCACTATTTTACCAAAACAACAAGACCACCGGTAAAGAGCACAACTACTAAGAATGCCTTGTGGGCTCAAGGAATCAACACGGGGAGAAGGGGAAATACCAAAGATCACAAACTAAGTTTTATTGAACACCAACACACACATAACAAAATGGAAGGGAAAACACAAGACAAAATTGTGTGGAAAAGGAAATTATTTACAAAGGGATGGAAAACACAACTAGGCTAAATATAACTATTTACCGATTGGGAAAAGTATGAGCTTTGCAGGACAAAATTTGACAATATGAAGACATCACACACAAAGAAAAAATTAAGAGCAGTAGTATATATTTCATTGCATCAATGGGAAGAACATGAGGTATGGAGGGAAAGATAAACATCGGTTCAAACACTTGATCTTACACAACCAGAAATTAAATATTGCTCACGTTTTGCTCATGAATGAGAAGGATTTTCTTTAACTTAAAATATGAAACATGAACATTGGACATACCTCCAACACCACCATCTCTTGGTTACTTTTGTGACTCTTCAGTTGTGAATGGTTGAACTGAATCTCCCATAGGTGCCTCCACATATAAGCTAGGGAATAAAACCTCTTGGCACTCAACATGGTTGGAAATTTATTATAAATTACTTCTTGTTTTCTCTTCAAAACCTATTATGAAATCATGATCAACATCATTGAATTTCTTCTCTTCACCCATATGGATCCCACTACTTTCATGACTCATCCAATGCTCTTGAAAGGTGGCTAAATTTTTATTTTTCATGCATTCTTTTGCTTGAGCTGAACTTTGGTATGGGCAAACTTCTCTCATGTTCACTTGTACAGATCCATAGAAGTATTTCAAAAATTTCACTCTTTTCTTATCATCAACAACTTCCCAAATTATATTATATTTGAAGTCGATATGAAAAGGAAAATATTATTTATTGTATCATCATTTGCATAAACACAATCAACCCCTAATTCGAACTCATTTGAAACATTTACCTCTTTTATTTTTTCTTATTTTTCCTACCTAATGTTTAGAGGGTATGCACATTCATTTTTTATTTGAAACATCTTCATCCTTGCAACAAAAATTAGATCATGAATAGCACTATAAAAATCAAAAAATTAGAAGCATGGTCTAAGTTCAAAAATTTCTAGGCCTTTTTTCAACGGAGTCACCAAACTTATCTTTCAAGGGGAAGATTTCTTTCAAATTTTAGGAATCAAAAGGCACCTTTTTATCGCCAATGGAGTCACCAAAAATTGTTAGTGGAAAATGGGCACTTTTGTCATTTCTTGGTTTGTGACTCGCCCAATGTGAAGTCACACCAATTCACAATAGTTGGATATATCATCATAGATAATGGTGATTCTCCTATGCAATTGAGATGGCAAGTTCCCTCATATGATATGAGAAATTTGGGGGTTTTATGTAATTTTCACTCAAAAGCACGAAAGGAAACAAAATAAAACAAAAAATGGAAAAGGGGAGAAACCTACAACGGGATAAACATGGAGAACCACCAAGATAACTCAAGAACAAATAGGAAAAATGAAAATGTTTCCTCTTACACAAGAATGAATATAGAATTAGAAGGGGTTTTGGGAACAAAAGGCATGCCTGCACGCACAAAGCCTCCTCACAAATCTAATTTTACACATTTGGTATAGAGTTCTATTGAGATCAAACATGCAAAAACTCATGGACATCAAGAAAGCTCATACATGAGGGATCTCAACACAAAATTTGGGAAACATCATTGTTACACATAATCAAATAAATGTATAATTTTAATGGAGTTCTTATTCACAAATAGAAAATCAAAATTCATGAACAAAAGACATTAAAATCCACAAACACCTAAAAGAGTCTCACCTACTTTCTTGCATATCATTGCTCCAATCTAGAAATAACATGGCTCCACACAAAATTGCATCTTTTTCTCTCCAAGATCTTGAGAAAAAGTAGAACATGTATAAAATCTAGATTTCTCTTTTTTGTACAATCACCTCCTTCACTAAGGAAGTTGAAAAGTCATTTATTTGCCCATTCTTTATTTTCTTTTTTTTATTTAGAAAATTTACAATATTAAATGAACTTTTCAATTTTGAATTTTACCATGATATTAATTCTAAAAAGAATTAATATATCAAATGACCAAAATAAATGTATAGTCATTTAATGACTTTAATTGACATTAATTATTTATAAAATAATTAATAATGTAATTAAGTTAATAATGTTCCTTATCAAGCCCGCCATATCAAATCTGCAACTTACTTTATATAGGCTAATAAAAAGGTGCCTTGTCCATTGGGTTATGGAGTCCCATGAAACATTATGGGAAAATGGACAAAAGGAAAAAAAATGATGGTAAAATTAAAAAAACTATAGTGAAATTTGGATGGCCAAATTTCACTACAATAGATTACCATTTCTTATTGCTTTTATATTCTTTTGTCAGAATGCTCTTGTTTATATCCTATTCTAAAAAATCCTAAACATTCAAATATTACAAAAATACCTAAACATTCAAATACTCCAAAAAACCTTAAACATTATCATATTCCAAAATTCCCTTAAAATCTAAATATTCCCTTACGTAAAAACCCTAAAACATTATATGGCTCAATATCCCACGAGTTTCCTCATTTGTGCCCATCTCCAATATGACATCATTGACTAGTTGTCATCATGTTACTCAACTTGGATTTCTAGTCGCTCGTGGCTAGGTGACACATAATAAATTACCTCATAGATGATTTCATCTCCTCATGAGTACAACATTTCAAAAGTGAGATCAGTTTCTTCTTAATTCATGCTCTCATCATTTTACGAGTTAATTCATCACATTCTCGCCATTTTGTGAGTTAATTTTTCACACTTTCACCATTTTGTGAGTTAATTCACCACACTCTCAATATTTTATGAGTTAATTTTTCATGCGTTCACTATTTTATGAGTTCAACCATCCAATCATAATCATTTATTTCTTTTTTTGATCATACTTATTATTTTTTATGCCTAAATTATGTTGAACTATAGTGGTTTGAGGTCCAATTGGACTATGTAGGCAGTGCTCTTTTTTATAAGGTCAACTCAGCCATCCCTTATCCCATGCTTTCAATGTTTTATGAGCATATATCTTGTCAATTTGACAAGTTTATTCCTTATATGCTCTCACCATTTTGTGAGCCCCTTTCCTATTTTTCCTCTATAATATGTATTCTCAACTTTTCATCACTTTTATTATTTCTTAATGCTTGGAAGAACTACATCTCGCCTAAATTCCTTAGGAATATGTAAGTAGTATCCACTTGCATGGGGAATTTAGAGTTAGCTCGGCCACCCCTTCCTTATTCTTCTATTCCCCCATTTTAGTAACTATTGTTTTATTACACCCTTTCTTTCAAGAGTAAATCTTTATTACCACACACACTCATTTCCTCACTGAATGTTTATTTTATTTCACTTATGTGTTTGTGTGTTGTTTGTTTGTTTGCTTATTTGTGTGTTATTTTGTCACTCGGTTGCCTTAATTTAGTACATTATGATTTTCACTTGAGTCTTGATTATTCATATCATGATTTTAAGTTATGAAAATTTGTTTTTGAATTGGAATTGATTTAAGTGCATTATGTTTTGCATTTAAAGCTTGATTTTCAATATCTTGTTTTTTGTTGTATCCATTTGCATTTTGAATTCAAATTTACACATAAATGTTATCATGATTCATTTATAGATTATGATGCATACTATCATGTGCAATATTAAAAATCAAGTCTTAAAAGTATAAGCAATGTTAAATCAACTATCTTATTGATCCAATCATAAGACTAAAAAACTTCATGATAATTTGTATCAAATTATTGAGCAAAACATCTATCTCATCGATAATCATAGTGAGATCATCTCTAAATCAAATTCATGTTGACCATGTCTAAACTAAATAAAGTATATATAAGAAAATGAAATAAACATCGCATGAGATAGCACAAAAAATCATGGATCTCTCTATATATGTACATCAAATGTCCAGAGTCATATACATCAAAGATAATACATATAAATCTTGGGTCAATCAATTACATCATACAAATATATACATCTCATGGATCAAAAATATAGAACTTTATCTCAAAATCAACTCTAGTTATACCCATCCCTGGTAGATCAACCCTATGTGGCATCTTGTGGAGAGCTCTCTTCTATCTTGTCTTAAGGTGGGGCCAGTTTTGATGGAGGACACGCCAGTGGTACTAGAGGAGATGAATAAGCCACAAATATGATTGATTTAGAAGTCCTTTGAGACCTACCTAATATATATGTTGATCTCTGGGCACTATACTAAAAAAAATATGACCCCTAACTATCGGTGCCACTATTACCTCATACAAGCTCCTATAATAACTAGCCTCTTCCTTAGCTTGAAGATTCCTCTCAAAAGTCTAAAATAACCTCCTCTATGTAATAGTATCTAGAGAATCATCTCACTTTATCTATACCCTGATCAAATCCTCGTAGGCCCTATCTCTTTGTGTCTAAGTGCTATCCCACTCTACCCATATTGAATCCTATTTTACCCACACAATATCCCTCTCCTCAAGTCGAATCCTACTATTCTAGAGTGGAATATATCTCTATCATCAACTGAGTATGCACCTATAACATATGGCTCACATCTGCTCATAGTCTATCAATCTCTATCTAATTTTCACTGATATAACTATCTGTTGAAATCAACTATTGTGAGTGGTGTTATAATTTGGCCTATAACCTAATTATCTCATTATCTCTAGCACTAATCTCATTTCAACTTGTTAATGATATACTGATAAGACAATGATATTAATGGTCTCAACAAGCCATCTATCCTAAATTTACTATCATATCCAAGGCATGATCTGTACCTCCTATATCCTCCTCCATCATATCCTCATCTAACCCTACATACACCTCCTCCTCTACATTCTCCATATCTACCTATACATCCCCCTCCTCCTCCTCCACTTCCTCCTCTCCGCCCTCATCCTTTGATCTAGAACTTACCATCATCACTATAGGTATTAGTTGATGAACCTATTGTGGTACTTGTGCCTAAGTTCCCTAAGCTCCATGTACATATCCCTGGTCACCACCCAATGGAATATTCAATCTCAATGGCCACTTTTGGGCCCACCATGTCACATACATTATAGTGACTCTTAAGTCTATCAAATCTCCTACATAGTCCCATGCCACCTATGGAATCAACCTAAATCTATCCCCTACCTCTACCTAATCGACTATAGGTCCCCAATGGTATATCTCTCTAGTCATGTAGGAAAAATGATGTGGCCTCACAAGTACATCTTATGGTAGCATGAAAAACATTATACCCTTTATGTATTATATCTATCTATGGTATAATCCTAGCATCTAATAATGTATCAAACTATGGTCATATATAGTATACTCTACATCCTTGAGCCATCGATACTTAATACGTAAATATGGTGTCCAAGTCAAGTTCATCTCTATCATCTCATTGATAGCTCACCTATAGTATTGTAGCTTTCCCCTATTATCTTGTGCTTGGGTCCCACCTAATACCACCTATAGGCCATCGACTCCTCTAACCTCCTTTGCTTTCAAACCCTACTAGTTTATAAATATAAATAATCTCCCATGCCCAGACTTGGAGCAATGTGGTTTCACTAGTACTCCATCCTCCTTGGCATACCATTTAATGAAGATCATGGTATAACTATGATAATATAGTAAGGCCCCATGCAAATATTACTGTCTATTCAAGCATATCCATTATTAATCCACCCAAGCCCATGTGAAATAAATGTCTAGTCTTGTCAAGTAGTTGAATATTATTGACAATAGCCATAATAACAATCACTACCCTGCCAACTACTAGCAGATCAGCCTCCATGGTCTAATCTTATGGCACTTCTATCACCAACTTGATCTCATCAATGTCTAGTAACCACCTCTCACATGTTATGAGTACATCCACCTACTCTTAAAATCCAATCAAGATTGCTAAACTTAGTCATTTGTAACTAATTCAATCAATTTATAATTACTAATCAAATCTATTTCCTAGTAAAATCATTTCATTGGGTCCTATTCCACTTCGTCGTTCACTTTCTCAATTTTCTCTTGGAACAATTTTTTTCTTCTATGTATTAGGAAAATTTCACCATTTTTTAGGAAAATTCACCATTTATCAGGTCCATTTCATTATTTTTAGGGCAAATTTTCTTCTCATCAAGGTTCTTTTCATCATTCTATGTGGATAGGAATTTTCACCATTTTCATGGTGAATTTGTCATTTATCAGACCATTTCACTTAATACCTAGCCATTTCATTATTTCAAGGATCATTTTCATCATTTGGTGAATTCATAAATCACCTTGTCATTTTTGTCATTTATTTGACCATTTCGTCGAATACCTAGCCATTTCATTATTCCCATGATCATTTTTTCCATTTGGTGAATTTGTTAATCACTTGGTCATTATCATCATTGTTGAAATGAATTCATCATTTATATAGTTGAATTCACTATTTTTGAAAAAATGATCTGCACCATTTCACTATTTTTGAGCATGAATTCATCATTTTCATGATAAAATTCATTATTTTCATGGTGAATTCATCATTTTTGTAGATGAATTCATCATTTGCATGGTTTAATTCACCATTTTGAAAACATAAAATTCATTGTTTTGCCTATTTATAAGTGTAATAAATGTGGTTAAATGTAAATTAAACAAATAAATAAATGTACTTGTTGGTGGTCCTACTCCCCATAGCCATCTGAACTCTTGAATGTGGTCTAGAAGTGATCTCGAATGTGGTCTACAAGCCATTTTATCCAGGTCACTTTACAAAAAATTATCAAAGGTAAATTTAGAATGAATATGGTAAAAATGAACCGATTTAAACCCCCAAGATTAATCTATAGCCTTTTATTTCAAAAACAAATCCCCCCATGAGATGTAGTAAGTTGTCATTCTTCTTTGGAGGCTTGTTTTTAGCCCAAGTATCTATTTTTACTCCTATTTTCTCCAATATCTTTCATTTTTATTCTTATTTTGAATTTTATACATTGTCATTTCTTCCTTTCATGGGTCTACTTATCTAAAAAAATATGACTCTCCCCTCGAGGGGGCATCTAGGGCTTACCAAGCATTGTTTTGAGACATATTTGAACTTGTTTACTGACACATTTAGCAAAATCATTTCTTATACAATCATTTTAACATTTTTTCTTAGTATTTGAGAAGACATTACTTTGTCTACATCTTGTAATTATTTATTAAATAGGGAAAAATGTAGACACTCCATTTATATTGCTTTCATGTCAAAATTGCAAAATGGAATGAATTCATATAATTACACACAAACTAGTCTAAAATTATTTGTTCAATTGAGATTCATTTATTCATCTGACATATGAGTTTGAATTCACCTTGGGGCATCCCAATATGGGATAATTCACTGTATTAAATCTATTTAGTTATCATTTTGGTCACTTTCTTTGAATAATTCTTCTACTCTAATCAATTCACGAATTATCCTTCTCTAATCAGTTAATTGAAATATTTTCCCTTCTATAGTCATTTCCTTTAATCATTATTCTAATCAAAATTTCCACATGGTATTAATTAAATTTATATTTGATTAATTGAATTAATGATTCTTCTAACTATAATTCTATGCAAATGGAATTAATTTTTCCTTTCAATAAGTAATTCTTCCTTTTTGCTTCTCCTTCCGAATGGCATTTTCATTTGAAAAAGAATATTGAGATCCTATGGAATATCCTTTGTGAGCCCACCAATTAATAAATTAATTAAAATGAAGGATTATTCTCCACCCTTCATCTTGGAGATAAGTTTAAGGGCCCTTAATGAATCTTGTGAGATATTTTAGGGAGCACTCTCAACCCTTCATCTTGGAAATAAGATGAAGAGCCCACATTGTTTATCCATGGACTTTATTGAAAATGGTTCTCCACCCTTCATTTTGGAAACAAGATGAACATCCCATACTAACTCTTACAAAGATATTTTAAGGATAATTATTCACTCTCCATCTTGCATGCAAGATGGAGGGTTCATATTAATCTCCCTTTGATATTTTGAAAAGATTTACTCCACCCTTCATCATGGACAAGATGAAGGGTCCATGTTATCAATCCATGTGTTGATCCATTTGTCTTATTGAGGATGAATTTTCAACCGTTCATCTTGGAGTCAAGATGAGGGGTCCTCATTGATTCGAAATTACTATAAATAGACCATTTCCCTTTGCAATTTTCTATGTTCAAATTCAATAGCGAAGCTCTATCAATTTTTTAATCTAAGTAATGCATCAAATTCTATTAATTCAACTATTCGAGGTTTTCAAGAAGATATGATATAACACATAACCTTGCTAAAGACTTATTGAAACTACATCCAAACCACATCCAATTTTGATAAAGTGAATGATCCTCGAAAAGGGAATGTTATCATGTTTTGTTTCTTCCTTTTGATTTCAGTTTTGTTTAGCTTTTTCTTAGCTCATGAGGTATTGGGATAGAGGTGTTGGAAATACATTTGGTCTTTGATTTTTACTCATTTAACAAATTTTATAACCCCTTTACAAAATCCTAATGACATAACAATCACTTGGAATTATTCTTTCAAATCTAATATTCTGGCCAACCTCGACCATTCCAACTTTTTCTCTTATTTTTTCCTCCTCTCCTTCTTCCTTTATAAAAATGTAAGGTCATACTTATATAGGGGTAAGACCCACCTACTTACATTAATTTATTTACATCCAACAATAGTATTTAGCACATCTTAGTGAACCACAAATATTAAATGTCTCTCAAAATACCAAGGCACGAAGACATTACAAAGTAATGTATCATAACATACTACATCACAATCAATACCAAATAGATCATTATTAGCTTATTATGACTTATGGAATTAAATATCAAATAGTTATCAATGGTTATTTTCATAACACATCATAAGTATATGCGCTCAAACCAAATACACACAAAGAATTCACCAAACCTCACAACTAATAATTGTGTTATCCTTGTGTCTACTCACGAACATTGCTATAAATTACAACATGTGCCCGAAATGACTAACAAATAAATGCATGGCTTGTGCAATGAAGAACAAACTCATCCAAGGAATCTCATTAACTATGTTTCTCCTATGGAAAAGAATCAAATTCTATAGGGAACCAAATGAAGACAAAATTCTGAAATTTCTTCACAAATCAAAGCAATACTAATTTTATGCAAACTAATAACACTACTTCTTGTGCAAAGCTTCACAAGATTATTTAAACAAATAATAGTTATAACTACATGAGAGAATAAACATGTGAAAAATTACAAACATATATGCACTTCAGGGAACATAAAACTACATAAATAGAAACATGTGCACACAAAGGTGACACAAAAAATGAAAAAAGGTTTGTGAAAAATATGACTTGTAAAAACTTAAAACAAATACATGCACAATAATAATTTATGCAAAACAACACTTAGACAAAACTTCAAAATTATCATATTTTTGGTTGATGTAATATTGCACGTAAAACCAAATTCCCTTGCATCTCTTATTAGTTATGCTTTAATTTAATGCATGTGTAAATATTTTTAGGTACGCCAATAAGTAAATTGTCAAAGTGGTATTATAATACCATGGACTATATAAAATATGGATTGAAACTACCCAAAAACATCCACGTTCTACATGTACACTCTAGATGAGTATAAAGCATGAAAAATATACAACACATTTCCAACATATAAAAATGAAAAATAAATCAACATCAGACTTTGTTCTTCTATAGTGTAAAACACGTCACACCACTTCAACTAATAGACTATGCACACATTTTATGATGATTCTTTTCACACTAACTCTAATGGAAAAAAATTAAATCTAAAAATTATATTTACAATAAAAAAATACCATCAATAAAAATAACAAAACATTTACAAAAACCCTTTCATAATCATCACATCATACTCACGATCTCGTTTTTTGATCTCACATATATTCTTAATGTGACACTAAATTAAAATTTAGTATGAGATCAATACAAAACTAAAATTATAAAATAATACACACAACACTTTATTAATAAATGGAAAACTATTTCACACTTATATAAGTGAATGATATCTTATTCTTAAAAATATCATCCTATCATATTCATGTTTATCTCCATTCCTAATCTACGTACAACCACTTCTTAATAACAGTTACCTATTTACTTACCTATATTACGTAAAATATCATCCTATCATATTCATGTTACTTATGAATGAGTAATACGGAAAAAAAAAAAAAAAAATTGTGATATTTAATATACCATTTGATATTTAAGGTTTTTCCCAACAAAAATGAAAGTAAAATGAGATAAAGAATATATAACAAAATCAATAAAATAAAATAAATTATATAGGGGACTAAACACATGGAAATAAATGGATGTTTTGTAAAATTTTATGGAAATGTATGAAAAAATAATTGAAAATAGATTTTTGCAACTGAAAATGTAATCCCCTTTCCATCATGCTTTCATGGATGTCTATACATATTCTAAAGATATTATTTTGCTATAGGTTGGTAAAGGATAAACAATTCGTATGGATTGTTTGAAAAGATGTTTTGAAGAAATGTAAGAGAAAGATATGCCTAAAACAAGTTTGCTGCTCAACATTTTTTAGAATGTGGAAGCATAAATATATTAATTGTTTAAAAAAAATTAAATTCTTTAAAAAAATAAAATAAAAAAATCTACGAAAACAATTTTTTTTAAAATGTGATCAAAATGTTAATATATAAATAAATGTATATCATTTATAAAAAGTCAATTGAATATAAAAATTATATGGATGAGTTGAAGGTTGTCAAAAAGAAAATATAATAAATAAATAATAAAACAAAAAAAATATTTATTATTTAAATTAATCACGAAAATGTTGTAAAATTAAGTATGTGGAATTACGGATTTTAAAATTATAACTAAAAAATAAAGTTCACTTGTTTTTTGAATTTGAAATTAATTTACGAGTTACCTTATTTCATGGGTATTAATTTTTTTTTGTTATTTTTATTAAATCTTAAAATGTTATTATATTTAATAATGATAGACATTATTTTTAGTCCTTGTCAAAATAAATCATTATAATTTTTATTAAAAATATTTAATTTTTAAGTTATAATCAATAAAAGTTTTTGATTTCATTTATTATTCTAACAATTATAATATTTAATATATAAAATTATTGGAATATTCCTTAAAATTCTATTATGAAATATTTTAAAAAACAATTATTCCATTTATTATTCTAATAGTTATAAAGTTTAGCATGTAAAATTGTTTAACTATTTTTTTAAATATTATTATGAAATAATCTAAATATTTGTTCACAATTAAATGAAAATTGTATTGCTAATTAAAACTTGAGTAACTTACTAAAAATTATTAATTTTCTATTTTAATTAATATGTTTCACTACCACTAAAAACATGAGAATGTAATAAAATTTAAAAACATACATAATAATGTATAATAGTATAATAATAAATAATTTTGTATATATATTAAATAAATGTTAATAATATTTATATTTTATTACACGCATATTATTATAATATTATATCTATATATATTATAATTTATATTAATACTATTATAATAATATAATGTGTGTATTAAATATATATAATAATAGCTTATGATAAAGGATGATAAGATTATGTGGGAGGGATTATAAGGGAAAATAAAGGAAATTTGATTGTACCTTATCTAAGAGGAATGGGCACTCAAACTAACCATTGGGCTAAAGCACTTACAGTTTTATGAGAACTGAGATTAGCCAAAAATCAAGCGTATCAACTATCTCTCCAGAAAGAATTAATTTAGCTAGAGAATAAGTCATATTATAGAGGAAGCCTTCATGATTATTTAGACTCTATAGGAAGTCATCATTCAACATATTTATTGAGAAGGAAACTTTGTGGCTGATTGGTTTGCCAATAAAGGAGTGGCCTATCTGAGGATAAGAAGGTGGTTTAATAGATAAGGTTTACCTGGTATTTTTTCTCATATGATCGACTTAGAATCCATTAATAATGATTAATAATATATTCATGTTTAGGTACACTATTTTTGTTTATTGTAGCTTATTAGTTGTGGCATGTGGGAATGATGTAATGACATCTATTTGGAAGCATTCCAAGTTGGATTATTATTATCTTGAAAGTATAGAGGTAATCATTTCAAAGAAAAATTATTATTTTAATTCATGCAGCATTATTAAGAGTGTTGTTGGGCTTTGAGTGAATTCATTTTGTAAGAACATGCTTATATAAGGAGACATCATTAGTATCTCCATATCTGAATTCTACTTCAAGCTTGTAGGGATGGGAGGGGATCTCTTGAGGATTGAGCTTATTATTTCAGATTATGTAAAGGAGTATAGGGAGGTATGGTAAGTTTTATAGATAGGTGGTTATAGGATTTCATGCAGAGGGTAGAGGGTCATGATAAGCATATTTTAGAATCTTTTGTGAAGGATTAGAATAATAGGATGTTATTTTTCAATGGTGTGTCTATGGAGATAACATAGGATCTCATAGCATAGGTTACAAGGTTTAGAATTGAGTTTACCAATGTTTTAAAAATAGGCAGAGGCTTCAAAGAAGATTTTTTTTTTAATTGAATGGGGAAGTTCTCATTCCCTTGCACAATGGCTTCTCCAAGGAGCTCCCTCGTACATTTGATGAAGTTGTGAAGTAATTCATGTTATATGTAACATTAGAAGGTAAGTAAAACCTAGTGCATTGGTCTCATTTCAATTTTTTTAATTACTTATATCATCACAATCCCCTAAGCCTACCCTTCTATGTCCTACACTCCCTTGAGAGATCCATTTTTATGTGAAAATGGGAAAGAAAAAATAGCCTTTTATTTTAACCTTTTATGACTTAGTGTATGTAAATCCTATGTTGTTAAAGAGCTGAGTATATTAAATCAGGGTATAAATATGCAATAAATACATCCATTGATTTGTTATAGAATTGACTATTTTTTACCTTTTTAAAAATAGAAATGTTAAATGCAAGTAAGAACTTAGCTAGAAAATCACTGAGATGGATGATCTAGAGGATGAAAATTGAGAAAGAGGTTGGTTTGAGTGTCACAAATAGGATCCCAGTGTCAAAAATCATCCTAGACAATATCTCCTTAATTGGATAATAGCACCATATGGCATTAGTGTCCCTATTTTAGCAATAGTCTCCTCTATGTAGGACTATCTTAAGCTTAAGGGTGCACCTATGTCTAGATCTGTAAGGTCTATTTCTACATGCATGAGTTCTAAAACCCTATATATGGCCTTTTTGATTGATTTTGTGAGCAAACCCTAATCCTCCATGTTGTTAGGTCATGTAATTGATACAAGTTTAAAAATTTGTCTGTTAGTGGGGTAGGTTGGACATTCTCAACACCCCGTTATGAAGAAAGTTGCCTACATACCAATACTCTGAAGAGAGATAAATCATAATGTAGTTCTCCCCACCTAAGTGTTATTTCAAGTGATTTAAATGTGCTTAAGATTGGAAATCCTAGTAATCTAAGTTTAAGAATGTTGTAGATGGTATTAAGCAAAAGTACGTCAGAATAGGGATTGATAACCTTAATTATGTACGACTTGTTCTGGTTTTACATATGTGATTTGAATATGATTTCTTAGTAGATAGAGGCATAAAATTCATGTATATATATTATTTTGGTGATTTTATGAGTGTTAAAATAGGTCTAATCCAACCCTAGGAGGTATAAGATTTGAAAAGATATCCATTTATGAAAAGAGGAGGGAAAGGACAATAGTGCCATTATTGGGGCACTACTACCATGTGGTGCTACTCTCCTTATTATGGTGCTAGTGTCCAAGTGGTATAACCCTAAGCATAAAGGGACAAGATGAAATAATTCAGGTATGGGACTACTTTAGGGATGACTAGGGATGCCTATGTCTTGCATTAAGGTTGGATAAGTGTGAAAATAGGCTCTACGATAAGTCTAGCACTAAGCTATGGATAGGTGGTTTCAAGTAGCACTCTTAACACTTTAGTGTCACTTTAGGGTTATTACATTTGTTTCCCCCTTTATTCTATAAATTCATCAAATTGAAATGACTAGGATAAAGGAAAAAGAAGCGTACCTGAACTCACCTAAGAGGTAAAGCTCATGAGTCTGGATATGAGTATGTGAAGCATGCTCAAATGCATATCTTAAAAGTGAAATGTGCATAAATCGGTCCTTAAGATATATCAAAAGTAAAGACAAAACTAAGTAAAGAAGTAAAATTGAGTAAAACTAAGTAAAGGGATAAGAGAGAAGAAAGGAATGAATACACATCATTGGGTACATGAACCAATGCATAAACCCAGTGATAACCTATGTGTGTGCATATATATAGTGATCAATCTGTGAATATCTTAGACTAATCTGATGGCTTTCTCAATCCTCATGTGTGGGTAGTTTAAGAACATAATCTAGTTTTGAATCCATCATTTCCCACCCTTGCTTGGTGGTTCATGACCTGTGAATAACTTGGATTGAATTGATGGTGTGTCTAACCTTCTCATGTAGGTGGATCAAGAACTCAAGTAAAATATGACTCCATCATTTAATACCATGGTTCACTTTAAGAGGCCATGATATAAACCCCCCTAGATTTGGGTAGGTGAATTAAATTCACTCTGTTGGTGAATTAGGATACGTAGAGCAGGTGGAAAATCACCTTATCTTTCTATCGTGTAACAATCTTGGGGTGTATGATAGCATTGTGTTGTGCAATAATATTTTGTCATGCCATAGTATTGTGTTATGATAGCATTGTGTCACGTGACAACATTGTGTCATGTGATAACATTATGCCGCTTGGCAGTTTTATGTTATGCAACAATAATGTGTCAAGTGACACATTACTATCGCATGGCACAATGCTATCATGCGACACTATTCTACCATGTAATAACATTATGTCATGTGGAAGCATTGTGTCACTTGGTAGTGTTGGTCCCCATAGTAACATTTTGTCACATGGTGCCATATTATCACATGGTAGCATTCTATCACATGCCAGCATTCAACCATTTATTTTTTTGCTAATGCACGATAGTATGATACTACTTAACACAATACTACCACATGGATAAATGGTGTTGCACTCAAGATAGTTGTTGTGTGGCATGTTGTTTTTATGTAATACTTCACTACCATGCGATAGTGATGTAGCGGTAATTGGTCATGCCAACTGACTGCTCTGATTTGCCTCCTTACTTATAAATACCTCTACAATGAACTCATTTTCACACTTTGCTTAAAACTTTTTCTCATCATGACTGGTCAACTTAAGTTTTTCCAACTTTACCTAACTACTTCCAAATTCCAAGTCAATCTACCTACTTCTTGTTCACTTTTTACAGGGTTACAACGACTTCCACATCCATGAAAATGTAGAGTCAATCACTGGGGGTGCACAATTGTGTTTTCAAAAATATTTTGTGTCCAAATTTCCTAAAGATGTTGGAGCAACCAGAATCCTTTGTTGAATGAATCGATCAATGTGAGTTTAGAGGACTTACACAGATGCCTCAATATGATTTAACTATTAGTAAAATCCTTCTAAAATCTCTAGTTGGTTGTTTTAACCATAGAAATTGTCATTTCTATGTCTGATTTAATAATAAAATGATATCCTTTAGCACATCTCCTTTGGATATACATAATTTAACGACTCTTCCATATTGAAATGCAAGTCCTGTGAGCACAAAGGTTGTCTTGTTTGAAGATGATAAGATTTATTTGGAGTCATTCTACAAAGTGTCCTTTGACCCATCGGGTGAATGTTAAATTTATTAATTCATTTCCTAAACATAACTAAAACATTTTTTATATATAGTTTGATATCTTAATTCAATTACATGTTCTATTTTTTGGTTTTCATTATAGATTCTTAAAATTGAAGGGAGATCCCTATGGAAAAAATCAATAATCTATTTCTCAAACCTATTTTTCATTCTTTCAAGTGAGAATTATTTTACAGGGAAGACCATCAGACATTCCATTTTGGGTGGTTTATTATATTCTTCATTCTCTCTCATGTGTTAGATGTGACTGGTGTAAAATAATATCCAATAGGATTAGGGCTGAGTTAAATTTTGCATTTTCAAAGGACACTTACACCATTTCATCTTCCAACTACATTCTGGCCTTGTACTTTGAGGCCTTGTATGAAATCCAGGATACTCTAATTCCCACTACCCTTCATAAAAAAATGAAGGCTAATGATTTATCAATCGAAGAATAGGAGGTAAGTTTGCTTTCACTGAGTCTCATTTTTTTATTTTTTATATTTTCAACAAATTTACATTTTTTAGCCTATTGTTTGTGACAGCTGAGGGTACATATTTATGATACAAGAAAACATGCTTCAAATAGAGGTTGGTGTGATCTAAAGGGCTCTAGTGATAATCAGTCCATGGAGTATTCATTTAATTCATTTTAAAGTGCGAAATGCCCAAGCACTAATTCTATTTTGTCTTCACTTCCAGGTTCCCCCAAAATTCTTGTAATATATTTTTCTTGTATTTTAATGAAAAAAATAATATTCATATTGGTTTTTTTTTTGTATAGTTAAATCTCAAAAAAATTTCATCAAGGAGTCTTCCACTCAACATAATCAATGTTTTCCATTACAAATTTCTTTTTTATTTCAAGTTTGTTAAGAGTTTCCTAGTTAAATAACTGGATAATTTATGCATTTTTTGGGTCAAACAACCAATGTCTCTCTACCACCCACAAGCACAATGAGAGGGCAAGCACCAGCTCCCCCAAGGACTAGAGGGGAAGAGATAAATATATCAAGGATAGTTAGAGTGGATGAGGTAGTCATGCCACTAGGGAACAACATTAAAAGTTTTAATTTGAACAACATTAAAAGTTTTATGTTTTTGAATTTACCCTTTTTGAATTTTTTTGCAGTGTACCCAACATATTTTAGGGCACTGAGAAGTATGCCACCATCCCCATCACTAAACTAGATTCTGAGAAGAGGAAATAACATCAACCTCCCTGCGCAAAGCAGAGGAACACTACAAATTTTTGATTTCCAACTTTCTCTATTGGTGGTATTTTAGGTGGACAAGGTCTTACATGTTTGCACCAGTTTGATCTTGATGAAGAGTTTCTTGGGATTGAAATGACACCCCTAGATGTTGGTGGATTCAATCCACATGAATTTATTCAAGTTGCTAATGTTCCTTCACAAGTCCCTCCTAAGGCTGCCTCTTCTCCAACTACCTCCTCTCCACCGCACACTGATAATTTAAATGTTTCTGATGATGCTCTTATTAATTTCTATTTTGATAATCTAGTTTCAAAAAATCTACTTGCTAATCTAACAGATGGTGTGATTGAATGATTTAATGATTTGAAATAATGGGAGATAAGGGAAAAGGCCCTTATCAAAGAAATAAATGCCCGTTATCATAACCATGACCAAAAAATGAATTTATTCTTTCTTGTTCAAAATTAATCGTCAAAGATTAACGCTTTGTTACAACAAGCTCAATCTGGATTGATCTCGATTGACAGTGCTTACAATGATAGAATTTTAGAGATTATGACAAACAGGTTGGAAAATTTAAATGGAGAAGCCAAAGAATATTTTAATAATGGTCTAAAGATATCAATTTGGTTACCATTATGCAAGTGGAGAAGGATAAGGTTGTGGTAAGTTTTATGTATCTATAACGTGTATTTTGATTATTACAATACCTTAGTATGTGTGTGACCCACATTAATTGTTGATGGTAGGTAAAATATGAAAATTTAAAGCAAGAAGCAAATCTTCTCAATGTGCATTTGAAAAATGCCTGCAAAAGTATCTCCAATGTGATTCAGTTGAAGGAAAAGATGGTTCTATTAAATAAACAAGATAACACTTTGAATAAAATCATTAAGGAGCATGGTATAGATCCAAGTGTTTTATTGAAGCATAAAACAAATGTGGATCCTATAATTCTTTCACTAAAGAGATGCAGTGAATGAGGAGAGGGTGGTTCTTGCTCAAATGAATGCTACTGTAGAGGATCTTCAAAAGGAAGGAGTGGTACTGAAGAATGCACATGAAAGTCAAGATAGCTTAGTTTCGATGGGTGGTGATGGAAAAAACTAAGGTGGTGGAGATTCTCAAGAAAAAAAATGTTGATTTGTTTGACATAATATTGTTCAAAATGACATTTTTAGAGTTTATATTGTTTAAAATAGTTTATACCATGTTGGTTTGAAAAATAGTAGTTTTATTAAAAGATATTTTATAGTTGTTCAAAATACTCTTAGTTGTATAATTTCAATATTTTATATATACTAAATGTTTTTGATTTAATTTATATCTTGTATGGCGAAAAAACAAAGTCACTATTATATTTTTATAGTGTTGAATGCATTTATTATATTTTTATAGTGTTGGATGCATTTGTTATACTGATATAGTGTTTAATGCATATGTTATACTATTATAGTTTTATATTTTTTATTTCAATGCATGGTTATAGTGTTATATTATTTTGAACACATTGTTATATTATTTTAGTAGTTTTAGCGTTTGAATGCATGGCTATAATGTTCTAAAAGTTGTAGATTTGAAAGCAAATGTCGGAAAATATTTCTAGTACTAGTGGTATTTGAATATTGTAGTAGTTGTAGCAGTTTTAGGAAAAATAACCTATTGTAAAGTAAATAATCTATTGAATTATGATTTTATAGTATTTGTAATATTGAATGCATGGTTATAGTGTTTTATTGTTCTAGTAGTTGTATATTTGAACGCATTATTATATAGCTCTAGTAGTTGTAGCATTTGTCATTTGAATGCTTGGCCATGATGTTCTAGAAGTTATATATTGTTCTCTACTTCTCCTAGTTGTATATTTTAATACATTGTTACACTATTCTAGTAAACTACTACCTGTAGCATTGAATGCATTGACTGTGGTGGAATTTGGAAATATACAAACCCAATTTCCAACTATAGGAAAAATATTTCTTAGATATTTGTGTAATGGTACTAATGTAAACATGTGATAGAATAATTATTGTTACACTGTTATGCATGTGTTATATCTATATATATGCTCTTGAAATTACTATTGTAGACAATGAAGAAAATGAAAAATAATAAATCTTGTATGATGTCATGGGGTGAACTGTGCCTTTCTAAACATGAGGTGAACTGTGCCTTTCTAAACATGAAACTTGTATGCTTAACATTTTCTATTAAAGTAAAAGGAAATGTTCTGTCTAATGTTAATGAGAATTATGATTGCTACTTAATGAATGATATGCATTGGAAAGAAAGTACTATTTGAAATCATAGAATTTTAATAGGAGCAAAAAAATATTAATTCTAATGTAATGAATAAGATTCATGATTGTAACATCCATGATCTACAAAATAGATTATAGAATTTAATGTATTTGAAGATAAAAGAATAAGAAATATTTTTAGAAAAGAGTAATTGTTATACTTATCAAATTAAAAGTTAGGCAGCTAAAACAATCCTTGAGAAATTTGCTCATCATAAGTGTGATTTGGATCTACCATGCTAGAGTTGTATTCAATCTCGATATTCCCATCCTCTATATTGGTAGCAGTATTAGTCACACCTCTTGTTTCCACTATATAACTCCATGTTACATTTGCTCTATCATATGGAAACTTTTCCACATAATAATGTGAAACATATAGTCTCAAACAAGTCTCTACATTTTTATCCAATCTATTTCTAAGTTTTGACTTCACGAAGGATAATGCACTAAACACTCACTCATCTTCCACATATCCCAAAATCATTGTATGAACAAGTTCATATAATTTAAAATATTCACTAATACATTCTTGTAATACACTACTTGGATAAATTTTTTTCCATAGACAAGTAATGGCACCATTTTTTTTGGGGTCAATTAAACACTAAAATTGATCCATCATTGTAATCCCAAACTATGTTGACTAAGACATCAGTAATTGTTTATTTAAAATACCATTAATCTAAACTCCATTCACATCTACATAAATGAATTATAATTATACCCATCTATTTTTGAAATAATGTGTTGATATGTTTTCGGCTGTTAACACTGTTCTAAAAAATAAGATTCACCACTCCCATCCCCTCCAACAACTCATCCCTTTTAAAACATTCTCTAAGCTCTATAGCTAAAGTTTGTGATATTTTGCTCAATTTATTTCATGTTTTAGACAAAATAGTATCATATAGTAAACATGTCATAGGTACATCTTCAGGCTCAGCTCCCACAACTTCAAGTCTTCTAGAGCTTGTGTACATTGGGATCTTAATGACATTTACTATGACACAAAGATGATCATGGATATTGGATTTCAAATAACTCTCTAGATTTTGAATATCTATCAAAATTTGCCAAGTTATTAAAATAGGGCCATGAAATCTTTCATTCAATGTGTATAATACATCTAAACATTGACATACATGTTTTCTCAAACTTATGAAGTCAACAATATAGATAGATCTCTCTTGGGCATGTTTCATTAAATAATTGATTTCCTTCAACATTGGCAAAATACTACATAATGTGAGTAATGTTTCTAAATCTATTAAATGACATAGCAAACATTTTGCTCTGTCAACTTCCTTGTGATATTTATACATAAACCCTGTCAAAGATGGATATTCCTCAAAATTTTGTACATAGGTTCATACATGGAAATCCATTTGGTTTCAACATCTTTCAGTAGTTTTTTACCATCTGTCACCCCAATTGAAAATTTTTGAAACTCCATAAATTTTTTTGGGCTACTAGATATGTACACATGTAAATCATGAATCAACTCTTCCACTTTCGTAACATTACTAAAAGTGCTAACAATTTTTTATGATAGATTCATCCTATGAGCCATGCAATGAATTGGAATCATAAAAGGATAAACTATTATTTGAAGGTGAACACAAAGACTAGTTCTATGCCCTTGTATCACTGATGTACCATCAACACCAACACACACCATTTTGGTAGCTATGGCATAATCATCCATCCCAACTCTCTCTCTTAAATTGGATAGAACCAATTTATAAAAGTTTTTTGAATTACAATTTTCTACCATTTTATGGATAGCTAGGAGATGAGATTACCTTGTATAGTTTTAAAAGGTGTATACATGCATGAAAACCCATGTTGTGTTATCAACTATAGTGACCTCATCAATGGACAAAGAGATAAACAATGATCTTTTAACACTTTCTTTCAAATTTTCCTTCTCAATAATGGTTAGACATTTTGCCATTTCCCAAGCAATATTATTTGACCAATGTGACCATGGAATATCCAAAAAATCATTATGTTGAAACAAAATTTTTTAATCTAGAAAATTAGAAATGGGTCTTCCCTTTTTTTAAATGTGGAAAATAGTAGAGAACTTTACATATTTTGCCTAGAGATTGGACTGCATAACTTTTTCAAATTGCATTTTGATGGTTCCCCCTTTTTCAACAAGATGTTTTTGTCATTTTTGATTATTTTTGTATTCACATGCATATCTTACATGCATACATTCTTCTAAATTTTTCCATCTACGTGTTCTTGTTATCTATCCTTCTGGGTGCTTCACATATATATATATATAATTTCCCATAGTGTTTCTCAATTGTGTCCAGTTTAAGTTGCATTTTGCGTTCTTTTTTGAGTTTCCAACTTTAAATTGTGCATCTGCATTCCGTTGGAGGCTCATTAGTATTTTATGATTCTATAGGTTCTATAAATGGAAATTTTGCAACCCAGTCAACTTGAAAAGACGTTCTTATTGTCCATGTACTTCTCTTCCTTTATCAATTTTTTTGAGTGTAATTTTCAACAAAATTTGGTGTCTAAAAAGAACTACCTTTCTCTTGAGAAGTGGCCAAAGGAGTGTGTTCTACTGACATGCCTAGAGATGTGTCTTCTAGGGGTGGTATTTCATTATTAAAAGCTTTAGGAGGTGAGAATTTATTTGGATTAATTCTTCCTATCGAAATAGTGTCAATATCCATGTCAATTTTTGCATTGAAATGGTTTTATAATTATTTTATAATGAAAAAAACTAACTGATATATTTTTTTAAAAGTTTAAAAATTACCTATATTTGAAGTGCCTATTATTTGGACCCTCTTTACTAGATTTTTGAAATAAGACATGACATATTTTTTTGGTATTTGTTGTGGTGATTTACCTTCTTATAACCACCTAAGGCCACATTCACACCAGGTGATAGGTTAGTTTCATGAAATACATTGACACTAGGTGACATGTTGCCTTCACTTGATAGAGTGCTATCAGGTGCCTAGTTACCATCACTTAATAGAGTGCCATCGAGTGACTGGTTACCATCACCTAGCACGATACTACTGGGTGCTAGGTTGCCACCATATGTCATGGTGCCACCATGCAATAGAATGCCATCACACGTAATTATGCTGTCATGTGGCACTATACTATCATGTGACATTATGCCATCACATTACACTATGCCATCACATAGCACTTTACCACTGCATGACATAGTGTCATTGTGTGACATAGTTTTACCATGTGACATAATGCCACCTATCAGCCTATTTATATCATGGGACATAATCCTAGTGGCTATTAGTTTGCATAAACCAATCAAGCGGTAGAGTGTGGCCTCAAGGCTCAAGTCTCAAAATATTCACAATTCTATAAAGAAAGATACTTTGATGGTAAGTTTGTGACCTCTACCAATATGTGTGTGTGTGTGTGTACATATGTATATGTATATATGTATGTATATATATATATATATATATATATATATATATATATATATATATATATATATATATATACATACATACATATACATACACACACACACACATATACATACATACATACATACATACATACATACATACATACATACATACATACATATATATATATATATATATATATATATATATATATATATATATATATATATATATATGGTGAATTACATGGATAACCACATAAATATTATAAATAGTTGGTGAGATGACCCCTAAGAAAATAACATCTTAGAATTTTAGGTGAAAGGGTCATATGTGTGTGTGTGTGTGTATATTTATGTATATATGTCTATATATATATATATGTATGTATGTATATATATATATATATATATATATATGTATGTGTATATATACATATATATATATATACATATACATATACATATATGTATATGTATATGTATGTGTGTATATATATATGTATATATATATATGTATATATATATATATATATATATATATATATATGTATGTATGTATGTATATATGTGTGTGTGTATACATACATACATACATACATACATACATACATACATACATACATACATACATATATATATATATATATATATATATATATATATATATATATATATATATATATATATATATATATATATATATATATATATATATATATGGTGAATTACATGGATAACCACATAAATATTATAAATAGTTGGTGAGATGACCCCTAAGAAAATAACATCTTAGAATTTTAGGTGAAAGGGTCATATGTTGCACCCTAAAAAATCACTAAATTCCAATTTACCAAAACTAAATATTCATCAATTAATAAATATTCACCACTAAAATTTTCCCTATTTAGTACCCATGTGTATTATATGCATCTAAAACTAAAATTTCATGATGTAACTAGAAATGTCAACTCTATAACTATTCAGATATATTAGGTGGTTCCAGGCCACTTAGGAATGCCAACCACTACAGATGGAGCAAGGAATAAAACATATGTGCAACCTAGAATGTGATGCTTGATGTATAGATCATAGAGAATGACATGGAATTTTTCATTCCATCTAATCAACTGGTGTGTAAGTGAGTAAATGGAAACAATGTATCATGCACATATGCCCAAATCTAATAATTAAGCATATGGATTCCAAACTGAGTTATAATAATTTGTATCTGAGTATTTGAGATATAAATGGGAATGGTGATTCCATTCATGATGCCCCCAATTTGATAAAACTAGTATGAATCTAATCTAAATTGGTATGAAACTAAGCTAAACTAAGAAAAACTAAGAAATCTACAACTAAACCTATGCAAACCTAGACTGTGCCTATTGTAATTTTCTAACTAATCTAGATTTTTTTGAAGCTGAGGCTACTAGATAGTAGCACCATATATTTTACAGTATCACCATGTGGTGATAGTGTACCAATTTGGATGTTAATGTCCTACTAATATAATTTATTTTCAACTATACTGATCTTTGTGTCACTATTTTCTCACTGTGCTTACCTGAGTCTAATTTATGTAATCTAGGATTATGTGCTGAAAAATGTACTATGAGTACATTTGAGAGCCCGATATTTGTGATAAACCCATATAAATGTCCCCTCTTTTGAGGGGAGTTGTTAAACCTATGCAAGAATTGTCCTCAAAATAAAAATCTTTGCAATATGTGTTTTAGCCAGAGCATATATAATATCTACATAATAATCCAATATAATGTGCATACATAACATCAAAAAGTAAGACTATCTGAGCATAAGTTTGTAATATGTGATGTATGTTATGTTTATAATTCACAAGGCTATCAAGATAGATATAACCATATATGTAATATCAAATCTGAGTAATAAATGAGTAGCTACCTAGGGGGATGGGGCATGATGTCCATCACAGGACCCAAGTAGGAAGGAGAGATACATGAGGTCCCTCATGGAATCTAAAACTAGAGTGTGGAATAAGCAATAGGTAAGTGTTATGGCCATGCCACATACAATAAAGCATACATACAACACACATGAGGCATGGATAGTAGGCCAAGGGGATACAAGAGAAGGGACATGGGCACATAAATCTAATAAAATAGGACATACAAAGACATGTTCAAATCTCCACATACACAAGCAACAAGCAAGTTGGCTTAGATCCACATAGGACATATTCAAATGTCTACACACATAATCAATAAATCATACACGCTTTGAAAATAAATGACATAGAGCCAAAGATAAATAGCATATTCAAATACCTTCGAATAGAAGAAGCATAGAGATAAAATCAATTCTAAACTAGGAAAGCTATAAATAATAAGTATGCATAAGCATATAATACAAATCTATGTAAGAAATAAGAGGCAAATATGTTTAGTCTAAATTAATAATAGCCAACAAATTTTTTGAGTAAGTGTAGTATGATCAATATCAATATATAACAATGCTAAAGTTGTGATGTAGAGTATATAAATATGTAACCTGGTAGTCAAAATTATGTATAGGGTGCCCTCAAATGGGTGAATATGTATAATGAAGAACCTGTGTATCAGTGTATATGCCCCTAATGGGTAGATAATAGTAAATCTAGATCAGTGTAGTGGACTTGAGTCCTATAGCAATCTTCAAGAATTTGATAAGAACAAGTGAAGCATATATGTGTGATAAAATTGACTATAATAAGCTAGAATATGTAGTGTCTGAAAAATATAAGAAGTGTAAACATGAAAATGCATACAATATATAGTTTTGAATTTTGTGAGTAAATATTTGAATGTTTTTGTGTTTTTTGAAATATTTTTTAATTTTATTTTCTAGATATAAGACATGTATAAGTAACATGAAAATAAAATTGTATACAAGGGTCAAGAAAGAAGGAAAGTATGTACAATAAGGGAGGAACAATACTAATAGATGAGTCTCATGGGAGACTCACTATCAATGTGACCTATGTCAAATAAAGGAACATTGATTGTGTGTGATGTATGAAAGGGTAATTGTGGTCATAGAACCTAATACATTGAGTGATATACTTTTGGCCCTACCTATGAAGTGGTGTTGAGAATAGTGAAATTGAATGTTGTGTCCTATGAATTATAGGGGTCTTAGGGACCCATTTGGTAAAAATTTTTGTAAATGGCATAGGTGTCATGTGCTGATAACCCTAAAAACTCAATAATACTAATATCATAAGAAAGTGAGTATAGGAAGGCCCTATATAATTTTCAACATATCTCTGATGTAGGGGTCTCTCTAATGATGGTCTATGTGGGAGAGTATGCATATGAGGTACAAGGTAACACTATAGTTTTAGACCTCACTTGAACTGATGGCTCCACTAAACTATGTGGTGTACTAATAGGAACTATGCTCAGAGCTATAATTAGTAACTATGTTGTAACTGGTAACTATGTTGTAATTGGTAACTATGGTGTAACTGGTAACTATGGTGTAACTACCTATGGGACAGGTAGAGGATACTCATATAAAATACCCTCAATGTTGATCACCTAATTTGCATGTATATATTTAAGACATCTATGCATGATAGATGGGATGAATTGTAACTATTGTATCCATGACCTACCCAATAATATGTCAAATATGTCTGCACTAGGTAATAATAAGAATCTAGTGGCCACATGTGTTGGTTTGACCTCTATTGGAAGTACAATCTCCCTATTGGAGCTTTGAACATGACCACTGAAGTCATGAATAATTGTGAATGTAGAAGATATATCCTACTTTGAATATCCCAAATGATGTATAAGTGTGATAATGCACATGTTAAAACTTGACTAATTATGAATCATAAGACTATGAATAGGATGATTATCTATGTAGGCTCATACAAAGAGTGTATATAAATATGAATCATCATCAACAATCTCTTACTCTGAGAAGGTGATGAGTGGTCTAGCTAGAACTGTAGTATAATATGCACCAATGATATTATGTATTAGGTGTGCATCCTTTATATTAGTGTGATATGATTTTGGTGGTGTATGTTCCTGATATGTGTAGTGAGCACTTAAAGTTCATGTTATCTCTCTAAGCTACACCCTTTGAAGGAGATTGTTCAATTCTCTTCAAGCTTGGGGTAATATGGGATTGGCCTAAAGGTTGTGGGTGACCTATAGGAAGGCCAAACCTCTAGTTTATGGGGATATCTCCCCTGGTACATCAACTTGATCTCCCTTCCTAAAATTTAATAATGTTGGGATGAAAGGAGATAGAATAAAACATGAAAAAAACCTATTCTAGGATGGTGATGCACCAATATTCATTTATCCTCTCTTGAATTATCTTCAATAACACTTTGTGAATCAAATAAAAGACTAATGACTAAAAATGCTTCTTTATGTAATCCTAACCATAAGCGTTTCATTTGGAGGCTATGTGGAAGGTCTACCAATTGAAGGTAATGGAAGGAAGGCCTACTTGAGACATTATCAACCAACTCACTTTTCAATACAACTACCACATTCTAGCACATCAAATGACCTACATAAGATGGAAATATAACACTAGGTGAAGGAGAGGACCTATAAAGGAGAATGAAAATCACACCTTATACAAATAAACAAACCATAACACACATTTAATGTTAAAAATAAGTTTGCAAATAATCCTTTTCTCCATTGATTCTCAAGTCTCAATATATAATTTGGTAGAGTTTTGCTACACCCAATCGAGTGATGAGAATAAAGCATCAATCCTTGAATATATATAAATGTGAGAAAGAGAGATAAGGTAATCTTTGTGAATAAGTGGTATGAAGATGCCATAATGGCCATCATCCAGTCACTCAGCAGTTATAATAGCCCTTCACACTCCACCATGCATTGCTTGGGTTGAACAGTGCCTTGAATGAGCACCTTTAGGGAATTAGAGCCCAATTTTAGAAATGTTTAAAACATGAAAGGTGTATTCATGCCATACTTGGTAAATTACCTCTCCTCTCATCAGTTACTAAGCATTGAAAAGGTCCTATTAGGCCTCCTTCATAAATCATTAAGTAGTTGCCTTCTCCTACATATTGTCCATATTCAAAAAACCATCTAACTCCTTCATAATGACCATGGATATATATCTTTCCCACCTCAATGGTGAGTTATATATGTTTTATGATGTCACATTAAATTCATATAAATTTTATATGCCCATAAGCATCTTTATTTTTTTGATTAAATGCCTTACTAGACAAGTAGTCTTGTATCTTGCTCATTCACTATTTGGATGACTGTGAGAACTAGACCAAACCTCCAACATGAATGAATTAGATTTTTTTAAATATAAAACAACTTTCTATACCAGGATTTAGACATCAAAAGTATTCCACACTTTCAATATCACTCCACTTAGATGACTAAGTCACCGTCTTTATGCATTTTAAGATTGCCTATTTGATGAAGGTTTACAAAAGTATTTCCATGCAAATATGTGAACATTTTAAGACTTGAGGAGGTGAAAAAATCCTCATATTACCTCCTCAAATGATTTTTAATCCTTGACTAAGTCATACACCTCATTATCTACTAAAAACCTTAAAATTTTTTAGTTTATGGGGGTGTTCGTACATTATTTGTATAGACCAGTACCATAGTAGAAGCCTTCTTTGAGTGGACTACATGTACCAAGTTTTTACCAGGTGATTCCAATGAATTTGGATGCATTTTATCTAAAATATTCCCAATCAAATCCTTATTAGGGTTTTAGGGAGTTTTAAGAGGGTCTTGGAATCTTAAAAATGGTTCATAGAGGTTAGGGCCTTAACCTCTAAAAAAATTCCACTAATCTCTTATAGACAAATCTCCCCACCTCTCTTAAAGTTATCAACTTCCCAAGTTGCCTCTTGGGTGAGTAATATGCATTTTGGGTAGTCTTGAGGTGTCTTCAAGCCAAAATGATTAGCTTTGACTTCTTTCCTACAAACTAAAGTGTCCTACACATCTGAAACAACATGATCAACATCTCAATGAAGGTCTAAGATTTCAATTTATCCCCTTTTATCCTCTTCTATAGCTCTTGAGTGACATTACCTTGAATAAGGTGTTAGACCAATATGTTTGATTATAAGGTTTCTAAGTGTTGAACCTAATATATTATTTTGAGGCACTTATCCACTTCCTCTAACATGGAAATCACCCATGAAGGACTTTAGAGCATATGTATTAACTTGATCAAGCAATCTACTTCTTGTTACATGCATACAGTCTCTCACTTGGACACCTAGGCTTGTCTGCAAGAGTTATCAGTCATGTAGGCCCATACATGTGGCTGATGTGAGATGATTTGAGAATTTTGGGATAATTTCTCTCAAAACCTATGGTACATGCAAATATTTCCTCAATCCTTACTCACAATATTAAAATGGATTTTTTAGGCCTGATCCATATATTATATCCTTTATGCATCCCAACCAATAGGTCATTTGAGTGCTTAGGAGACCTAGGGACACCATTAGGATTTTATTGTATTCAAATCATCTCATTTTAATGTATTTGGGAGTTTGAATGCATTTGGGAGCATAATTCCTTCATCAGGTGTAAACCAAGGTTTAAGAAGGGTTTTGGAGGTCCACCATCTTAACAATGGTTCATCCAGTAAATACCTCCAAACCAAAAATTATTGTCATGAATTTATAATCCAATAACCCCTTCATCTCTCCTAAATATCTTTGGGTCCCATTCAAAGTGTGTGTGGATATATGAGCAAAAGATGATGTGTATTAAGCTCTCTACTATGTAGTTTGTGCAGGTTACCTTCTTAAAATTAATTCATAAAGTTTGGCCCCTAAACCCCACTCAATATTTTATGATTTTTTAGTCCATAGTGGTTCCCAATTTTCCATAATATCCCTACAATTGGTTCCCTTTGTGGTGAGAGATACAAACATTTGAAAGTGCAACTTGATATGGCTGCTCAGAATAATGGAGCTCAGGAGAGGAATAAAACCAAAAAGAAATATCTAATTACATTCCACTACTCTAAATACATTTTTTAAGACATAAAAACATATTCATATACTCCCATATTGCATTTAGTTTTCTCGGAGGTTTGGGATAGCCCCTAGATTAGATATGGGGTCTTAAGACCTAAATGTGTCTTTAGGCCTTAAGGTGATCACACTAGGCTTTGGAACCTCCACCCATATTTAGATGTATTTTTATCCTCAAATTTGTCAAGGTAACATCCTCTATCAACTCTATCTCATTTATATGCTTTCATTTACCCAGTCATCATCCCTACTCTCTATTAAGTCTACTTTGGTTACATTATCATGCGTATAGGCTTGTAATAGTTGATGTTGGTAGCCAAAGAAACCTATTTTATCTATTCATAGGGGTGGGATATGGGCTCAAACATCATGTTTCAAATCTTTATCATAGCCATGAGGTTTATACTGAATATGTAACTTAAACTAGGCAGTCACCCTAGACTAGTATCACCATCATGTGAAGGATTGAGATAAACATGTGTCTTTTTCACCTTGATAGTCCCTCTTGGATGTTTTTGTCACTATCATTTGGTTTAATCATGAATTATAGGTTGATTGAGCAGGGTTAGTTCACTGTGCATGTTTGGACCATCTCATTTAGTTACCCGTTGATGTCTCTTTCTCTTGGTACCATCATATCCATGCCTTAAACACATTTTAAATTTGATTTTTATCTTGTTATGTGAACATAAGTCTCATGTCTAGGGAAATAAATATAATTAATACTATCAATAGTATTTTAGGTACTAATTCAGTGTACTAACTATCAACAGGTTTGTTGAGTAGACCTTTAAGCTAGAAGAGAGGCTCCATTACATACCTAACATCTTTGTGACTTTCTTATGTTCCAATTAATATCCTTGAGACATTAATATACTCATTCATACCTATTTCTTATGCTCAAGTCTCATCATATAGACTTTGAAGGACTCTGCAATGTTGATCTAGGTTGTTTCCTATAGGTTGTGATCATGGTCTCTTAATAGGGCTCATACCCATATAATTTAATTTCATCCTAGTAATAATGATGTTTGATATCATGGTGGATTATATATACCTTGTTAACATGCCTTGGGCTTGAGTATAGGTTCCTGACCTATGAGTGATGATTGGTAAGGTCACATGGAGCTTGAACTTGGAATGTAGGGCTTGAATTGAGGTAAGTTGCAATGAGAAGGGTGTCAAATGGAAAAGGCTCTTTGAGGGCTTGAATTAAATTGTGAAATCACACCCAAAATAATATTCAAGGACCCTAAGCATTTATAGACATATACCTAATATAATGAAACACTTTTAGATCATCAATGAGGTATACATAGTGAAAAATAAAAACCTAGGACTTTTTAAAAACCTCAAAATCTACCAAAAAACCTTAGTTTCTACTAAGCAAGGTTGTGAATGTGTTTGAGGGATAACTAGTGGTTTCCTATCCTATGAGGTCTATGATAAATGTATGTAAATATTGATATAAGGATATTCTAGTGTGGATACAATACTCCTTAGTAGTCCTTTATAGTGTCTTAATAACTTTTAAACCACTATCATGCAACATACTGCCTTTTTATGTAGTGAAACCCAAATCTGAAGACAATCTCACTTAGAAGTATCATTTGAGAGTGTTGGAGATCCATATAAGCATTCAAGCTAAACTAAGGAGATGTGGAAAATTTAAGACACCACTATTGAACCTTTAAACATTGTTCACCTTTAAATGTATGTAATGCATACTCTCTCTCACCAATGAAAATTTGTTTGTAGTCTATAAATAACGTAAGCTTAGATATTTCTCACTCCTATAACCCCATATGTGTGAACCAAAGGTTGAGGAAGCCATTGAAGGACCCTGTAGGACTGGAGAGAATATGAATAATCACTAATTTGATCAAATAAGCCAAAAATACATTAAAATCATTCTCCTTATTTTACCTTGTGTAGATGAATATGGTCATTAGGTTACTCAAATTATTAGTGTTTATTTATAAAACATAAAAGACTAACCCTAAAACAAATTCCCATGGTTTGAAGGTCATCAAGTCTATTTTATTTGGCTAAGAGCCTAGACCCTCACCCTCTCTCTACTGTATAGATTGAGCACAAACTTGAAGTGCTCTCCATGTTTGCCAAAGAGATCGGTGAAGGAAGTGAACTAGTTTTTGGATCTTTGGTCCTTAAAACACTTGAATTTCTTCATCATATGCCTATGTTTAACTCCCCTTGCGAACCCTTGACTCCATCTTAGCAAATACATACTGTATAGATCTATACCACTCTAAAAACTCCTATAACCTAAAAATTCCATGTGTTTTCTCATGTTTAAAACCATAAATCATTATTGGCTAGCAAGAGGAGGGAAAATATGGGTTAGATAATGTCTAAAATTTCATGGTACGACTTGGTGAGTTTAAGAGACATGTTTTCACATGTGTTGGGCCCATATAGTGGTAATTATAAGTGTTGACTTATGAAAAGGGCATGATTTGTATATGAAATGCTTGGTTAGGGCCTAATGGAATTCATGAAGGATTTTTAGTACATGAATGGTGGTTTTAGTGGCCTTTTAAGGTCAAGAAGTATCATATTAAGGTCAAATATTGCCTTTTTAGATAATATACATGTCTTCAAGAGGGGATTTCAAATGAACATTATTTTAACACTTATAAAAAGAACTTAGAACCTACTAAAGGATTTAATTAGTTTCCCATTTACCTTCACATCATTCTTAAAACTTGTTATCAAGCCATACCTTACAAATACTGAATCCACTAGAAAAGGTCATGATGAGTTGTTAGTTACAACATTGAATCATCTCCATCATGGCACATTTGGATTGTTGAGACCACTCCTAGGCCTATTATGGACCTTCAAACATGTCTAAACACTATGGGAACACTTGACATGCATGATGGTTAAGAGGACCTAGGATCTCTTTGCTTATCACTTATGACTAGATGAAGACCCTTGACTACACATTAACATTTCCTAATACCTTGTAGACCTTGAGGACTAAAAAATCTCAACAAGAAAAAAAATAAGAAAAATATAAAATAAATACACACATCAAAAATCAAATAAACTAACAAACATGTGTTACAACAATTGGAGGAAGGAAACTAGATACTATATACAAGAGAGTTTATTGATTCTAGTAACAATACTTGAGGAATATCCCATTGATAGGGATATGGAGTTCCTCACCACTCAATTTTTATATTTTGAAGGAATTTATCTCCTTATAGTTGGTAATGATATATGTCCCACTCTAAAGACTATCAAATGTTGAATGCTTACCTGGCTTAGAACCATCCTCATCCCACTTAAGTACAATGTCACCTTGTTGGAAGGTCTTTGAAGAGGCTATTTTGTCAAATGAAATTTATAATTTATCTTTTTTAGACGACATGGCATGCATGGAACTATATATTGACTCTTCCAACTCCCTCAAATCATTCATCCTCACTTCCATTGCATCACTCTCCATGAGTTTAAGATGGTGTGCAAGTTCCAATGTTGGTAGCTCGAGTGAAATGGGAAGTTTTGATTATTTTTAATGAAAAATTAGATAAGGTGAGTGACTAGTATACTTATTAAAAGTGATCCTATTTTCCCATAAGGTATTCCTTAACTTGGTGTGCCACTCCCTTTGGTTGTCTTTCATTATCCTTTTTATGATCCTAATCAAGTTCTTATTGGTGGACTCTGTTATCCATTGCCCTATGGATAGTAGTTAGATGAATACATAAGGAGATTACATGAATAATGACCCACTCACTCATATTTTTCACTATTAAATGCCAATGCATTATGTGATGTAATGGTGGAATGGACTCCAAACCTAGTCATTAGGTTGTTATATAACTCTAAAACTAAATTATCATTTACCTCCTTGAGTGTAGCTGCCTCCACCCACCTAGTAAAGTAATTATTAGATGTAAAAACCCACTTATGTCCATAACTATATTAGGGATGAATAATACCTATAAATTATATGTCCCATTACATGAAGGGTTGCTTAACTTGAATGGGTTTTAGAGGTAAGGCAGATAGTCTTTACTTACCAGTGAATATAACACGTTTGGGACAACTTATAACCCAAGCATGGGAGTACCTAGATAAATTTGGCCAAAAATAGCATACTCTTATGATCTTGGATGTTGTGGTCTTGGATACAAATCACCCTCATGTAGGCTCATCATAAAACCACTCTAAAAGCTTGTCAACTTGACTAGTCTTTACACATCCAAAAACATGCCACCAAGGTCCTTGTTGAAGAGTACCCCATCAACCCAGATGTAATGTATGTATTTTATTTTTAATTAACTCCTCATTATACTATCTAAGCCTATAGTACATTCTCCCATTTGGAGGAACTTCACCATGTCTTGGGTTTAGCTAGGAGGAGACATAGTTGCAACTACTTGTTGATTATCTTGGATTGCCAAAACCACTTATTTATCCTCCTTAGCATCTAATTCAAGGTGTTCAAAAATTCCTCTACATCTGATCAACTCATTAACCTTCACCTCTATGTCATTATCCATGCACTTGGTCAACCAACCAACCTTCTTCTCACTTAAGTCTCTATTGAGGATGAAATATTTGATACTAGGGTGAACCACCATTACAAAGATTTTATTGTTAGACATCATGTGTCTAAAATTATTTATGCCTCTCATGATATCAGGAAATATTTTTCAATAAATGTATACCTCTCCTCATACCCCTCTAATTCTTGACTGAATAAGGCTATGAGATGCTCTAGGCCTTCATTGTTTTGTTGCATGATCATAGCAAAAATAGTATCACTTATGGAAAAGGCATACATGAAGAAATATTTTGTAAAATTAGGGTTGAGGAGGGTGAGATCTTGGGTAATGGCCTAATTGATGGACTCAAAACTTATATTAACTTCTTTGGTCCATGAGAAATCCTTATGTTTCTTGAGCATGTGAGTTAGTGGCCTCACTAATTCTACAAATCTAGGTATGAATCTTCTGATGAAGTTGATTTTACCAAAGAAAACTTTCAATCCCTTTTTGTGTTTAGGCAGTGATAAGGCAAGGATCACCTCTATCATTTCAAGGTCAATAGAGAGGCCATATTTTGACAAAACATGTCCTAAAGTATGCCCTCATAGACTATAAATATACATTTTTTGGGGTTCAAGGAAACCCCAAATTGCCTACAACTATCAAACACCAACCTCAAATATGTGAAGTGATCCTTGGGTTCCTTAGAGAATATAGTGATGTCATCAAGTTATATAAGCACCATCTCATTTATGATCCCTTGGAAGGCCACATCCATTGCCCTTTGGAAGGTAGCCCATGTATTGGATAGTCTAAAGGGCATATTATTGTATGCATAAGTGCCCCACTTGGTTTTGAAAGAAATTTTATCTTGATCCTCCTTCACTAATACCTGATTGTATCCATAGTATCCATAAATCAAATATAACCTTTGTGAACCTATAACTCTCTAAAGAATATGATCCATAGATGGTAGAGGGTAGTGGTATCTTTATGACACCTTGTTGATATATCTAGAGTTCACACACAACCTTATCTCCCCATTCTTCTTCCTCACAGGCATAATATTTTCCACTATGAATAATGTTTGATGGACAAGATAATATTGGATTCAACAAGCTTTGTCAACTCCTTCCTCATAAGGATCTCAATCTTGGGGTTAACCAACCTTTATTTTTATCTCACAGGCTTAGCACTCTCCTCCAACTCTATGGTATGTTGAGCCAACCTAGGGTTAAACCCTTTCAAATCATGATATTACAAAGTAAAAACATCTTAAAATTCTTGGCATAAATTTATGAAAGGTACCTTCTCCTCTTTGGTATTCACCTTTCCTAGCTTGAGTAGTTTGTCTTTGAATATGACAACTTTTTCATAATATTCCTTAGTGGAAATGCTTACCTTATCCCTCCTTAGATGGTAATATTAATTGAATATTCTCTCTAATGTTACCAAGACCTTAGGTATATTATTTTCCCTCAATTGGACAATATATTCCCCATATTGATGTCACAATCTACCTTGATTCTTTGAGCAGAATTATGCCTCATATTTCAAGAAACAAGTAATTTGCTTATCACTCTCAAACACTTACCAGATCACCTCATTATCAAGGACTGAAGGCATTCATACCAACTTGATTTGAGACTATCCTTTGATATCCTTGACCCCACTTGGTATGTCATATTGTGCTCCAATGGTAGCTAACTAGTTTACATGTTGATTGGCCTCTCTAGGAATGAAATGAATGTCAAAGGATTGAAAGTCCTCCAAGAGTTTCGAAACCCTATGTTTGTAGGCCTTCAATAGTGGATTATTAACTACACTTATGCCTCTTACCTACTTCACCACTTATTCAATATCTCCCATAGCTTACAAGAGTTTGATGCCCCTCTTTCTTGCCCATTGTATCCCATGGATGAGGGCTTCATGTTTTGTTGTATTGGAGGTATAACTAAATTGAAATATTAGGGTAGAATAGTGGCTTTAATTATAAGGGGATACAAGTATAACACCTACCCCACTTCCATTCTTAGATCTAGAACCATCAAATAATAAGTTCCATACCCATTCATGTTCTTGGCATGCGCTAGTGAGAATTGGTATTGTGGTTCCTTATTTATGCATGCAATACACACCCAAAACTTCATTTTCAATAATTTTTTAAAGATAATATCCATGATTTTATACTTACCATTCATCAAGGAGCAAATTTGATATCCCTTATAGTGGTTCCATAGTCTCTTGGTCATTGGGGTGCTCATCCTCATCCAAGATAGTGCAATTGACATTTGATAATTTGGGAATGTAGGGTTCCAAGTGGAACCTAAAGATAAGTTTGGACTTATAGTAACCTTTTTTCCATACCTATATCTAAAAACAATGTAGGACCAATCAAAAGAGAGATGTCCCCTATTTTGGTAGTGAAATCCCTAGACAAGCATAAGTCAAAGTAGGGAGGGAGGTCAACTACTATCACATCCTAAGATATAATGAAATTAGGACAAGTAGCCAAGATTATTTTAAGGTGTTTAAGGACACCCATGATTTTATTAGGAGAACCATCTAAATTTAAAACCCCTTTTGTATTTGATTCACATTTTATCACCAATTTATCAGTTATAGACTTGGGCATGACAGAAGTGTTAACCCCACTATCTATCATGCAGTTATGCACTAGGGAATCACCTATGATGATATAAAGATAGAAGGGAGGTGGTTTGACTACCTTAGGTGTTTGGGACTCATGAAGTTAATTGTAATTAGTGAGGATTTCACTTACCTTTTCTATTTATTTGTCCAAGACATGGAGTTTGGAAAGTTATTCTTGAAGGAGGTCATTTTGCCCTAGAATAGGCAAGGTATCCCACATAGGGATAGTGATGTGGGTATTATTCATCTGATCTAAAATGCTAAAATGAGGTCTATTTACCTTGGACTATAACTAAGGAGCAGAAATATTGCTTGGATTTTTATGAACTGAGGTATGAAAGGACCTTTCTGATGCTGTCCTTTCCCATCTTGCATTTGTTGATTAGATGGTGTCTTATGAGATAAATATTGATTGGTAGTACCTTAAGGTGGTTGATAATTTGGATAGGTTGTACTTTCACATTTGAAAGCATCACAAAGTACCCTTATCTTATCCCTTGTAGGGGTTACAACTAAATTGTCTACCTTGGTTGAATTTTGACCCTGATTGGATGACACTTATTCAAATGAGTGCTCAATTTATTAGAAGTTAATAAATGTGGTTTCAAAAGGTGATTTACTAACACCTACCCATTTTTGACTTGGCATCTCAACTTGAGTCATGAAGGGAGTGTCTCCATGTGGCATATGAGGACCTTCCTTGTGTTAGGGAAGAGTTTGATTGTCATATATTGGAAGAGTAAAACCCTAATGCATGAAAGATGCTTGAAACACATCACCACTTGGAGAAATTTCCATATCATGTGACTTCCCTTATTGAGTAGGCCATTGACCCTCTTGAGGATAATTATTTTGAGTTAGGACTAGATCTCTAGAACTACTAGTAGGATTGGGGTTATAACTATTATAAGGCCTTGATTGCATAATATGCTCTTGACCTTATTGATTATGTTGATACAAAGGTTTTTTATAATGGAAGGAATGATAAGGGGCTTGTTAGGGTGCTTGATAAGTTTTATGGGGTCGAATTTTCTACCTCTCCAAGGTCACTATCTTATTGTTTTAGGCCTTGGTCAACCCTTCAATCTTGCCTAACCTATCCACTTAACTACCATCTCCCTGATCGTGGTTGGTTGGGGAAGGTAATGGTAGGCATAGGGTGTTGAATTTATAATAATAAAGGCATGAGGGGTCTAGGAGTGAGCTTACCTACTTGGATTAGGCAATTTTCTACCCTTATGACCACCTCATAAGTTTTTGGTAAAGTGATTCCCCCCATTGACTGTATCATGAATACCACATCAAAATTTAGGGATCTTAGGTAGTATATGAATGCATAATTTGGGGTGGATTTGATGACTGTGGGGATCCTATCCCAAGTTTTTTGAAACCTATAGCTGAAATTTACCATAAACTCTTATGAAGCTCTTTTAATTATTGTGATTTGCTCCACCAAAGAGAGATGGTCACTCCTATCCTTAAAGTGCTTTCACAAATGCTCCTCAAATTCATCCCAAGTGTTGATAGATGCAAGTGTTAAACCCCTATACTACTAGAGTGCCTTAACCTTCAAGGAGGTTTCTAATAGTCTCATAGCCACATTCTCTTGTGTCACATTATAGACTGAGCACAAATTAGCTATGTCTATAATATGTTCTATAGGGGTAATTTATTTCTCTCCTATGAAATAGGGAAGTATGTTGAGAGTATTAATATGTGTGTCATCAAAATTATTGAGGTTTAAGGGGATGCCACCATTGAAAGGCATAAGGATTACATTATAAGCCTAGCCATTAGATATATAGGATCTACAACAGTGTTTGTTTGGGTAGAATTAGGAGAGTTAGGGAGTGTAGGATTGGGATTAAACCTAGGATATATCTTTCTCCTAGAAAAGTAGAAATAAAACTCAATAAATTTAGTCTCCTTACCTTTTGAGGAAGATCTTGTGACCACCTTTTGCATGTAACTTGTTGAAAATCTATCACTAAAGTAATTGAATCTCTCTAATGTTTCCAAATATTGTAATTACATGATCTAACTCACTTTAATGTTGGTCCCACCAGATGTGCCAGAACTATTATCTCTCTAAACTACACCCTTTAAAGGATATTGTTCAATTCTCTTTAAGTTTTAGGTAGCATGGGATTGCCCTAAAGGCTGTATGTGACCTATAAGAAGGCCAAACCTCTAGTTTATGGGGATAGTTCCCCTAGTAATCAACTTAATCTCTCTTCATAAAACCTACTGATGTTGGGATGAAAAGAGATAGAGTAAAACATGAAAAGAAACCTATTATAGGATCGTGATGTACCAATATTCATTTATTCTCTCTTGACTGATCTTTAATAACACTTTGTGAATCAAATAAAAGACTAATGACTAAAAAGGCTTCTTGATGGACTCATAAACATAAGTGTTTCATGTGGAGGCTATGTGTAAGGTCTTAAAATTGAAGGTAATGGAAATAAGTCCTACTTGAGACATTATCTACCAACTCACTCTTCAATACAACTACCACATTCTAGCACATCACTTGCCCTGCATAGGATGACAATATAACACTAGGTGAAGGAGAAGACCTAGAAAGGAGAATGAACATCATACCTTATAGAAATAAGAAAACAATAACACATAATAATGCTAATAATTTTTTTGAAAATAGTCCTTTTCTCTATTAATTCTCAAGTCTCAAGATATAATTTGGCAGAGTTTTGCTACACCCATTCGAGTGATGATAAGAAAGGTATCAAGGCCTAAATAAATAGAAATGTGAGAAAGATAAAGAAGGGAATCATAGCATATAAGTGGCATGAAGATGCCATAATGGCCATCATCCACTCACTTAATAGTTATAATATCCCTTCACACTCCATGCATTGCTTGGGTTGACCAATGCCTTGAATAAGCACCTTTGGGGAATTGGAGCCTATTTTTAGCAAGATTTGACCCATGAAGTGTGTAAGTACTCCATCCTAGGTAAATTACCTCTCCTCTCATCAATTACTAAGCATTAAAAATTTCCCATTAGGCCTCCTTCATGAAGCATTAAGTAGCTACCTTTTCCTACATATTGGCCATGTTCAAGAAACTATCTAACTCCTTCATAATGATCATGGAAATGGAGCTTTCCCACCTCAAGCGTCAGTTATAGAGTTTTTATTATGGAACATTAACTTCATATTAGTTTTATAGGCCCATAATCACCCTTATTTTGTTGATTAAATGGCTTACTAGATACGCAATCTAGTCTCTTGCTAATTCACTATTTGGATGACTATGAGAATTGGACCAAAACTCCAACCTGACTGAATTAACTTATTTCAAATCTGAACCAACCTTCTGTACTAGGATTTTTACTTCACAATCAGTCCTCACTTACAATCTCACTCCACTTAGATGACTAAGTCACCTTCTTTATGCATTTTAAGACTACCTATTTGGTGAAGGTTTGCATAAGTATTTCTAGGAAAAGATGTGAACATTTCCTAACTTTAGGAGGTGAAACAAGCCTCATTGAAACTCATCCAATTATTTTCAATCCTTAAATAAGTCCTACACCTCATTATCTACTAAAAACCTTACAAATTTATAGTTTATGGGGATGTTTGTACACTGTCCTTATATACCAGTATTATAGTAAAAGCCTTATCTAAATGGACTACATGACCTAAGTGTTTACTAGGTAATCCCAATGCATTTGGATACATTTTATCTATAATCTTCCCAATCAGTTCCTTATTAGGGTTTAAAGGAGGTTTAAGAGGGTCTTAAACTCTTAATAATGGTTCATAAAGGTTTGGGCCTTGACCTTTGATCCAATTCCACTAATCTTTTATGGACAAATCCCCCCACCTCTCCTAAAGTGCTCAACTTCCCATGCATTAGTTCCGTATAGTTATGAGCTTGTTAAATTGCCTCTCAGGTGGGAAATGTGCATTCTGGGTAGCCTTGAGGTGTCTTTAGGCCAAAATGACTAGCTTTAACTTCTTCCCTACAAACTAAAGTGGCCTAAAAATCTAAAAAAACATGATAAACATATCCATGAAGGTCTGGGATGCAAATTGATCCCCTTTTATCTTCTACTATAGCTCTTGAGTGAAATTACCTTGAACAAGGTGCTAGACTAATATGTCTAATTGTAGGGTTTTTGAGTGTTGACCCTAAGCTATGATTTTGAGGTACTTAGACACTTCCTCTGACATGGAAATCACCCTTGAGGGCCTTTAGATTATATCTATTAGCTTGATCAAACCATCTACCTCTTGTTGTATGCATATAATCTCTCACTTGGATACCTAGGCCTGTGTAGAAGAGTTACTAGTCATGGAGGCCCCTAAAGGTGGCTAATATTGTTATAATATTATTTTAAATACCTTGGGTTATTGACTAAGTTATATTATCTATGCACCTTGGTTAGTTGTTTTAGCCACTTGGGTTAATAGGTTAGTTTTTTTTTACGGGCTTAGCTATTTTATGCTACTTGATGCTTGTGGTTGGTCCCACCCCCTATTTTTTTAGGTAGATATTTTGTCTATTTAATAGGCCTCTCATGTATTGTTTAGTATGTTGGTTAATTACATTTATTAATCTCTTTGCTAAATCTAATATGGTTTTAGAGATTATGGTGTAGGAAGCTTAGGAGGGAGCCTATGGAGCAAGAGAAGAGCATTCTTATTAGGGAAGAGCGTGAAGTACCTAATGGAGAACTGTGAAGAGAATTTTTTTGCCTGTGACTAGAAATAAATCTAGTAATTAGGAGAGAAGCATCATGAGACCTATCTCAATAAATAAAAAGTGGTAGGAGGTATCAAAAGAGGCTCACAAGTCTATTTTTATTTTCCTATGTTTTTCAAATGGCCATTTCTATTCAATTTTAAAAGTGACTAGATTTTCATTTGGGCACTATTTTTGGTGAGTGAGGGGTTTGAAAATTTATATTTTTTGAGAGGAGATGATAGTAATTGATGAAATTCAATTTGGCTAAGTATTTCTCCCAAAATCTACATCTAAAGTTTTGTAGGTAGGCCAATTTTATGATTGGCTGATTATTTTTATGAAAAATTTAATCTAAATTTTTATTATTTCAATTAATTTTAATTTTTTAATTGAAATAATTCAAAACTTTAGCTTATAAGGGTTAGTGGGGACCTACTGTGACTAATTATCTCAAAAAAGTTTTGGAAGGTTAAAATTTCACCATTTTTTGGGTTTTTAATTTGGATGTTAGTGAAAAAGGAATTTTTAAAATTGGAATTGTATATCTCTAGATAAAATTGTTTTTTTCTATTTTTAGTGTTTTTAAAGACAAAAAATTTAAAATTTCCTAAATGGTGTGGTGTCTTTTACTAAAAAATGGAGGTATTGACTAGTTTAGGATTTGAATTAGTGAGTAGGAAGAATTTTGTGTAAAGTCATTATAGTTTTTATGGTATTTTTATTATTTGGAAAAACTAGGTCAAAATGGCTAGATTATAACACATCTTATTACTAGATTCACAAAAATTGATAGGCAAAAATTTTAGTTTGTGGAGTCACAAGGTTTTGACGATATGTGAATATCAAAGCCTTGATCAAATAGTGTTTGATAAAGAGCAAAGGCCTATCACTAGTTTTGATGACTATGATAAACATCATAAGGAGGCTCTTATGTTGTTAAAACTATTAGTAATAGATAATCTAATCTCAAAGGTCAAAAATGAGACCATTACATCTATTTTGTGGACTAGTCTTACTTTTAAATACTAAGCATTTGAAGTTGGTAGGGTATTGTATTTGAAGAATTTGTTATTTTTTACTAAAATTCAAGAAGATGGCTCCATTTATAAGTTTTTATTTCAAATCAAGGACATCAGTGATCAGTTGAAGGCTATGCAAAAGCCTGTTGATGAGCAAGATTTGATTGCTTTGGTTTTGTAGAATCTTCCACCTTAAATTGAGTCATTTGTGGAGTCCTTTCACATTATTGATAAGATGTAGACTTTAGAATTTAAAAATTTGTCCACATTGCTATTGTATAAGGAGAGATGGTAGGAACAAATAGTGTTGTCTACATTTACTTCTATAGAGAGTGCATTCTTCATCAAGGGAAAGGCTAATCAGTTTGGTAAAACCACTAGTTCTCCTATAGATAATTCACAAGTGGTTCTAATAAGAGATCTAAGTGGAAATGTTTTTACTATAAGCAACTTGGTCACCTTAAGAAAGATTACAAGAAATGATAATAGGATATAGCTAACCCAAGAAAGAAAGCTCATCATGTGAATCATATCCTAATTTTGCTTTCATGGATTCTAGTGGTATTTTTTTGGTAGATCGAGCTTGGTACTTTGATTCAAGGGCATATCACCATTAGACATTCCATAAGGACTGGTATGTGGATTTTGTTGAAAATGATAGTAATAATGAATTTGTATCTTTGGGAGATGGTAGGACTCATTTTGTAAAAGGATATAGTAATGTTCATATCAATATTAATGGTGCAGTTTAGTATATATTTAAGAATGTTAGGTGTGTGCCTGATATGAAAAAAAAATTCTTTACATTAGTGAGATCACTTCAAAATATAATTTTGTTGTAAAGTTTCAAGGACAATAATGTTTAGTCACTGCTAGAGATAACAAGATTATTGCTATTGGGATTGGTGACAAAGGCTTGTATAAGCTTGTAGATCCACAAAGGGTAAAAGAAAGTGCACTTATAGTGGTTGATAACACAAGTTCACGATGGCATGAAAGGTATGGGTATTTGAATTTCTATTATTTGACTACATTGAGTAAGACAAAGATGGTTAAGGGGATTCCTTTATTTCGGTCTAATTTTTTCTTTTTCTTAAGTGTGAAAAGAAAGAAACTTATGATTAAGGGTGTGGAAGAGAACCCATTAAAGTGCATGCATTGAATCCAAGTGATTGTGGAGAGATCCTCTTTGTCTTGGGAGGATGACCTGCAAATAATAAAACACTAAAATAAACTTGTTTTTTAAACAATTAGATGGGTGGATTGCCTAGCATGAACTAGATCCTAGAAGCGAAAGCTTTCTAGGAGGTTATCAATCCACTTGATTTAAACATTTAGTTGAGATGATAAAATAAATGTATTCTTGCATTAAATTATATCAAAATAAAATTAAAACCAACAAAAAATTGAATATAATACAAGAGAATTAAATGCTTTTCTAATTTAACCAAAATAAAGCAACTAGTTCAATTATACTAATGCTGAAAATTGGTTAAGGCAAAATGGTGGTTTTGGTTTAGTTTATGACAAGAGTCAAAAGGAAATGATAAGGTTTTGATTGATTTGGTAAATGTTTAAATGGGTAAAGGATAGTTAATAAATGGAATATAAATGGTAAAAGGGATTATGAGGTCAAGATGGCAAAGAGGCAAAAGGGGTAAATGATCAAGATGGTAAGAAGGAAGTAAAGGGTGAATGGAAAAAGAAATAAATAGATAAGAGGGTAAGAAGTTAAAAAGATTAAAATAGAATAGGAAAATGGGATAAAGGTGTGAGGTCAAGTAAATAATAAGGCCAAGAAATGAAAGAAATGGAATACAAGAAAGCAAACAAATGTTACCTTGATGCTTGATGAAGATGGTTGATGAAGATGTTGTTGTTGATGGAGCTTGAGGAAATTTTGGTAGAGCTTCATTGCTTGTATATTTTCTCCTCCAAGATGATGATGAACTCCAAAATGATTACCTCCTTAAAAAACTTGCAACAAAATGTTAGGATCCAAATACTAACTTCCAACTTAACCTTGGATGAAGGAGAGGGGGTTATTTATAACATATTTTGTGAAGAGTCATGCCAAAATAGGAATAGTATAAGTATGGTGCCATTTTATACATGGTGGATGAGTTAGTCAAAATGAGGTGGGTGTCGATTTCCATTTGGGTTTGTGAATGTCCCATTTGGGTTAAAAAGTCAAAAATGGGTGCCCTTTGTCTTTCCCAAAGTACTAAAGAGGTAGGTATCTCATTTTAAAGTTTAATTTCATGTGTGAAGGTAAAATACATGTTTAATAATGGTCCCTTGAGGGGAAATTTTCCATATTTTAAGGGGGAACCCTTGTGATTCTTAAATGAGGTCATCAAGCACTTTGGAAAAGGGTCCCAAGTGGGGTATGATGTCCCACATCAAACCACCTCACTTCTAAGCCATGTCACTTTCCATATCACCTCCCAAATCACCTTCCATGTCATTTAACATGTCACATACATTGTTACTTTCCATGTGACATACTATGTCTCTTTCCATGTCACATGTCGTGTTACTTACCATGTCATCATGAATAGTGATAGTGGGTCCCACAGTGAATAGTGATAGTGAATAGTACTTTTGAATAGTAATTTCAAATAGTATTTTTGAATAGTAGTATGTGAATAAGAGAATAGTGATTTGGTTAGGTTAAGAGAGGTTGGTTAAGGGTTAAGAATTTTTAGGGTGTCTTGAGGCATTTAGTCATAAAAAATTGTAAGTGTGTAGTTTTCTAGTGTCTACATTTTACCCCTTTTTGTTATGTGGCTTTGAATTAACAAGCTAAAAAACAAAAATGAACTGCTTGGTTGGAGGTCAGGGTGCCCCGAGTATGGGAAGAGGCATTCCCCCTCAAACTAAGATTCGATGAGGAAAGGTTGACTCAAGTGTAGGTCTGATAAGCAATTGGTGGGGAGGCACTAGTTGGTACCACAAGGTAGCTGGGCATGTGAAATGCCAACGGGTGAAATGTAACTAAGCATGGTAGTCGAGATTGTGCAAAGACTAAGGATACCAATGTTGGTAAAAATAAGTTTGATCTTAAAAGAACATGTGATAGGGATAACTGGTCTACAACGTTGGTCATAGCTAATTAGGTTAGGCCTATCAAGCCATCTAGGTAGGGTTAGTATTGGTTGCAAGTATCCATGGTAGGAAGTGCTCCTGTGAAACAACACAAGTGGTCGAGTCATGCATGAGGTGGTGTAAAAGTTAAAAATTTCAACATGGAAAGGTTGGTTAGTGTAATTTAAAAGTCAACATAAAACATGCTAATGGTCTGGGTCAAAAGCAACCAACATGAAGGTGGACATGGTGAAAACATGGGTGGATTGGGTATGGGTTGGAAGGGAAATGGCCAAGATGACTCCAAATGCACTCGACAAGTGGATGTTTCCTACATAGTTTTATGGATAGGAATCCAAATAAAAATGTTAGGCCAAATGTAGTTCTTTTGAGGTGGGTAGTGTTGGTTAACTAGGTTACCCCAATTTGATATCATGTAGTTAGGTCTAGTTGAAGGACATTGGAGAAAGGGAAGCTTTAAAAGGGTGGAAAATATGGGTATCAAATAGTTTTCTGATTATTTTGGTAGAAATGGTGGATGAGATTACCTAGGATGCAATTAGATGATTATGTCAACTATGAAAAAAGGAATCTATAGCCATGGATAAGCAGGTTCAAGCATGAAATTTTTGTCACCATTTAAAAAAAGGAAAAATATGATTTACCAGGCCTTAGAAAATCTTGCACTACTCAAATTTCCATGGTGATCTGATGGGTCCTTTCATCACCATCTAAATAATCCAACTTTATGCACACTTCACAATAATGTCATTAACAGGTTATGGCAGGTTATGATTCAATAATTTAGGGAAGCAAAGTACCGGAGTGGGTAAATGAGAAGTGGTTAAGATTTAAACCCTTGACCCTTAAGTAAGTGTTGAGTTTTGAGGAAATTTAGAGAAAGATTCTGAGGGGTTTTGGAATATGGAGTGAGGTGAATAATCATAATATTAGTTAAATGAGGGAGTAGGTTGTGGATTTTTTGCATTAAAGCAAGGGCATGGAGGACATGAGGAAGAAGATAAGGAGATGTAAGAGTGACACAACTGGAGACCACACTCTAAAGAGGTGGAGGTTGAATTGGAGAACATAAGGTAGATCTAACAAGGGATGAGGTAAAGTTAGACTAGGAGATGGATGAAGAGATAGGTAGAATAAATAATGAGGTCACATATAAAGATGAAGGTGGAGAAGGATAGAAGGAGCTAGGCATGGACATATAGGAGGAAAAAAAGAAGTTCAGGAAGAACAAGGAATGTCCTCAAGATGAGAAAAATGAAAGGAAATGGAGAAAAGGGAGAGGATGGTGGAAAAAAATGAAAGGTAATGAGATGAAGATAAAGGATGAAGATCAAGGATGTTAAGAAGAAAAAATAAGAATTGAAATAGGGATACAAAGCAAAGATACTCACACAAATGCAAAATACAAGTGGGTACCAAGATGGAAAGAGGAAAAGGGGAATGTAAAAGTCAAAGGCAAGAACTAAGAAGAAGAAAAGGGGAAATTATGGAAGGATTCTCAAAGGATGAATACCCAAGGAGAAATTAGTTGTGGAGGGAAAAAAAAGACAAAAAGGATGGAAAAAAGTAAACAAGAAGAATGGAAAATGGGTACGAAAGGAAGAGTGTCAAAATGGTAGAGAGTGGTGGTACACATAAAGAAAAATAACATCAACAAAAGAAACATAAAGATTTAAAGATGCACAGTATGATGGGGAATTGGTGAGGAAAAGAGGGTACAATAAATATTGAAGGGTGAGGGGAGATGATGAGGATGGTGAAATAAGTTATAAGGGATAAAGGACAAGGTTGGTAATAAGTAGAGAGAGAGACCAAAAACATGAAAAATGGGTGAGTGAGTTTTGAAGTATGCGTAAGGAAAGGTGATGGGGAAGCTAGAGAGTCAAAGTAGGTGGGTTTTTTATGGGAGATAAGAGGGGCCAATGAGGAAGGATGTCAACCCTTGTGATAAAAAATATTGACAAGTTATAAAAGTGGTTAAAAAAGCTTAACACGCTGAAGGGAGGGAGGTTATGAGGATATAGATAGAGAAGTGGAGGAAGAGATTTTAGGTGAGAAGGAAAAACAAAATAAAAGGATGTGGTTGAGTTGGCCTCAGTAATTGAGCATTGCCTACATAGTCCAAAAAGACCTCAAGCCAATGTAGTTCTCCCAATAATGGGGGAAAAACTTAAGAGGAAGTATTAGATGGTGTTAAAACATAAGGATGCTTAAGAAATATTTCAAAGCTTCCTTGATGTAGGATAACCTAAGCAAGAGGGCACTGTTAGCAGTGGAAATGAGTGAGAAGGAAAAAAGGGGCTGGTAATTATTTGTTAGTGGTTGAGCTACCTGTAGAAGTGAAGATCACCTACATAGTCCATGGACATCATGCTAATGTACTTTAACTAGGGTTGGGTGAGTGGTGATCAAATTGGTTGCCCCAATTTGATGGACCACATGGGTTGGATTGGGATGAGGGAGAAGGATTTGTAAAATAATGGTTTTTGGCTTTGGTGAAGGTGTCAGTGAAAGTACATAGTGTAGATTGGTGAATAGTTATCATAATGATCCCACATTTAGTAGGATGAGAGACATAGATGGGCAAGGTAGGATAAGTTAGAAGGGAACACCATGCTAAGCACCACAAATGACCTTTAATGGAGTTAATCCATAGAAGAGGTGCCTTTATGAGGAGGTTACACCTCCTAAAAATATGTGAGGGAAAAAGTCTAGAGATAGCAACTACCGCTATGATCGAAGTTTTAGGAAGTGGGCTTCTATCAGGATCTACATAGTCAGTTTGGCCAAGGTTCATCATCGCTATGAGCCAAGTTTTAAGGGTAGTAGTGAAGTGACAACCTATAAATAATTTATTTGATGGCCAAGTATATTTTATGAGGTATAAATCATCAGGGTGGTGAGTGATAAAAGATGGATTGTGCCTTACTTAAGAGTTACATAGCCAGTTTGGGCTAAAGGTGTCCATGTCTGTATCCTCTATCCTATTGCCTTGGAACCAATGACTTTGGGTTCTACTCAGAAGAGGTCCTAGTAGTAGGAGTTATGTGGTCTAGGATATTGGCTATACAATTGGGTTAAATATTTTTTCCCCTATTATGGATGAACTCTCAATTGGCACAAAAGAATAGACTGCCATGTTCAAGTAGGCACTGCCAATGGTTGGGGTCTGACATTCAGAGACTATGGAAATGGGTTGGTAGTAAAAGGAGGGTAGAGGGGATAGGAAGGTGAATTTATTATTGTGAATTCATGGTGGCCTAACTCTAATGGAAGAGTTTATACAATGGTAAGTATTTAGGAGTTACCACCACCAGTAATAATGGTAGTTTTGAAGGCGTGATCATTACAGTGGCCCATGGTTGGAATCCAATTTTTGTCAACCAGGCCAAAGGTGATAATGATAAAAATAACCACCAGGCCTATAAGGGTCGTAAGATGAAAAAGAAAAGAAAGACATTGAATATGAATTAGATGATAAGGACAACAAAAAGATATCATGATGGTGTATAATGGCTTTATCGAGATGACCCATCATATCGAGGGTGATGTGTCTAAGTGAAAAGGTAGGTAGACAGGGTCATTTAAAGTGGGAAGACTATTCAAGGGAATCAATGACATCATATGACATTCTAGATTAGTGGAATGGAGAATTATGTTAGCGAGAAAGAATGGGTAGGTATTTTATTTAAAGAATCATGATAATAACCAAGACTAGGATCAGATCATGCCCTTCATGTGAGCACATCTGACTTCACACAATTGCCATTCAAATTTCCATTGAAAATGATGGTGCATGTCCCTCCATACACTAATACTACCATATTTAAACACATTCATCATCAACAATAATAAATAAGAGTGTTGTCCCCTCATCCTACACTATAATACTCTTAGCTTGCACCCAATCTATCTGACCATGGTCTGCTCAAGGACATTTTTTTACTCTGGAATGTGTAAACTTTCCTAAATAAATGATTCCTTCTTCATAAGTAATTCCTAAGAGTAATCAAGTAGAAGGATGGTTGAACATAAATCCATAGTCACTAGATAATCAGTCTAATGCATAGGTAGGAAAATAATGTATGCATGTGCTTTAGGCAATGAGTAATCTGATAGCTATGTATGTGTCATGCAACTCCTCACAACCTAAATAAAATATTTCATAATTTGTTATGTAAAAAATGTGCTGGATGTCACTAGTTGAATGGTATCATGCTTAAGGTTGTGGATACTTATGAATGTTATGGTTATGGTTATGATTGGTATGGTTATTGTTGTTATAATCTCATTAAATGTAAAAATAATGATTATTGTTATTACAACATTGGATGGTTAAAAAATAAACCAAGTACATTAATAATAGGTCATGATTCTTTGTTCTTGACAAGGACTGAAAATAGACCCAAAGTGGGATCAACTTGATGAATATAAACCCCTCAAACATTGTGCGTGAGTGGTCGTTAGTCGATAAAAAAAGGTTTCTTGATCACAGGGTGTCAAGTAAGCTCTAAATCCCTTGATTTGTAGATAGTATAGATGGAATATGGGTGATGGGTGGTATGAAGGGTAATGGGTGATATGTATGATAACCGCATGTGAATTATTTTGCCCCTTCTATAGGTGGCCTAAGAATGGTAATAGACATGTGCATGTTGTATGTTAGATGTAGACTGATCACTATGATAAGTCTACATTGGAAAGTTGATTATGACTTCCAAATTATTATGCTATTTGAGAGCCTATTGCAGCTTTAGAATTTATTGTGATATTGGTTCTTTTACTTTATTACTATATATGGGAAGTTGATCGATGCAGGAAGCTTCCATGAAATTGCTCTACTTTTGACAAAGTTAACTTAGCCATCCTTCAAGGGAGTGGTCCAATATTATTGGATTTTTCTAATGCTCTTGATAGCTATCCTTTAAGGGAGTAGTCTACCTTATATTTGGAAATTCTTATTTTGCTTTTGAGCAGTTATCCTTCAAGGGAACAGTCTACCATGTTTAAGATATTGACCCAAGTAGTATTGTTTTGGTACCCAAATTATTTCAAGATGCAAGGTGTTTAGATATGGACAAGTCTAATTAGGTTGAGAGGTTTACCTTTATGAGGGTAAAACTTTAACACAATAAGTTCAATGATATGTGAAAGGGTGTGGTTTTTAGAGGTAATGACCCTAGGATTCTATATTGTTAGAGACAAAAAGTATCCATGAGAACCATGCTATGGGTAGAGCCATGGTACCCATATTTATGATTACGCTATGATTGTGATGGTTAATAACATGGTTCTATGTTGTAATCAATTGTCCTTAAAAGGAGAGGAGAGAGACAAGTGAAGGTTAGAATCTTGTAATCAAGGGATGAGCTTAAGTTAGACAAAAGAGGTGATCTTGATCCTTCTTTAACAAAAAAATGAATATAGATGCAAAACATTAAGGGGCTCAGGTTCTAGTTTTCCTTTGAGAGAGGATAAATGATAAGCTCTTGATCCATACTTATCGGTAATGATGTAGGGTCTAATCCAATTGAAAGTAAACTCATCACATTTACTCTTCTCCATGTTGGTTATGTGTTGGTTTTGATTTAGGATGAGGTCTCTGATATTGAATTCCCATTATTTAAAGTGATTTTTATAAGCATGTTTGATACACTCTTGATAAATACAGAGGTGGGTGAGGGTTTCTAAATGATGCTCATCAAGTAACTCTAGTTAAACTAAACGGTGCTAACAAAAATCTTCTTTAGAAATAAGATCTTGCAAAGATATGTGAAGAGAGGGGATTTGGACTTCAAGAGGCAAGATTGCCTCTACTCCAAAGACTAAATAGAAAGGGGTAGCACCCATATAGGTTCTAATGCTAGTGTGATAGGCCCACAAAGTGAATGAAATATGCAAGTGCCAATCTTGAACTGAAGCACTGACTCATTTGGTTAGCATTTTGTTAAGGATTTTGTTAAAGGCTTCTGCTTGTCCATTTTATTGTGGATGGTAAGGTAAGGAAAAGCTTATATTGATGTCAAATGCATCACATAACCCTTAGACTTGCTTGTTTTTGAAAGATTTACCATTATCGATGATAATCTTATGAGGAACATCAAGGTGACAGATGATATGATGGTTGATAAAGTTAACAATATTCTCCACTTTGGTTAAGATAAGAGGGATAGCTTCTACCCACTTGGTAAAATATTCGATGGTTGTGATGATGGAGCTATGCCACTATGAAGAATGGGGGTTAATTTCCCCAATGAGATTAAACCCCCATTGAGAGAAAGGCCAAAATTCCTTAGATACTTAGAGGCTATTAGATGGTGCATGATGTAAATTAGCATGTTGTTGACATTTTACACACTTTTTTAAATAATCACAATAGTCTTGGTTAAGGGTGGGCCAACAGTAGCCAAGGCAAAAGATATGTTTAGTGACCACTAGGCTACTAAAGTGTCCCCTATAGATCCCATCATGTGTTTCCTTGATGTCATGGAAAGATTCATGGATGCGTAGGCAATGAAGAAAGAGACCATCAAAACCACATTTATAAAGGATTCTCCCTAGTATGGTGTAATGAGAGGTACTCTGAATAAAATATTTTTGAGTTTTCCTATAGAGGTTAGGAGGGATGATGCCTAAGTTGAGGTAGTTAAGATTTTGGTCATACCAAATATCAAATGGGGATTCCTCCACACTACAGATAGTAGGGAGATCAGATTGGATATAAGAGGGAGTGGTAAAATGATGAATGGTGATAAATATTTTGGAATTGGAAGGCTGAGAAGGGATCTGGGAATTAAGGCATGCCATTGTATCTATGAATTTATTAGTAGATCAAGGAATGGATTGGATCAGGTAATGTTCAAATGATGTTAAGAGTTTTTTAACTAAATATTTATATTTTTGCAAGACATCATTCTTACATTGATAGGATCCATTAACCCAATTGACCACAAGCTAGAAATCACCAAAGACATGGATTGTCTTAATTCCCAAGATTAGAGTAGTTTGGAGACTTATCACTAGGGCTTCATACTCAGCCATATTATTAGTGCATTCAAAGTTGAGTTTGAAGGAAAGAGGAAGGGGTTCACCATCAAGAGGAATGAGAATAACTTTGGCACCCCCTCCTTATTGGCACTTTGAGCCATAAAAAAACATGGCCATTTATAGCCATTTAGTAGGTTATGTCATCTTCTTGAAAAAGAGTCACGATAGACTCATCGAAAAAGGCAAGAGGAGGTGGTTGGTTATTTGTTAAAGAAGCTTTGACCAATTGATCAATAATGACCTGACCTTTAATCAAATTCTACTAGAAGAATTCAAGGTTGAATTTAGTTAGGATCATGAGAAAATTAGCCATACATTGATTTTGGTATGGTTTAGAGTGCATGTATTTGAGTGAGTTAGTATTAGTTATGACATAATTTTTATGGTTATGAAAGAAGAGGTAGATTTTGGTGGCCATGAAGGCCAATGCTAAGCAGAGTTTCTTTATATGTGTATACTGAGTCTCATATTCTAAAAGCATGTGACTAATGTAGTATACAACTTGCTCTTTATGTTGTTCATCTTGGTGAACCAACATGGCCCCTAGGAAATGGTTAGTGGAAGAGATATATAGGTAAAAGGGGTGATCATCTTAGGAGGGGTGAGGATAGGGGGTGACAAAAGGTATTGTGTGAGAAAATCAAAGGCCTTTTGATAATCACCATTCTATTTGAAAGAGACATCTTTTTTCAGAAGGTGATGAAAAGGTTGGCACTAGTTTTAAAGTTGGGAAATGAAATGGTGAATGGATTTAAGTTTTCCCTTTAGGCTATGAAACTGCTTAAGGTTGGTTGGAGGAGGCATGTCTAAAAATTCTCTGACTTTATCAAGGTCTACTTTAATTCCATGAATAGAGATGATAAATCTAAGAAGCTTTCTTGAAAGGACCTAAAAAATGCATTTCTTGGGATTAAGGCAAACATGATAATAGATGAGGTGTTCAAATATGATTGTAAGAATAGTCAAGTGATTCGTTTAGAGTTTGGATTTCCCAAGAAGGTCATCCATGTAGTCTTATATAATCTTATAGATGATATCATGGAAGATATAAGTCATGGCACATTGGTAGGTTGCACCAACATTCTTTAACCTGAAAGGCATGACTCTATAGCAAAAGGTCCCCTAAGGGGTGGTAAAGGTAGTTTTATATTGATCTTTAGGAGCAATCAAGATATTATTATAACCTGTAAACACATCCATGAGGGATAACCACTCATGGCCAGCCATGAGATCCATAATTTGGTAAATGCTAGGTAGAGTAAATTCATCCTTGGGGCATGTGAGGTTAAGGTCATGAAAGTCCACATAAATGTGGAGACCCTTAGTGACTTTGGTGATAGGAATAATATTCAAGACCCATTTGGGGTAGTCGATGGGTTAATGAAGTTTACAGATAGGAGATGTTAAAGCTCTTCTTTGACAAGAAGGGCTATGCGAGGATGCATGCATTGAAGTTTCTATTTAATAGGCTTGGCATCACGATGAGTGACTATGTTATGGGTAGCAATGGTGAGGTCAATCCTGGGCATATCAATGTAAGACTAAGTGAATACTATGCTATGATCTTAGAAGAAGGAGGAGAAGTCCTAAAGTTCCTCATCACTTAGTGATTGGCCTAATTTTATAATTTAGGGGCCATCTAGAGAGCCCAAGTTGATATCCATGATGGATTCATTCAACATGGTTGAGGCCTCAAGAGGAAGGGATTTGTGGATAGAAGAATCCCCCACACCGAGGTAGGTAAGAATGGAATCATCATCTTGATGTTGGATGGTGTGGATAGTAGGAGAAGCATTTTCTACTATTTTAGGATATATGAGTGGAAGGAATTTGGTTTGGCCACTCTTTGGGTAGATGAAAAGGCCCAAAATTATAGTATTGATAAAAAAAGAAGTTAAGAGGGACGATATCAAGGTCTTTAGGTAGAGAAATTGGTTGGGTTGGAAAAGATGGGATATCTTCCTCCATGGTGGCAATGAGTTTGGGTGAATTGGCGGATTCTTGAGGTAGTTTATACCCAAGGCCAAATGACTCATGAGGTTATAAATTTTTGATACAGGGTAACTCATGAGGCCCTTATTCATAGCGACCAAGGCCAAATCTTTTCCAAGCACACCTATAGAGATAAAGTTTAGAGAACTCCAGTTTGTTAAGATAGGAAAAGTTAGAGGTAAATGGTTGGATGGATGAAGTAGTGATAGGGGATGAAAGTGGTTGATCAAGTCTTCCATAAATGAAATTTATTTGATGGTTAGGGAGCCCAAAAGGGATGATGGTTCCAATGTTAGGGTTGTAAGAAGGGTCATGCGTAAGATTCCCATATTCTTGGGGAGTAGAAAAGGGATCCAAGGGTAAGAGTCTATATTCCCCAAGGGAAAGATGCTAGAATGTGGTTGCCATGGGGTTCTCTACAAGAATCTAGGAATAAGAGATATACGAGTTAGTGGAAGCTTCATCAACATTAGGTGTGGAAATGCTATGGATTTTGGTTGGTGAGGTTGTGTTGTTAGTAGATGGTTATGAGATGGATGAAGTAGGAATAAGGATCTCATTGGGATGATATGTCATATTTTATGATGTAAAAAGACTAGGGTCAGCTTGGATAGTCACAACTTGCCCTTCATGTTCAAACTTGACACATCGATGTAAGGTGGAAGGGACAAAACTCATGGAATGAATCCAAAGGCATCCGAGTAAAATGTTGTATCAGAACTCTCCTTATACAACATAAAAGAGTTCAAGAATAGTACAAGGCCCCACATAGATGTGGAGGACAACTGTGCCCAAAGTGGTAGCCATAGTATCATTGAAAAAATGAAGGACCACTGAGCTTTTAGACATGATGTTTTTATGTAACTACAGTTGGTCAAAAGCATGAAAGGAGATAATATTGATGCTAGCTCCCCCATTGATCATCACCCTTTTGACATGAGTTTTATTGATGTATGTTATAATGAAGAGGGGGGGATCAGGATCCTCTAGATGAATAGAAGGTATTTTTGACTCTTTGAAGGTGATAAAGGTGGAAGTTTAAAGGGCACCAACAAAGGTGGCTAGAGGTTGAGGGTCATTGGGTTGAACCTTGATGGATTGAAAGGCTTTTATGAGTGCATTACGATGATGAGGAGAGGTAGAGGCTATCTCATATAAGCTCATTTTTGTTAGAGTTTGGTGAAGTTATTTGAGGATAGCTTTCTGGATGGATATTCCATATGGGTTAGGGTATGGAGGGTTAGATGGGGATGCACCTAAGATAGACACCTTGGGTTTATTTGAAGATAGATATGGTTGGGTATTATTTTCTTTAGAGTTTAGGGAGGGGTACATCCAAGGAATGGATGCCTTAGCCTTCCCTTTATCCTTATGTTGGGCTTGAGATTGGGTAACCATGTGAATAGTGTGGAAGAGGGGTTTTTTGGATTGGGTGGTTGTTTTGGTCCATCCTCTTTACTTTTGGGTGAAACTGAAGATTGGATGGGTTGAGTTAGTGGTGGGATTGGAAATGGGGATGAAAGAGGTTTGTTTGATAATAGATCATAATCTTCATACAAGTTATGAATAAGTGTTTGGAGAGCTTTACAATTTTTTGTGTCATGTCTTGGTGCCCTATGATATGCACATATAAAATTATCATTAAACTAAGAGGGTTTGGTATGTGAAGGGTCAAAGGGTTTGATGGATGCTAAGCTCAAAGAATAAGTTTGTAGTAAAGTTTGAAATAACCATTAGAGGATGGTCAAGTGAGATTCAACTAAAGGTGGTAAAGCTTTAGTAGTTTTTATTTTGAGTGTTGAAGTAGAAGGTTGTGAAGACATGGGTTTGGTGATAGGTGTCTTGGGTAAAGTGGTATACTTGGTTGAAAGTTTTGGTTTGGGAAAGATGGTCAATGAGCTGGAGTTAGAGGATGGTAAGGTAGGTAACTTAAAAATTATTGGTGTAGTGGAAAAAGGTGTCTTTAAAAGCAAGAATGAAGGTGTAACCAACAAAGGTGGTGGGGTCTTGGTCAAAATGATAGACTTTATGTTCAAATTAGAAGGATAAGGACCCAAAATGGAGGGTAAGGTTGAGGTAGGTAAAATTTAGGTTTTTGGGTCTTTTGGTGGTTTTACCTCTTTATTTGTTTTAGTTGTTGGTTTTGGAGGGGATTTGGTTATTTTAGTTGTATTTTGTGGGTTGATTAATTTGAAGGAGGCTTTTTTTGGTTGGGTGGAGGTTTTTCTTGGTTTAGAAGGATTAGGTTGGTCCACCAAAGGAGGGGTTGGAAGTTTTGGTTTGGTCTCCTTGCCTTTATCTTAGCCTTTGATAGAGGGCTTAAAAATTATAGGTTGGGTGGGTGAAGTCATCTTATCTTGTGAGATAGATTCTAAAGAGGGAGTGGATGGTTCTATGATAGGGGAGGTAGGTGTGGTATCCTTTAATGGAGGTATGGGTATGGTGGCTTCCTTTATTTGGGTGTCTAAAGGAATAGAAGGTAGTCTTTTTTCTTCCATTAGGGGAATGGGGAAAGAGGTGGTTGAGCTAACATTTCCTTCATCAATGGGTTCATTAGTAACCACATTAATATTATGTGCCTCATGATATGGTTCAGGTTTATTTTCATGATGAGGGGTAGAAGGAGCATGATTAGGGAAAGGCTTGTGGAATATGTTGAGGGCTTGGTTCGATGGTGTATTAGGATTATCCAATGTAAGCTCACCCTTGTCAATGAGGGATTGGACAAGGTATTTAAAGGCATTTCACCTATTTATTTCATGTTCTATGACTTGATGAAAAGTACAATGGTCATTCTCATTATACCAATTGAACATGGGATGAGAAGCATTAAACTGTTGGGGTGGTTTGACCAGTTGAAGTTGGATGATATTAGCTTTTAGTAATTTTTCTAAAATATAAGGATAAGGCTCCCTAAGTGGTGTCAAATTCTTATGATTGTTCCAAGTTTGATTTCTTTTCTTTCAATTTAAATAATTAGGGGAGTTAGAGGTTTGGTTCCTTGGGGTTTGTTGGTTGGTAAATGGCAGTGATGTGGCTTTGAGGATAATGGCATTAGTGGTTTCTTTATTTTTAGTGTTGGGATTGGTTTGTTTATTTGGTTTGGAAGAAGAGGGTTCATTGGGTTTGTAAGTTGAGTTCTTATTCTTCAACTTTAACCTTCCTTTATCAAGGGTTCTATTCTCTAGTTTGTGAGCCATGGTAAAATCTTCATTGAATGTCTAAAAGCTTTGGACACATAATGTGGATGAAATGTGTTTTTCACATGCCCAGGTGAAGAGCTCTATAACCTCAAGTTGAGGTAATGAAAAGGAAAGTTGGTTGATTAGGATCCTCCAATGAGCCATGAAATTTGTAATAGATTCATCTTTGAATTATCAAATGGAGTAGAGGTCGATAACATAAACTTTCTTGGATATATTGATCGAAAAGTGATCCAAAAAAGTTTGGGCTAGTTAGATGAAGGAGAAGATAGAGTGTTTTGGAATGACACTATACCAATCTAATGCCATCCTAGATAAGGACATGAGAAATGTATGGAGGAGAAGAGTGTCATCATGGGCAATCAAGTGCATGCCTAAACACTCTTAAATGTTGTTGGGGGTCCTTCTTTCTTTGAAATTTAGAGAATTTTGGTAATTCCCATTGTGGAGGACATGATTGGAGAGGGACAGATGGATGGGTTCATTATAAATATGGTCATCTAAGATAAGGTTATGTGATCTCGAGATAAATGACTCAAGGGTAGTCATTTTTTCCATTAGAATCTTGACCATGTTAGTTTGGGGTTATTGGGTTGGATAGGTATATGACACATTTTATTAGGGCTGGATGATGTGGGCATAACTAGTAGATGGTTTGGATGATGTCATGTGTGTGTGAGGTTACGTAAGTGGGTAGAAGGTGGAGGTATGTATTATTGTGTGTTAGGAATATAATGATAAGATGGCATGTGTCAGGGGGTTGATGTTGGGGGATTTGGGTATGGCATCAAAGTGATTAGTAAGTGAGTTGGTTGAAGGTGGGTGGTGACCAAAGTGCTTATAAGTGGTAAGGTGGAAGGTATGGAAAGCAAAATTTTGGAGCAGAGTGGAGACAAGTGGGTTAGTGGTGATGGAAAGGGTAGTAGTAGCATGAGTAGAAGGTATTCCCATGGTGGATAAATGTTGTGTAGCTAGTAGTGAAGTTTTCCCTATGGTGGATGGTATATGGGTTAATGTTTGGGTGTTAGTTGGGGGCATTTATCCATTGGTGGGATTGTTTGATGGTGTGGGTGGTGTTTAGTTATGGGTTGGGTTAGTTGAAGAGAATGTTTGGGTGATAAGAGGTTGGGTAGGGTTGACCATGAGATGGGAAGGCATGCCCAAAGGTGGGTCACTAGGAGGAACTAGAGTAAGAAGGTGATAGTTTGAAGTTTGGAGGCAATGTTAAAGGGCAATGGGGTTGTTATCAAGAAAAGTGGAAAAGTCTATATCACTTTGGGAAATTACCTTAGGCAAGGTAAGAGGAACAAAAATTTGAGGTGAGCCTTCAGCATTGGATGGGTACTCCATGGAGGAAGGAGAGGAGGGAAGTGGTTCTTGATTTGTTTGGTTGTTATCAAGAAAAGTGGAAAAGTCTATATCACCTTGGGAAATTACCTTAGGCAAGGTAAGAGGAACAGAAATGTGAGGTGAGCCTTCAACATTGGATGGGTACTCCATGGAGGAAAGAGAGGAGGGAATTGGTTTTTGATTTGTTTGGTTTCTTAACTATTGTCTAGTGAAGACCATGTGAGAAATAAATAAAGGATTGTTATGAACTCACATGTCAAAACAAAATCAATCAAATAGATTCAAGGAAAAAAATACATTCACTAAGAGCACGTTAATTCCTAAGATTACTTTTAATCTCTCTTTTGGCTTATTCCTTAGAAAAGTGTGAAGGGGAAATTGGCTTGAATAGGTCCTATAAAGCAATCTATGTTTGGTTTCAAGTTAAATTTAGGCAATCAAAGAGAAGTCGGTATTGGATCAAGTACATAGATTGATACTTGGGGCTTGCTCCCTTCATATCACAATCCTATATCTAGTGCAAGTGATTATCCAACATACCGATTACCAAAGCTTATACTCATCTAGAGAATTGAGTTGGTTATCCTCTCGGTGATTAAATGCAAGTATGATAACTGGGAGAGGGTAAGGTGATCCACTAGGTGATGAAATACTAGTTGGGACTTGTTTCAAGTGAGTTTTATGTTTGTTTTGTGTGAGTGGTTTGGTTGTGTAACTTTTTTCACTATGGTTAATTTGTTTTTCCTTCAATTAATTTAGGTGAACCAATTAAGCAAGCAAACAAATAATGTATGCAGTTTATTTTAACCCAAAGGAAATTTTTATTTATTTTTTATTTTTATGAAAATAAGAAAAACTAAAATTTACCTAAATTCAGCATGAAAATGCAATCCTAATCCTAGGATGAATGCTCTTTTGATTTTTTTAGAAATGTAAGAAAAAAAATGATTTTTTTTTTTTTTTAATTTTCTAAATAAAAGAAGCTAAAACTTACGTTTTAAAAGAGACAAATGATTAATTTTTAGAAATGAAATTACATATAAATTACATTTTACTCAGACAAATAAATTTCCTAAAATAACTAATGAACCCAAGAAAACTCAAGGGTCCCACTGGGCATGCCAAAATATTTTTGTCTAATTTTTGGTTTTTCCTAAGTGTGAAAAGAAAAAAACTTATGATGAAGGGTGTGGAAGAGAACCTGTTAAAGAGCACATGTTGAATCCAAGTGATTATGGATATATCCTCTTTGGCTTGTGATTATGACTTGTAAATAATAAAACACTAAAATAAACTTGTTTGTTAGACAAGTAGATGGGTGGATTGCCTAGCGTGAGCTAGATCCTAGAAGTGAAAGCTTTCTAGGAGGTTGTCAATCCACCTGCTTTAAACATTTAGTTGAGATGATAAAATAAATGTATTCCTAAATTAAATTACATAAAACTAAAATTAAAACCAACAAACAACTGAATTTAATACAAGAGAATTAAATGTTTTGCTAGGTTACTCAAAATAAAGTAACTAGTTCGGTTATACTAATGCTGAAAATTATAACTAGTTCGGTTATACTAATGGTGGTTTTGGTTTGGTTTATGACAAGAGTAAAAATGAAATTATAAGATTTTTATTGAGTTGGTATATGTTTAAATAGGTAAATGATAGTCAATAAAGGTAAGATAAATGGTAAAATGGATTATGAGGTTAAGAGTTCAAGATGGCAAAGAGGCAAAAGGGGTAAATGATCAAGGTGGTAAGACGGAGGTAAAGGGTGAATGGAAAAAGATATAAATGGTTAATAGGGTAGGGAGTTAAAAGGGATTAAAATATAAGATTAAAATGGGCTAAAGGTGTGAGGTCAAGGAAACAAGAAGGCCAAGAAATGAAAGAAATAGAATACAAGAAAGCAAACAAATGTTACATTGATGCTTGATGAAGATGGTTGATAAATATATTGTTGTTGATGAAGCTTGAGGAAATTTTGGTAGAGCTTCTTTGATTTGATATTTTATCCTCCAAGATGATGATGAAATCCTTCAAAAACCTGCAACAAGATGTTAAGAGCCAAAGACTAACTTCCAACTTAACCTTGGGTGAAGGAGAGGGGGGGATATTTATAACATATGTTGTGAAGAGTCATGCCAAAATAGGAATAGTATAAGTATGGTGCCATTTTCTATATGGTGGATGAACTAGTAAAAATGAGGTGGGTGTGGATTCCCATTTGGGTTGGTGAATGTCCCATTTGGGTTAAGAAGTAAAAAATGGGTGCCCTTTGTCTTTCCCAAAGTACTAAAGAGGTAGGTATCTCATTTTAAAGTTTAATTTCATGTGTGAAGGTAAAATACATGTTTAATAATGGTCCCTTGAGGGTAAATTTTCCATATTTTAAAGGGGAACCCTTGTGATGCTTAAATGAGGTCATCAAGCACTTTGGAAAAGGGTCCCAAGTGGGGTATATTGTCCCACATCAAGCCACCTCACTTCTAAGCCATGTCACTTTCCATATCACCTCCCAAATCACCTTCCATGTCATTTGACATGTCACATACATTGTCACTTTCCATGTGACATACTATGTCTCTTTCCATGTCACATGTCATATTACTTACCATGTCATCATGAATAGTGATAGTGGGTCCCACAGTGAATAGTAATAGTGAATAGTACTTTTGAATAGTAGTATGTGAATAAGAGAATAGTGATTTGGTTAGGTTAGGAGAGGTTGGTTAAGGATTAAGAATGTTTAGGGGGTATTTAGGGGGTCCTGAGGCATTTAGTCATCAAAAATTATAAATATGTAGTTTTCTAGTGTTTACATTTAGATTATACATTTAAATTTCTAGTATTTGACTACATTGAGTAAGACCAATATGGTTAAGGGGATTCCTTCTATTTAGGATAGTTATCATGTATGTATTATATGTCAGTTAGGGAAGTAAGTTAGTCATTTATTTGATGTTGGTAAAGCTTCCAAAGCTAAGGGAGTATTAGATCTGGTACATACAGATTTACATGGTCCAATGCAGACACCTACCCCTTCTCAAGCCCATTATTTTCTATTTTGGATGATGATTTCTCTAGGAAAAATTGTATATACTTTCTAGTGAATAAATTTGATTGTTTTTCGAACTTCCTTACTTGGAAAGCTATGGTTGAAAATTAGGTGGGAAGGTCAGTGAAATCTCTTAGAATAGATAATGGGGGGTGAGTTCATCTAAAAATAGTTCAAGTAGTTTTGTGCTATTGAAGGCATACATAGATAGTATACTACCCATTACACTCCACAGTAAAATAGAGTTATGGAAAGGTTAAATAGGATGATGATGGACATGGATCACTGTATGGTCCATTTATGCAGAAGTAGTGAATACTGTGGTGTACATCCTCATTAGATTTCCTACAAAAGCATTAGGGAATATGAATCTAGAGGAGGCTTGGTCAGGTCAAACTCCAGATGTTAGTGCTTTATGAATTTTTGGTTGTGTAGCTTTTGTAGTTATTCCTAGTCAAAAGAGAAGCAAATTGGATGCAAAAATGAAAGAATACATGTTTGTTGGGTATAATGAGCAGTTAAAGGCCTATAGATTACTTTATGTTTCTACTAATAAAGCTGTGGTAAATATAGATGTCATAGTAAATGAACAGATGCCATAATTCATAGTAACTGGTACAGTTTTAGATATTGAGTCATTGTTTTCTTTTAATGATTCTATTATAAGTTTTGGTGTGAAAGTTGAGTAGCATTCTAGTTCATCAGTGGAATCACATTCAAGGGAGGGAATTGATGCAGGTCATTGTGAGGTTACAATAGAACAACCAAAGAATCCAAAGCGGTATTCTGCCACTATGGAAGCACTAAAAGAGGGAGACTTGCCACAGGGTGTGGAAGGAAGAAGATTGAGATCAGGAAATTAGTTTGGTAATAGAGGTAAGCATGAAAATTTTGCTCTAACAAATGTTGTTTCACATGTATTTGAGACTATTTTTTTTTTTGAGTCCAAATCGAAGCATGAGTGGGAGTCAAATATGCAATTAGAATACGATTCCTTAATGAAAAATAAGACTTGGGAGCTCATGGAGCTACCACCAGGAAAGAAATCCATTGGTTGTAAATAGATTTACAAGGTAAAACGTAAAGTAGATGGTTCCTTGGACAAACACAAATCCAAAATTGTTGTAAAAGGTTACACACAAGAAGAAGGGGTTGATTATGAGAAGACTTTTTCTCTTACTATAAATATGGTAACTTTTCATTTGATTGTTTCTATTACTACTCATTTTCGATGGTAGGTGTACCAAATGGATGTCAAGAGTGCTTTCTTGAATGGAGATCTAGAAAAGGAAGTCTACATGGTTCAACCATAGTTTTAGGTTCCTAGTAAGGAACATCTTGTTTGCAAGTTAATCAAGTCCTTGTATGGGCTTAAGTAGGCTCCTCAAGCTTGGTATATGAAGATAGATTCATACTTTAGGGAGTTTGGTTTCAAAAGGTGTAACTCTAAACCAACTCTCTATGTAAAGGTGTCTAGTGATCATATATTAATTCTCATTATATATGTTGATGATATAGCCATCACTAAGAGTAGTTCTAGTCTTATTCAGTAAATGAAAGATAATGTTTGTTTTACTTTGGACATGATAGACTTAGGACTAATAAAATATTGTTTAGGTGTAGAGTTTTGGCAAGGTAATTGTACTATATTCATGTCATAGAATAAGTATGCCAAATCATTTTTGGAAAGGTTTAGAATGATGGATTGTAATCTAACTCTCACACCAATGGAAGTTGGAGATAAAATTTCAACTAACATTGCTTCATCACTGGTCAATGAAACAATGTATCGATGGCTTGTGGGCAGTCTCATTTACCTCACTACCACTACACCAGATATTTGTTTTGTAGTGAGTTTTCTATCTCACTTCATGTCTAAACCATAGGAAGTACATTGGTTAGCTAAAAAATGGGTATTAATATATGTCAAATGTACTCTTGAATATGGCATACTCAATAAGAAGTTTATAGATTTTTAGCTTTCAAGATATTTTGACTCTGATTGGGAAGGTTTAGTGAATTTAAGAAAATATACAATAGGGTATGTATTTACTCTTGATTCAGGAGTTTTCTCATGGTAGAGCAAACTAAAAACTATAGTGGCAATATATTCAATAGAAGCAGATTATAAATCTATGTTTAGTACAAGTTGTGAAACTATGTGGATAAATAAAATATTGGAGGTTCTTCAATTAGAATCATCAAAGCCTACTCTGACTTTCTATGACAACTAGATTGTTTTAAAGATGGTGAAGAATCTAGTATTCCATGCCAAAAGCAAACACATTGAGGTTCACCATCATTACATCTGATAGTTGGTTATAAATGAAGACATCAGTATCTTCTACTACCCCACTATAGAGCAACTAGCTAATATAATTACCAAACCACTTGGTATAGACAAGTTCACAAAATTCAAAGATAAACTTGGTCTTGTTTTTGGTTTAGTCATTAAGGGAGGGTGTTAGCATATTATTGTAAATACCTTGGGTTATTGACTAAGGTATATTATCTATGCACCTTGGTTAGTTTTTTATCCACTTGGGTTAATAGGTTAGTTTGTTTTTATGGGCTTAGCTATTTTATGCTACCCAATGCTTTTGGTTGCTCCCACCCCTTATTTTCTTGGGTAGATATTTTGCCTATTTAATAGGCCTCTCATGTATTATTTATTATATTTTTTAATTACATTTCTCAATCTCTTTGTTGAATCTAATATGTGAGATAATTTAAGAACTTTGGAACCCTCTCTCTCCTCAGAAACCTATAGTATATGCAAATATTTCCCAACTCCTTACTCACATGATTAAAATAGATTTATCAAACCTGATTCATACATTATATCATATGCACATGTCAACCAATAGGTCATTTGAGTGCATAGGAGACCTGGGGAGACCATTATGACTATTTCATAGTCCAATCACCTCATTTTAATGCATTTGGGGGCATAATTCATTCATCAAGTCTAAACCAAGGTTTAAGAAGGGTCTTGGAGGTCCACCATATTAATGATGATTTATATAGTATAGACCTCCAAACCAAAACTTATTATCATGAATTTATATTCCATTAACCCCTTCATCTCTCTTAAATATCTTTGGGCCCATGCAAAGTGTGTGTGGAGATATGAGCAAAAGATGATGTGTGTCGAGCTCTCTGCTAGGCAGTTTGTGTAGGTTACCTTCTTATCATTCATTTATAAAGTTGGGCCCCTAAATCCCACTCAATCCTTTATGAATTTTGATTCCATATACTCCCACACTGCATTGAGTCTACCTATAGGTTTGGGCTTTCCCCTGGAGTAGATATGGGGTTTTAAGACCTAAATGTGTCTTTAGGCCTTGAGGTTTTTAGACTAGGATTCAGAACCTCCACCCATCTATATATGTATTTTTAGCCTCAAATTTTTCAAGTCACCTCCTCAATATAGTCTATATCTCATTCATATGCTCTCATCCGCCCAAACCATCTCATCATCCCTAGTCTCTCTTAAGTTTGCCTTGTCTACACTATTTTATGTATGGGCTTGGAATAGTTGATGTTGGGGTTTAAAGCAACCTATTTTATCTCTTCAAAAGGGTGAGATAAAGGATAAAACATCATTTTTCAATTATTGATCATATCCCTAAGTTTTATCCTTTCTAACTCTACCAATAAGGTTCATTTACATAGTCACATGTAAGGCTTATGTGTGCTGAGTATGAAACTCAGACTAGGTAGTCACCCTAGACTAGTATCACCATCATGTGAAGGCTTAAGATAAAATATGTCTTTATCACCTTGAGATTCCTTTTTGTATTTTTAATGCACTATCATTTGGTTTAATCATGTTATCTATGTTGACTGAGCAGGGTTAACTCACTATGCACGTTTCAACCATCTCATTTAGTTACCCATTGATGTCTCTTGCCCTTGGTACCATCATCTCCATGCCTTGATCACATTCTCAATTTGATTTTTCTCATGTTATATACACATAAGTCTCATATTTAGGGTAAGACATAGACTTAATATTGTCAATAGTATTGTAGGTACCAATTCATGTGTAATGATTGTCAATAGGTCTACTGAGTAGACCTTTGAGCTAGAAGAGAGGCTCTATTGCATACCTGAGATCTTTGTGACTCTCTTATGTTCCAATTCATCTCCTTAAGACATTCATCTGCTCAGTCATACCTCTTTCTTATGCTTAAGTCTCATCATATAGACTTTGAAGGACTCTACAAGGTAGATCTAGGTTACTTCCTATAGGTGGTGATCATGGTCTCTCAATAGGGCTCATACTCATATAAGTTCATTTCCTCCTAGTATTAATGATGTTTGATAGTATAGTGGAGTATCTATACCTTATTCATATTTTTTGGGATTGAGAAGAGGGTCAGACTTATGAGTTATTATTGGTAAGGTCACATGGAGCTTGAACTTGGAATGCAAGGATTGAATTGAGGTAAGTCGATAGTGACAAGGTTGTCAAATGGCAAAGGCTAATTGATGGCTTGAATTGAACTATGAACTCACACCCAAAATTATTTACAATGACCCTAAGCATCTCCACACTCATACCTAATATAATGGAACACTTTGAGGTCATCATTAAGGTATACACAGTGAAAAATGGAAACCTAAGACTTTCTAAAAACCTCAAACTCTGCTAAAAAACCTTAGTTTCTACTAAGCAAGGCTTTAAATGTGTTTGAGATGTAACTAGTTGTTTCCTATCCTGTGAGGGATATGATAAAGGTCTACAAATATTGAGATAAGGATATTTTTTGTGTGGATACAATACTCCTTGGTTGTCCTTTGTAGTGTCTTGATAGCTTCTAAACCATTATCATGCAACATACTACCTTTCTATTCAGTGAAACCTAAATCTAAAGATAATCTCTTGGAAGTACAATTTGAGAGGGTTGGAGATCCATCTAAGCATTCAAGTTGAACTAAGGAGATGTGGAAAACTTCAAGACACCACTATTTAACCTTCAAACACTATTCACCTTTAGATGTATGCACTACATACTCTCTCTCACCTAAAACTTACTTTCAACCTTTAGGTAGTATTAGCTTAGATATTTATCACTCCTATAGGCCCAAAAATGTAAACCAAAGGTTGAGGATGCCATGGAAGGACCCTATAGGATTGGAGAGAACATGAATAATCATTAGTTTGATCAAACAAGCCAAAAATACATTGAAACTATACTCCTTTTGCCCTGTGTAGATGAAGATGGTCACCAAGTTAATCAACTTATTAGTGTTTGTTCATATGGCACATAAGACTAACCTTGAAAAAAATACCCATGATTGGAAGTTAATCAAGTATATTTCTTTATCTAAGATCCTAGATCCTCACCCTCTCTCTCCTTGTTGGGTTATTTTAGTTAATTCTAGCTTTGACAAGGGTGAGATCAAGGATAAAACCACATTTTTCAATTATTGATCATATCCATAAGTTTTATCCTTTCTAACTCTACCATTAAGGTTCATTTACATAGTCACATGTAAGGCTTATGTGTGCTGAGTATGAAACTCAGACTAGGTAGTCACCCTAGAGTAGTATCACCATCATGTGAAGGCTTAAGATAAAATGTGTCTTTATCACCTTGAGATTCTTTTTTGTATTTTTAATGCACTATCATTTGGTTTAATCATGCTATCTATGTTGACTGAGCAGGGTTAACTCACTATGCACGTTTCGACCATCTCATTTAGTTACCCATTGATGTCTCTTGCCCTTGGTACCATCATCTCCATGCCTTGATCACATTCTCAATTTGATTTTTCTCATGTTATATACACATAAGTCTCATATTTAGGGTAAGACATAGACTTAATACTGTCAATAGTATTGTAGGTACCAATTCATGTGTAATAATTGTCAATAGGTCTACTGAGTAGACCTTTGAGCTAGAAGAGAGGCTCTATTACATACCTGAGATCTTTGTGACTCTCTTATGTTCCAATTCATCTCCTTAAGACATTCATCTACTCAGTCATACCTCTTTCTTATGTTTAAGTCTCATCATATAGACTTTGAAGGACTCTACAAGGTAGATCTAGGTTGCTTCCTATAGGTGGTGATCATGGTCTCTCAATAGGGCTCATACTCATATAAGTTCATTTCCTCCTAGTATTAATGATGTTTAATAGTATAGTGGAGTATCTATACCTTATTCATATTTTTTGGGATTGAGAAGAGGGTCAGACCTATGATTTATTATTGGTAAGGTCACATGGAGCTTGAACTTGGAATGCAAGGCTTGAATTGAGGTAAGTTGATAGTGACAAGGTTGTCAAATGGCAAAGGCTAATTGATGGCTTGAATTGAACTATGAACTCACACCCAAAATTATTTACAATGACCCTAAGCATCTCCACACACATACCTAATATAATGGAACATTTTGAGGTCATCATTAAGGTATACACAGTGAACAATGGAAACCTAAGACTTTCTAAAAACCTCAAACTCTGCTAAAAAACCTTAGTTTCTACTAAGCAAGGCTTTAAATGTGTTTGAGATGTAACTAGTGGTTTCTTATCTTGTGAGGGATATGATAAAGGTCTACAAATATTGAGATAAGGATATTTTTTGTGTGGATACAATACTCCTTGGTTGTCCTTTGTAGTGTCTTGATAGCTTCTAAACCATTATCATGCAACATACTACCTTTCTATTCAGTGAAACCTAAATCTAAAGATAATCTCTTGGAAGTACAATTTGAGAGGGTTGGAGATCCATCTAAGCATTCAAGTTGAACTAAGGAGATGTGGAAAACTTCAAGACACCACTATTTAACCTTCAAACACTATTCACCTTTAGATGTATGCACTACATACTCTCTCTCACCAATTAAAACTTACTTGCAACCTTTAGGTAGTATTAGCTTAGATATTTATCAATCCTATAGGCCCAAAAATGTAAACCAAAGGTTGAGGATGCCATGGAAGGACCCTATAGGATTGGAGAGAACATGAATAATCATTAGTTTGATCAAACAATCCAAAAATACATTGAAACTATACTCCTTTTGCCCTGTGTAGATGAAGATGGTCACCAAGTTAATCAACTTATTAGTGTTTGTTCATATGGCACATAAGACTAACCTTGAAAAAAATACCCATGATTGGAAGTTAATCAAGTATATTTCTTTATCTAAGATCCTAGATCCTCACCCTCTCTCTCCTTGTTGGGTTATTTTAGTTGATTCTAGCTTTGACAAGGGTGAGATCAAGGATAAAACATACTTTTTCAATTATTGATCATATCCCTAAGTTTTATCCTTTCTAACTCTACCAATAAGGTTCATTTACATAGTCACATGTAAGGCTTATGTGTGCTGAGTATGAAACTCAGACTAGGTAGTCACCCTAGACTAGTATCACCATCATGTGAAGGCTTAAGATAAAATGTGTCTTTATCACTTTGAGATTCCTTTTTGTATTTTTAATGCACTATCATTTGGTTTAATCATGCTATCTATGTTGACTGAGCAGGGTTAACTCACTATGCACGTTTCGACCATCTCATTTAGTTACCCATTGATGTCTCTTGCCCTTGGTACCATCATCTCCATGCCTTGATCACATTCTCAATTTGATTTTTCTCATGTTATATACACATAAGTCTCATATTTAGGATAAGACATAGACTTAATATTGTCAATAGTATTGTAGGTACCAATTCATGTGTAATGATTGTCAATAGATCTACTGAGTAGACCTTTGAGCTAGAAGAGAGGCTCTATTGCATACCTGAGATCTTTGTGACTCTCTTATGTTCCAATTCATCTCCTTAAGACATTCATCTGCTCAGTCATACCTCTTTCTTATGCTTAAGTCTCATCATATAGACTTTGAAGGACTCTACAAGGTAGATCTAGGTTGCTTCCTATAGGTGGTGATCATGGTCTCTCAATAGGGCTCATACTCATATAAGTTCATTTCCTTCTAGTATTAATGATGTTTGATAGTATAGTGGAGTATCTATACCTTATTCATATTTTTTGGGATTGAGAAGAGGGTCAGACATATGAGTTATTATTGGTAAGGTCACATGGAGCTTGAACTTGGAATGCAAGGCTTGAATTGAGGTAAGTTGATAGTGACAAGGTTGTCAAATGGCAAAGGCTAATTGATGGCTTGAATTGAACTATGAACTCACACCCAAAATTATTTACAATGACCCTAAATATCTCCACACACATACCTAATATAATGGAACACTTTGAGGTCATCATTAAGGTATACACAGTGAAAAATGGAAACCTAAGACTTTCTAAAAACCTCAAACTCTGCTAAAAAACCTTAGTTTCTACTAAGCAAGGCTTTAAATGTGTTTGAGATGTAACTAGTGGTTTCCTATCCTGTGAGGGATATGATAAATGTCTACAAATATTGAGATAAGGATATTTTTTTTGTGGATACAATACTCCTTGGTTGTCCTTTGTAGTGTCTTGATAGCTTCTAAACCATTATCATGCAACATACTACCTTTCTATTCAGTGAAACCTAAATCTAAAGATAATCTCTTGGAAGTACAATTTGAGAGGGTTGGAGATCCATCTAAGCATTCAAGTTGAACTAAGGAGATGTGGAAAACTTCAAGACACCACTATTTAACCTTCAAACACTATTCACCTTTAGATGTATGCACTACATACTCTCTCTCACCAATTAAAACTTACTTGTAGCCTTTAGGTAGTATTAGCTTAGATATTTATCACTCCTATATGCCCAAAAATGTAAACCAAAGGTTGAGGATGCCATGGAAGGACCCTATAGGATTGGAGAGAACATGAATAATCATTAGTTTGATCAAACAAGCCAAAAATACATTGAAACTATACTCCTTTTGCCCTGTGTAGATGAAGATGGTCACCAAGTTAATCAACTTATTAGTGTTTTTTCATATGGCACATAAGACTAACCTTGAAACAAATACCCATGATTGGAAGTTAATCAAGTATATTTCTTTATCTAAGATCCTAGATCCTCACCCTCTCTCTCCTTGTTGGGTTATTTTAGTTAATTCTAGCTTTGACAAGGGTGAGATTAAGGATAAAACATCATTTTTCAATTATTGATCATATCCCTAAGTTTTATCCTTTCTAACTCTACCAATAAGGTTCATTTACATAGTCACATGTAAGGCTTATGTGTGCTGAGTATGAAACTCAGACTAGGTAGTCACCCTAGACTAGTATCACCATCATGTGAAGGCTTAAGATAAAATGTGTCTTTATCACCTTGAGATTCCTTTTTGTATTTTTAATGTACTATCATTTGGTTTAATCATGTTATCTATGTTGACTGAGCAGGGTTAACTCATTATGCACGTTTCGACCATCTCATTTAGTTACCCATTGATGTCTCTTGCCCTTGGTACCATCATCTCCATGCCTTGATCACATTCTCAATTTGATTTTTCTCATGTTATATACACATAAGTCTCATATTTAGGTTAAGACATAGACTTAATACTGTCAATAGTATTGTAGGTACCAATTCATGTGTAATGATTGTCAATAGGTCTACTGAGTAGACCTTTGAGCTAGAAGAGAGGCTCTATTGCATACCTGAGATCTTTGTGACTCTCTTATGTTCCAATTCATCTCCTTAAGACATTCATCTGCTCAGTCATACCTCTTTCTTATGCTTAGGTCTCATCATATAGACTTTGAAGGACTCTACAAGGTAGATCTAGGTTGCTTCCTATAGGTGGTGATCATGGTCTCTCAATAGGGCTCATACTCATATAAGTTCATTTCCTCCTAGTATTAATGATGTTTGATAGTATAGTGGAGTATCTATACCTTATTCATATTTTTTGGGATTGAGAAGAGGGTCAGACCTATGAGTTATTATTGGTAAGGTCACATGGAGCTTGAACTTGGAATGCAAGGCTTGAATTGAGGTAAGTTGATAGTGACAATGTTGTCAAATGGCAAAGGCTAATTGATGGCTTGAATTGAACTATGAACTCACACCCAAAATTATTTACAATGACCCTAAGCATCTCCACACACATACCTAATATAATGGAACACTTTGAGGTCATCATTAAGGTATACACAGTGAAAAATGGAAACCTAAGACTTTCTAAAAACCTCAAACTCTGCTAAAAAACCTTAGTTTCTACTAAGCAAGGCTTTAAATGTGTTTGAGATGTAACTAGTGGTTTCCTATCCTGTGAGGGATATGATAAATGTCTACAAATATTGAGATAAGGATATTTTTTTTGTGGATACAATACTCCTTGGTTGTCCTTTGTAGTGTCTTGATAGCTTCTAAACCATTATCATGCAACATACTACCTTTCTATTCAGTGAAACCTAAATCTAAAGATAATCTCTTGGAAGTACAATTTGAGAGGGTTGGAGATCCATCTAAGCATTCAAGTTGAACTAAGGAGATGTGGAAAACTTCAAGACACCACTATTTAACCTTCAAACAATATTCACCTTTAGATGTATGCACTACATACTCTCTCTCTCACCAATTAAAACTTACTTGCAGCCTTTAGGTAGTATTAGCTTAGATATTTATCACTCTTATAGGCCCAAAAATGTAAACCAAAGGTTGAGGATGCCATGGAAGGACCCTATAGGATTGGAGAGAACATGAATAATCATTAGTTTGATCAAACAAGCCAAAAATACATTGAAACTATACTCCTTTTGCCCTGTGTAGATGAAGATGGTCACCAAGTTAATCAACTTATTAGTGTTTGTTCATATGGCACATAAGACTAACCTTGAAACAAATACCCATGATTGGAAGTTAATCAAGTATATTTCTTTATCTAAGATCCTAGATCCTCACCCTCTCTCTCCTTGTTGGGTTATTTTAGTTAATTCTAGCTTTGACACTGAAGTCTAGCCCAATGAGCTAGTGTGTTAGCCCTTTCACATAATATTTAGGTCTTGTTCACTCAACTAAAATGTGTAGCAAAGGACCAATTCCCATAGGTTTTGTCACATAAGTTGGATAACTTATTCATATTCTTTTCCTTATATAAATTAAATAAAGATTATATAAAACCATAAACATACTACCTTAATCTTATGAATTCTAGGTTTGATTAATATCATCACGTAAATTATAGTCATCTTCTATTAGTATTAAGTGACCAGAAAATAAAATAAGATAAGGTATATTTCACATAAAATTTTAAACACATTTCATACCATCACTCATAGTAACACAAATTGATACAACCTACTATGTCATATATTAAGATTCAAGCAAAGGTCTATCATAATATCATATCTTAATTCATATGTCCATTTCTCTATCCATCCATCATTGCAATGCTTTACAACAAGGGTATTTATACTTATATTTACCTAACCAAGTGTTTACAATCATTAATGGCATGAAGAGTTGGCTAATGAACTCTCAATAGATTAGGAGTTATGGTGCTTAACAATCAGTTCTTCCTAAAGATCTAGGCCTCTACGCCCCTTACATCCTTTCTCTATCCTATCTTTATTGCCATGTCTTCCTTTCCTTATAGGCTGGTATAAAAATTCCTATCAATAAGGTTAGAGTGACCCATATGAACCATTCTTCGAACTGCTCCTACTTCTCATGCACTCCCCTAGTCTTATGCTTTTGTTTTGAGTTTTATGTCCTCAAGTACCTCATGACTCATTCTCTTCTGACTGGGTCCTCTCATTTTGGTTCCTTCACATCATTGTCCTCTTATGCACTGTAGGTTCCATCCATGGTGCTTCTACATCTATAAAATATGCACCATGGTCCTTCAGCACCATGGTTCTCCTATGCCATGGTCCTCTCAAATCATGGTCCTTCCACATCATGCTAGTTCCATGCCAAAATTGGATAATACTTAGTCAAAATTTTAGGGCTAACATCACCCCACACTACGCTCTTAGTCTATCTCAGACTAAGTCACATTAGTATCATCTAAAAATTCAGGCCCTAAATTCTCGAGTTCTATCTTCAGATTGTCCTAATGGGGCAATACCTCAAGAACCTTCATAGTTATTCCTTCTATGGCCACCTTCAATTATTTTATCTTCTTAGGTTGGTTGGGAGTCTCATCGGCCTTCTTGACCTATTAATTTAGGGATGCAGTGGCATCTTTCTAGACGTCTTTGAGTGTAGAGACCTCTTATCAACCTATCCTCAAAGGATTACAAATTTCACATTCAATTGTTGAAAATGTTTATTGATGGTGTCCTCCATCATCTCTATATCCCTGAAGGCTTTGTGTGCTTTATGTGGTCTTTTATATAGAGCGTAACATTAGCTAATTACTACCTTTAGGCTTCTTTAGCTTGGATCTGAACCTCCAAGAATTTATTAGGGTGAGTTAGCCATGCAAAATACTATCAAAAATGTGGATAGCCTCCCCAACTCTTTCTATAGCATGTTTTCAGACATCAATAGCTATGGTGAAATATTCAGCCAACTCTAACCCCTTGTCTCATGGTGTAGTTTGTTCCTTGCATTGTTTGAGCAACAGTTCCACCAAGGTCGCCAACTTTCCTATAAAATACCCATCAAGAGATATGTCATCTACTAGCACTAGGTCTTCATTCCAAATTATTTTACCAAGGTTTGAGACCCTTAATTTTGCTTTTGTGGCCTTTTGGAACTATTATTTTAATGTGGCCACTTCCTCAATGAGTGCTTATTTCTCTACAATTTCTTTATTTTACATGCCTACAACTATGGCATGTTTTCTTTTCACCATATGTACATTAAAATATGATAAAATATTTTGTTTTATTATTTCCATGATTAAATTCAAAAATGTGGCACTTGCTAGAAGATGGGAGATCTTTTGTGGATCTACTCATAGTGGTTTCGGTAGTGCTAGAGCATCTGATCCCAAGGAAAGGTTATCCTATAGGAGTTTGAACTTGTGCTCCTCATTATACATATCAAGTAGGAATGAGACTTGCTTCCTTATCTCTAGATTTGCTTCCTTGGGGATGAAGTGAGGCTAAAGATAGAACATCTTTTATTGAACATAAAACTGATAATGTTCACACGTATTGCCCATTTGACCTTCATCATCCTCTTTTGAGGTCTCAGTCGATCCCTTCCCCTTAATAGGGTCATACTCAAGCTCGACCTACTCATGGCCACCATCAGATATCTCACTTTATTTTTCACCATCCCCCTCATTATATTATGTTTCAACATCAAGTAGGGAGTCATCGAAGGTGGCTTTCTCCTCCCACACTGGGGAGGGAGTTTTCTTAGAATCTAAACTTGAGCTATGGCCCTACACCTCAGGAACTTCCTATTGGGGTGCTTTATTTAGGGGATGCTACTAGGTAGCATTATAGTAGAAGTACTTGGGGAAAATGGTGGAGGTAGAGAAGGTGGGGGTGGAAAATGTGGAGGTGGAGGTGGAGGTGGAGAAGGTGGTGGAGAAAGAGGGGGAGTAGTCTGAGGAGGTAAAGGGTGGGGAAGTGAAGAGTGCAGAGGTGTAGAGTATGGAGGAGATGGAGAAGTGTGAGGGGGAGATGGGGATGCTTGATGAGCTCAAAATATGGCTCATTATTGACATATTATTTCCCTAAATTCATCTCTCTAAATATATTATCTTATGCAAATCATAGATTGTTAGATAGCTATTAAATGGAAAGTAGATACTTGTCTTGTTTATATTGAACCAAAGACTAAACCTTTATTTTGTCATTAATTTCTAATACATACCATGTTTTAGTGGTTTTAGTTGTGAATAATTCTTAAGAAGAAGACACAGGTGATGTATAGTGAAATTTCAATTTTGATCTCCATCCAGTAGAACTACAAACTCACATAGAATGAATCTATGGACTTTGCAGGCTTATTTCTACAGACTCCACAGGCTTATCTCTATGGACTTTATAGGCTTGTTCCTATGGAATCCATAGGCTCATTCCTACCAACTCTATAGGGTCAATTTTTTGGATTCTATAAAGACAAAGCTACAAATGGGAAACCTAGTAGCTAGATAAGATGAGAGAGAATCATTCCAACTGGAGTCAAATGAGGAAAAGACTCACCTACTATTTTGTAGGATTTGCTTTTGATAAAATTGTATATATTTGTATCTTAGGACTATTATAGGATAGTATATCTATTTCATCAAAATAATTGGATCTCTTAGAAATCTAATATCCTATCTTTGGATGAGTGGATTGACCAAGGAATCATATCTCTTTGCATTCTACTTTGAGTTGATTGTATTAGCATAAAATGTAAGACTTTTGTTATTGAAAAATAATAGATGAAAGATACATATAAGCAAATTACAAGTTTTAGATAGATTGTAATCATTTTAGTTTTATGAATTATCACTTTAGTTTTTAGCCTTGATTAATCTTTGTTCTCGAGTCTGAGAGGAGCAAGGGCCCACTCTCCTTGGAACTAGGAATTGTGTATGATATTTATGTCATGTTATATTAACTCTTTGTTATAACTAATTAGAATCTTATTAACATTTGCATTCATTCATAAAACATCAAAATAAATTCACAATTCAAAAGGCATTTCCTTATTCCAAAGTGATTTCTTTTCTAAGCAAAGTGTGTTTTTTTTACAGCAAAAGTGTGAAGCAAATTTCCTTTTCAAGTTAAATATCTCTATTTCCACACAAGCGTAAATAGGAGTGTGATTTTACTTTCAAGCAAAAGAGTGGATTCATTTGATTAAATGGTTACATATTTTCATTTTTATAAAAAGAGTGAATCAGGTAGTTTAAGACATTTATTTCATTAGTCAAAGTTAGAATAGGACCATCAAACACCCCCATAAGTAGAATTCTAGATCTACCATCCTACACCTTATTGCAGTCACCTTTGGACACCAGCCCTGGTTGATAAGACATCAATTGAATATTGATTAAATGAGGAGTTAAATGATACTCATCATTTTTAGTGTCGTTGCCAGGGAAACAAGGTGTTAGTAAGGTAATAATTATTGGTCTAGAGTGAAAAAAAGAAAAATTTGTAAAAATCATAAAATTTCAAAAAAATTTAATAAATTGATGTACCATCCTAGAGACTCTAAAGGATGATTCATCCTAAAATTCCCACCAAGAACACAAGTTAAATTTCCTTCAACATCTCTGAGTAGTGAACTAGAAGTTACAAGTGAAGCCTATTTGCAAGAATCTTTAGAAACTTGGATAGAAACTAGGCCATTTCCATAAGTAAGCCCCATAGGACAAATTCCTTAGGATAAATTTCTTGTAGGAAGACATTATTTAGAAATTTACAAGGACTTAGAAGAAGCATTTCAAAAATCCATAGCTAAATAAAATTTTGAGAACTTTAAACAACCAATAACTTATACCATAAATATTCAGTGGAAAGATCATCCCAACTTTGAAACATCATCATCAGAAGAAAATATGGCTCTCCAACAAATTCTACAAAATCAACAATTTGCACAACCAGGAAGGACTTTTTCCTTTCCTATTGTTGCAGATCTTAATGATCAAACCCCCATGAAAAATATTTCACCAGCTAATCTACCAAATTTTTGGGGAATATCTACAAAATATTTTGATCAATTATTGTTTGAGTTTAAGGTGCTATGTCAAACCTATGATTACACAATAGATAGCCAAAAATTAAAACTATTTCCCTGTACACTTAAAGATGCAACTATGAGGTGGTACATGGGTTTACCTGGTGATTCTATTAGAACATGGGATGACATGGAGTTAGAATTCTTAAATAAGTATCAAGATTAATGTTGAGTGTGAGAAATAAAAGAGGATTTCTTCAAAATCAAACAGAACAGGGATGAATCTTTAGAGGATTATTTGGATAGATTCATGTTCACTCATAAAAGAAGCAATTATCCACTTACTAAAGAAGTTCAAAAATTGGTTTTCTTAAAAGGGTTGGATGAAGATACTAGAGATGCTTTAAATCTAATGGGAGGTAGAGATATAAATAAGTTGTCTTTCAATCATATTTTTGAGCTTTGTACCAACTACTATCAAACAAAACCTAGAATTAGGAGAGGAAGGTTTGGAAAATCTAATGAAGTGGGTAAGCTAATGGAAGAATTTGCCAATCTAAACACATATATTCTAGTTACACTAAATAGTACTTTGGATGGCCTTCAAGCTAAGGAAAATGCAACATAACCCTTAGCAATCTACTATCCTAAGTGCAAATAGAAACATGCCCTTAGAGTCTGACCCTAGATAAAACCAATATTTCATCATGTGGGATCTATGATGCAATAGATCATGATACCAAACATTACACCCTTCTACCTATTTTAAAAAATCAAATGAAAACACAAGTCCAGTCCACTGAAGAAGTAAATTATATCCAGAGACAAAACTTTGCCCCACAAAACTAGGCTCAATGATAGTTTAATACAAGAAACCCAATTAATCCATGGATAGCACCATGGAATGTTTTAATTCCTTCACCTTTTTGAAATCAATGCCAAATTCCATCAATCCAAAATCCATGGGCAGGACAAGATTGGATTCCAACACCCCCATGGATGGTGCCACAGCCACAACAACAATGGGTAGCACAGTAGTAATGGATGCCACAACAATATCAACAATGGAATCCATAGTGGAACCCACAACAACAATTCACCCAACCAAAAAGACCACTTCAATAACAAACTATAAAGCCACCCCAGGTTATTCAGCAACAAAGACAAATCAATCAACCCTTAATGCCTACACAACCAATAACAAATCCAAAAAATAAACAACCAACACCTGTTTATGTTAATGAATAGGAAGAGACAATGAATGTTAGACCTATTGATTATTTAGACATACATTTAAGATCAGGGAAAACTATATAAAAACCTCTAGTTCTCATTTCTGAGATACCTGATGAAAAAGAAAAAATAGAATCATCTCAATTAAACACTAGAGAAGCCAAAATAAAAATGAGCCCTGAAGTAAAAAAAGAAAACACTACTACACCAGTATTTCCTTTTCCTGAAAGATTAAAATAAATTGATATTAAACTAGAATCAAACTTGGTCCATGAGTTGTAAAAGATCAATATTGAGGTACCCCTACTACAAGCTATTAGGGATATACTTGAATTGAAAAAGATCATCAAAAACTTTTGTATCAAGACACCTGAGAGGAAAGGAAAATATCTAGGAACCATTCATGTTGATAGAAAAGTTGTTGATTTATTAGCAAGAAAACTATTAGTTCCAAAATATGCAGATCTAGGAAGCACAGTGATCACAGTCACAATTGGAGGTAAATAAATTCCTAGCATCTTGGTAGATTTGTGAGAAATAATTAATGTTATGACAATTGATACTCTCCATACATTATCTCTTATGAGAATGTAACCCACAAATACCATTCTTCAAATGGTGGACCAATCTATAACTAAACTAGAAGGGACTATAGAAAATGTTGAAGTACTAATAGAGTCTTGGGAATATCTAGTAGATTTCATGGTCTTGCAACCTAAAACAAAGAATCTAGGATATCCCATAATCCTAGGTAGACCATATTTGGCTATTGTAGCAACATTAATTGATTGTAGGTCAGGAGATATGACCATTTCTAATGGGTTAAAATCTAAATGCATCTCTTTGTATCCTCCTACAAAACCATCAACAAATCACATAAAAGAACTTTGGGTAGATGAATCAGATAACACATCAAAAAACATTTCCTCCTTATCTATGATCACAATTAAAAAACACTTGGAAGAATTGAATGGATACATATACCCAAAATTTATAGACTTTGCCTATCTAAAAACTATGGACTCTACCAGTCTAAAAGCTATAGACTTTGCCAGTCTAAAGGTTATGGACTTTGCTAGTCTAAAAGCTATGGACTCTACCAGTCTGAAAGCTACAGACTCTGCCAGTCCAAAATCTATGAACTCTACCAGTCCAAAAACTATAGATTACCTCAATTTAGGATTCTTAGGTCAGATAGAATATAATGAAACCTCCACTTCTACTTCTTCTATTATTTCCTCACCATATGATCATGGATTGATTCAAGAAAGTGTGTGGAAATTGATATAACAACAACAAACTCATTTCTTAGATGCATTCCATTATTCTTTAGCAAGACTGATTCCTCTTGGAGAAGAGTTTGTTGATAATGTAACCATGTTTCATAAGCTACTTCCTCATCCATTTCATCTAAACTCATTGATTAGTGAATTTAAGTAAATAGAATCCAACTACCCAGGCACAAAACCAATCATGGTATTACCTGGAAATATTTTGAACATCAATAATTGGTTAACAAATTAAGAGGAAGATCAACTCTTTAAAGTACTGGAAAGACAAACCAATGATTTTTCTTGGGATTGTATCGACATAAAGGAAATTCACCCTAGCATATGCACTCATCACATTTACATAGAATCTGTCAAATCGGTCAGAGAACCACAAAGAAGAATAAACCTAGGATTAAAGGAGATAGTCAAAATAGAGATCCAAAAATTGTTGGAAGTTGGGTTTATTTACCCCATCTCAGATAGCTAGTGGGTTTCACCCCTGGTAATTATGCCCAAGAAAAATGGAAAATTAAGGGTATGTGTAGATTATAGAGAACTAAACAAAGCAACACTAAGAGATTATTTTCCTCTACCTTTCATTGATCAAGTTCTTGACAACTTGGTAGGAAAAAGATATTTTTCTTTCCTGGATGGGTTTAGTGGGTATAACCAGATAATGGTGGCAGCTGAAGATCAAGATAAAACCACATTTACCTACCCTTGGGGAACTTTTGCTTACCAGTACTCCCATTTGGACTCTGTAATGCTCCAACAACCTTCTAAAGAGTAGTTCTGGCAATATTATCTAACCTTACAGATGATTGTGTTGAATTATATATGGATGATTTCACCATTCATGGTGGAACTTATGAAGAGGCTCTTACCAATTTGGAAAGAGTATTGATCAGATGTGAAGAACATCAATTATCTTTGAGCCATGATAAATTTTTGTTGATGATGGATGAAGGAATAGTGCTGGGACACCATATTTCTATAAAAGGCATTCAAGTAGATCCAAAGAAAGTTGAAATAATCTTCAACTTACCCATTTCACAAACACAAACTATAATTAAGAGTTTTTTGGGACATGTTGGTTACTACAGATGCTTCATAGATAATTTTAGCTAAATATCTACCCCTATGTTTGCCTTGCTAACAAAAGACAATATATTTAAATGGAGTGATAATTGCTAGTAGGCCTTTGAGATCATCAAAGCTAAACTCGTTACTTCTCCAGTATTGAGAGGACTAGATTAGACTTAGCCATTCCATATATACACAAATGCTTCCAATACAATAATAGGAGAAGTCCTTGGATAAAAATATGAAGAGGATAACATGTATAATATGTATAATATTAGAAAAAACATGACACCTATTGAAAGAAATGATACCATAACTGAGAGGGAATTCCTAGCTATAGTCTATACAATTAACAAATTCAGACACTACATAACAGGCTACAAGGTATTTATCTATACAAACCATTTAGCTATTAGATATCTTACCAAAAAACCAATTATGGGAGGTAGGATTATTCGATGATTGTTGCTCTCACAAGAATTTGATGTTAATATTATAGATAAACTAGGGAAGTCTAATGTGGTTGCTGATTTATATCAAGAATGAACACTACAGGGGAAGAAGAACCAGTGGAAGATGACTTTCTAGATGAACAACTATTTGCTATTTCATCAAAATCTTTGTGGTTTGCTGATATAGCTAATTACCTCACCATAGGGAATTTTCCTCTGTAATTTTCACAAAAAGAAAAGAAACATTTAATCAAAGAAAGTTCTTTTAAATAGATTAATAGAATGCTATTTAAACTTGGACCTGACCATGTGTTTCATAGGTGTGTGACAAATGTTGAAGCTTGTGATATCATCAGAGCTTATCATGATGAATTTGGAGGAGGTCATTACTCAAGTCAAAGAAACATACATAAAATCCTAGGAGTAGGATAATATTGGCCTCACCTTCATCAGTAAGTAAAAAGATATGTCAGACACTATGATGCTTGTCAGAGAATTGGACATCTTACTCTTTCGATAGAGATGCCTCTGTACCCTCATCCTCAATATATTTTAGAACCATTTGAGAAATGGGGAATTTATTTTATAGGTCTTGTAGATCCTCCTTTTAGAGGAAAATAATATCTCCTAGTATGTACAAACTATGTGACCAAGTGGGCAAAAGTGGAAGTATTGACTCATGTAAGAGAAGAGATGGTAGCTGATTTATTATATTTCAAAATCATGCAAAGATTTGGTGCTCCAAGGGAGATAGTCTCAGATTAAGGACAAAAATTCATGCCAAACATGATAAAGTACTTCATGCAAGTATATCAAACTCAACATAGAAAAACATCTCCATACCATCCATAGGCTAGTGGGCAAGTTGAAGTCACCAACAGAGAAATATAAACTATTTTAACTAAGGTTGTTAATTTTAGTAGAAAGGATTGGGCAGATAAGGTACCAAAATCTATTTGGGCCTATAATACTACTTGGAGAACAACAACTAGATTTTTACCTTATGAATTTGTTTATGGTAAGAAGCCCTTATTCTCTATTGAATTTGAACTACAAACTTTGAAAATAGCTATAGAAGTAGGGATTGAATTAGAAGAAATATAGAAAGAAAGACTCTTATAGCTTAATAAAATTGATGAGATGAGGATGGAATCACTACAAAGAATTTAATTGGTACAACATCAAAGAAAATTTTGGCATGATTCACAGATCAATCAACAAAAGTTTTAAAAAGGAGATTAGGCACTGTTGTTTGATTCCAAATTTCAATAGTTTAAAGGAAAACTACAAATGAGGTGGTTGGAACCTTATCAGATTAAGGAGGTATTTAAAAATGGTTTTGTTAAGATAATACCTATTAATGAGAATAGAAGATCTTCATTAGTTAATAGACATAGATTGAAGCTTTATTAGAAACCTCTCAATAAAGAAGAATTTGTTCAAAAGATAAAATATCAAGTAGCTATTCTGGAGGACTCTGCTTCTTCCAGAGAACCTGCTCCTTGATGATCCTACATATATAAAAATAAAAAATAAATAAAAATATCAATAGTGAAAATCCTTTTAGGGACACTATTGACAATGCATGCCCAAAAAACTAGCTTGTTCGTTGGCTATGCATTGCAAAAAAGGCTTTGGCTAGAAAACTAGCAATGGCTGATCAAAGGGAAAAAACAAAATATATATATATAAAAGAGAATCTCATCATGTCACTATGATTGGTCTTCTCCATGCAATAAAATATATTCTTTCAACATCTATTTACTAATCCATGCAAACTTATTTGTGCAGGACAAATGGCAAGCAAAAGATAAATCTAAAGTCAAAAGTAACTGAAACATATTTTATTTATTTATGTTTAGTTAACTAATTATCTTTGATTTAATTAATATTTATTCTATGAAAATGACCCAAACTTTAGCCTTCTAAAATGGAATGACATGACACATACCATAATGGATAAGCATGCAAACAAGATGGCAAAGGTGTATGTCTACATCATGATGACCTATGCAGCTTTGGTATAATCAATTGTGTCATCAATAATGATAATGATGGGATATCATATAGGGGTTCTAAATGAAATGATAAATAGCTATCACTATCAAAGTGCCACATCATCATTTCATCCAATTTATAATCATATGACAAAATGGTTGGCACACTCCGTAGAAATGTGAGGTGTTGAACTGTATAAAGTAATCATGTCAAATTATAGACTCATGAAGCTATGGAGTTTCACACAAAACATTTCATTTCTATAGGTTCTCAATGATTGTTGCCCATAGATTTCAACATAAGCTAGTCTAAACCCTAATCTGAGTTAAATAAATAGAGTTGTCTATAAATATGAGTAGAAATAGGATTAAAAATGAGATCAGAGCCGATGAATGTAGTAAAGCTTCACAAAGACAAAGCTTATGTGGCAGTGTTTAGAGCAAATGGTTGGCTAACTTTCATTTAAAAGTTCTAAGGTTTCCACAAAATAATCGTAAGAGAATTCATCACTAATATCATCCCTGAGTTTTCAATTGTTAAAGGCATTGTTATTCCTATTTCAACTTGAATTATAAGTCAAATCATATAAGTTATAGAAGAGGGAGTGAGAGTGATAGGTAGAATTCCATTTAGTGATTTATTTATTTAGTTATATGGTAATGACTAGACTGGGACTTCATGTCTAATATATTCCAAGGGAAAATCAAAATGGATTCGTAGAAATTCACTTCCTAAACCTTAGAAATCTGTAGCCAAGTGGGTACTCAAGTATATCATTTGTGAGGGGAAAAATAGTCTTTTAGGAGGAGAAGCTATGAAAATATTAATACACCTTAAGTATGGGAGGGAAAACCCTCTTTAAAAGATTAACCTCCCATATTTATTATATGGTGCCCTTCAAATTATGACTATAACTCCTAATGCTGCTCTTAGGCACCATGGCCTTATTCACCTAATTATCCAACATCACTTCCTTCAACAAGGACAAGAGGTCTGGGAGGAATTTAAGAATAGTATAACACAAAAAATTCTAAATGTACCTACACAAGAAGCCTCAAATTTACCATAGGAACATTCATCTCCACCCATTGCATCAGTTGAGAAAACAACTCCAAAGAAGAAATCACAGAATGTAGTCTCAAAATAAATCCCTTCTTCTTCTTCTTCTTCAAGAAGAATCACAAGGTCTCAAATCCCTATAGTTTTAAGGTCCCCACAAGAACCTTAAGAATCTATAGTGAAACCAATTCCCTTGTCAGGAAGAAGAAAATTGAAATGAATGGTTGCTATAGAACTTGAGAAGATCGAGGGTTTGATGGTTGAAAAGGAAAGACAACTAAGTGTAGCTCAGAGAGTGACCAAAAGAAAGAGAAGGTTAATTCTGATAGATGAAGATGAACAAGAGGTTATAGACATTCTAGATAGTCTTAAAAATGTATCTCATTCCCATATACATCAAAGTATCCTTGAAACTATAGATGTTGAATAAAATCCTTTCAAAAGGAACTCTCCAATCATAATAAAGGAGCTAATTCCAGGAGAAGAGCCAATCATGGTAGAGGAATTACGTATGGTGGAACAACCACATGTTTTAGTCAAAACTACAATGAATAAAGGAAAAATTGTATGCACAAATGAGAAAGGAGAGTCATCTAATCTAAATGATCTTATTATGAAATTAACCTTGAAGCTTTCTCAAGCTCAAGCTCTAGAGCAACAACAAACAACTGACATTGCTGACTTGACTAGTCAATTGCAGAATAAGGATCATCTCAACTCATTGTTGGTGCAAAAATTGGACACATCATCTACCAATCATGCAATAGAAGTTCACAAATTAGAAGAAACAATAAAGAAAAATTAAAGTGAACAAATAGACCTTTGCATATATGTAGAAAATCTGAAGAAGGAGAATAGGAGATTGCAGAGTTTGGTAAACTCTTCTAAAGAACCTTTTAATGTTGCACCTTCTCCTCTTAAAGTATTTGTTGACTGAAGTTGTCAAACAAGTTTTCCAAGTATTCCTACCTTATAAATGTTAAATCAAATTGAAGAAGAATATTCCATACTCAAATAGAAAAAGAAAGTTGTAACTTCTTCAAACAAAATATTAGAAAATAAAAAGAAAGAATTAAAAGCTACGGTCCAAGATTTAGAAGAAAATTTGTAGGATACATGCAAATTAGGGGAATCTCTTTTGGCATGTAGGAATCCTTCTCCTACATATAGTTTGTTTTTATTTGAATAATTTTACAGATGACAGCTTCTGATGATCTCTTTTCATCTTCCTTACAAGATTTTACAGCCAATAACATATTTGGAAATTTTTTATAGTGTTGAACCTGATCAGTAGGATTTGCTTTGTGAGTTTTATTTGCATGATTTGATCATAGGAGACCATGAGCACAATAAGTTATTGATAAACCTTCATGTAGGAGAATTTCAACTAAGAGAATTGCATTCTACATTCAAAAATAAACGAGCATGGAAAAGCAGATTTGAGGAGTATACAAATCATGCTAAGACTACATGATTGTGTATCAGACTAGCCTTTTCTATCCCCATATTGATCATAAAGAATTTTAACTGTGCTTATTTAAGTGATGAAGTTAAAACTCATTATTTACAAGATTTATATGATTGTTTTATTTATTTTGACTTGTTTTCAAGATAGAGTATGAAGATAAGAGGTCATGTATCCAAATAATTTAAGATGGAGTATGAGGAGAGCCACCTAAATTTTGGAAATCCTAATAGAGGTAATAAACTCTGGGGGAGAAAAGAAATGGATTGGCATGAGATATAGACCCTCTTTGTTGATCATACCTTTTCATAATTAGAAGAGTTGGGATCCATAATTAGAAGAGTAATTCAATACATGGAAACAAATGATTCAAGAACATCAAGGGTTTACAATCAATTTAGACAAGCATATAACAGCTGAATGTGATGACTATGATTTGAGTCAGAGTTTGGAAAGTAGATGCAAGAGCTATGAATGCAAATGAATGTTTGCAATGGGACTTACAAAAGGTAAAGCCTGGGGGAGATGATGAGCTTAGAATATGGCTCATTATTGACATGTTATTTCCCTCAATTCATCTCTCTAAAGATATTATCTTATGCAAATCATATATTTTTAGATATATATTACATGGAAAGTAGATACTTGTCTTATTTATATTTAACCAAAGACTAAACTTTTAATTTATCATTAATGTCTAATACATAGCATGTTTTAGTGATTTTTGTTGTGAAGAGTGCTCAGGAAGAAGACATAAGTGATGTATAGTGAAAGTTTAATTTTGATCTCCATCTAGCAAAACTATGAACTCACACAGAATGAATCTATGGACACTGTAGGCTTGTTTCTATAGACTCTGTAGGCTTATCTCTATGAACTCTGTAGGCTTGTTTCTATAGACTCCACAGGCTTGTTCCTACCAACTCTATAGGGTTAATTCCATGGATTATGTAAAGACAAAGCTATAAATGGGGAAGCCGGTGGCCAGATAAGATGAGAGAGAATCATTCCAGCTAGATTCAAATGAGGAAAAAACTCACCTGCTATTTTTTAGGATTTAATTTTGATAAAGTTGTATATATTTGGATCTTAGGACTATTATACGATAGTATATCTATTTCATCAAAATAATTGGATCTCTTGGAAATCCAATCTCCTATCTTTTGATGAGTGGATCAGCCAAGGAATCTTATCTCTTTGCATTCTATTTTGTGTTGATTGTATTAGCATAAAATGTAAGAATTTTGTTATTGAAAAATAATAGATGAAAAATACATACAAGCATATTATAGGTTTTAGATATATTGTAATCATTTCAATTTTATGAATTATCACTTTAATTTCTAGCATTGATTAATCTTTGTTCCTGAGTCTGAGAGGAGCAAGGGCCCACTCTTTTTGGAACCAAGAATTATGTATAGTATTTATGTTATGTTATATTAACTCTTTGTTATAACTAATTAGAATCTTGCTAATGTTTGCATTTATTCATAAAACATCAAAATAAATTCATAGTTCAAAAGGCATTTCCTTATTCCAAAGTTATTTATTTTCTAAGCAAAGTGTGTTTTCTTTTACAACAAATGTGTGAAGAAAATTTCCTTTTCAAGTTAAATATCTCTATTTCCATGAAAGTGTAAATATGAGTGTGATTTTACTTTCAATCAAAAGAGTGGATTCATTTGATTAAATAGTTACATCTTTTCCTTTTTAGAAAAAGAGTGAATCAAGTAGTTTAAGACACATTTATTTCATTAGTCAAAGTTAGAATAGGACCATCAAACACCCCCACAATCAGACTTCTAGATCTATCATCCTACACCTTACTACAGATAGCTTTGGACACCATCCCTAGTTGATAAGACATCAAATGAATATTAATTAAATTAGGAGTTTAACGACACTCATCAATGATCATGGAGATGATGAAGGGAAAGGTGGATGTGGTATAGAGAGACAAGATTACATAGGTCTGTAGGACTTTGCCTCTATAGTCTTTTATCATTTCTATGGGGCTTGGTGCCCACTTGTGCTAGTGTCCACATCCAGCCACTTCTTCTTCTCCAGAGGTGGTGCTAAAGGAACTACCTTATGGGTTATTTTAAGGGTGCAACATGTCAAATAATTTATGAATTTATTCCTCAAATAATGTTTTCTTGAATTGTATGTTGGTCAAGTCTATCTCCATCATCTCCACATAGGCCTTCTTACCTAGATAAACATATAACTTACATAGAGTGTGAATATCTGAATCTATCCTTTCAACTTAAAGGATGATAGGCTACACATAATTTATCCAATTGATAAAGTCTATGAACTATCACACTGAAAAGACATATGGTAACTTAAGCCATGTTGAGAGCTCTTTGAATGGGTTCATTTGGATACACATGAGGGAGAAGTGTTATTTTACAACAAAGTATGCCTATTTCATAGCCAAAAGGGGTAAATCTTTGGGAATGTGCCACTCATCCTTGAATACTACCTTCATCCCATCAAACTAGTACCTCATCTTGATCTTGTATTAGGGGGTGATGTGGCTAAGGTAATTGAATGCCTTATACCACTCAGCAAGGGAATTCTACATGGGAGGGTACATGCACTTTAGCACTCCATAACTATAGTCCAACACCCCAATTTTGTCAAAAACTAATAAGAGGAGGATCTCACCCTATATAAACTTATACTTCAGCTCTCAATGGACCCTCTCCATGTCTTCAAAAATCTTTTGGGTGAAGTACATGGTCCAATCATACTTCAACCCTTGGGAGACCTAATGAGCAATGTAGAGGTGTGCCATGTCTACCTCTTTCCAATGATCGATCCCTCTAATATTGGTTGAGATGATCCATACCACAACTTAGAGGGTGGGATCTTATAGGTTCTTGATGTGTATGGCATGCCCCTACTTCTAATATATTAGCACCATGTCAATCTACTATATCTCTTTAGTGTTGACCAAGTCCTCAATTTTACCCAATGGCCTTGGTGATTCTTTCAAGAGTGACCTTCATATTGTGTCCAATGAAGTATATATAGTCTTCATGGACACACAAAAGGAGGAATTGAACTACCTTTGTGGGATTACCAAAATAGGATAAGTTAAATAGCTGGAATAATCTTGTAGCATCCAACTAGTTGAAGATTGTGAGATCATATACTAGTTAGTTCCTAGTGTTAGTGGTCTCTACCCGATAATCTTTTTAGATATTAACCTCGTTCCCAAGTTGGCAATGATTATAATCAAAAATAGTATAATTGGATACCTTGGGGACCTATTTCTCTACACACACAACATCAAATTTGTATATTTCATCTCTTCAATAAATAGAGATAGGGGTGGGGATGCTTGATATTTCTACACCAAAGATGACTGTGACTGCTTCACTTTTCACACCATACTTTCCTTTCCTTCTTCCATGTATTGTTCCTCTTCTCCTCCCATGCTCTATAATTTTTCTTATGGGTGTTACACTTATTATTCTAAGGTCTCTTCCCTAATTAGAACCTAGTCTCCTCTTCTTACCTCTTCTTCTTTAGGTATTATCAGCAAGGTTTCAAGTCTCTTGGCCTTTTTCTTAGGTTGCATTACACTTTGAGGAGCTTAAAGGTTAATGCACGACTATCTAATGTTTCCAAAGGAATACATGGTTGAAAACTATTGATTTATCTTTTTGATCTTAAGCACTTTTTAATGTCAAACCTGCAACCTAAAACTGTTGAAACTAAAGCTTTTCCCATTGAACAAGACTTGGAATCTCTCTTCTCAATTTGGTAATGACATGCATGGTTTGCTAAAGATATGAAAACTCTTTACTTTGATCAGGATTTAATTGACTTGGCTTTGGTAGTCACTTTATCTTTGGCTTTGGTAATTCAAAAATAAATGTAAAGTATGAAATGGGTTTAAATTGCCTATTTATAGGCTCCAAGAGGGGTTTACCCTTATTAATGCCTTTCGGTCACCCATCACTTTATGTAATTTAATTTATATCTTTAATAGATGATGCATTTGGATACTTGCTTTATACCATTAATGTATTAACGGTATCATCCCATCACACTATTGACACATTTTTTTCCATAACTATTCTTTCTACATTAATGGCACATCCCATCTCACACCTTTATTTGAAGTGGATGACAGTTGTGTCCCATGCTTTTTATGAGGTGAGAGAGAGATATTTATTTTAAATTTATAACTTATGGTGGGAACCTTACCCCTTCATGACTTAAATGACTCATGTGCCTTGGCACCTTGTGCACCCTTAATAACCTGTGTGCCCATGTAACTCACATGCTGAAGTAACTTGCATGATTTTCATATTTGACTTTCTAAACATGACTTCTTACCCAACACTAAAACATGTCATGGTCCTCCATGAAAAAAACACAAAATTAGAAAACAAAATTATAGAAAAGGAAATTTGTGCATAATAAAGGTAGCACTCTTATTAAAAGTAGTAAATCCTAAACTAATAGCATAAGCCTTATTGATTAAAAAAACTTTAGCTATTTCGAAGTGAAATATGGCCTAAGTCAGCTTCCATTATAGTGCCCAAGAAGGAACTGACCATCCATCCTTTGTAACCAACATGATCTAGTAGGTCTAATGCTATGTATTATAAAAGGGCCATCCCACTGTATGTAGAGATTTCCTAGGTGGCATGCAAACCTAGAGTCATACAATAAGACCTTCATTCCAAGAGAAAATGTTTTGTTCTTTATATATCAATCATGTCATTCCTTCTACTTGCATTTTTCTACAACTTAGATATAATAAATAAAGAATCAAGCCTCGTCGAGTTATAATATAGTGTCTAGGTGTGATTTTAAAGATGATTCTTCATTTAGTTATCCTATGCACATGATACATAAAGATGGTACCAAGAACTATACTAGTAGGATTGCTTCCTTTCCATACACCAAGTTGAATGGTGTGCTTTTTTTAGGCATTTGTATGTTGTTTGGTAAGCCCATATAACTACAGATACCCTATCATCCCAATCCATTTGGCTAATGTTATAGATTTTTATCAAGGTGGTACCTAGAATTTTGTTGAAAGCCTCAGTTGTTCTATTGGCTTGTGGGTGATATGGGTTTATTTTATGGTGTGCGATCATGAATTTATCCAAGAAGATCCGAATTGTTTCATTCAAAAAGTGAGTCATGAAATCACTGGTGAAACTTAGGGGGAATCCAAACTAAGTTATGGTATTCTCCAAGATGAACCTCATAGTAGTAGTAGTACAATCCTTTATCAATATGATTTTAGCCCAGTGCATAATATAGTCAGTTATTGTAATGATGTATCGAGAACCTACCCATCATCCTACTGGAGTGATGGGACCAACAAAATCAATAGCCCATTTTTCAAAGGGTTCCTGAGAAGGGATGGGTCATAGAGGCATAACATCTCTTTGATTAGGTTTGCCTACACATTGACATATGTCACATTTCTTAACATAGGCTTTAACATCTTAGAAAAGAGTTGGCCACCATAATCTAGCTAGCAAAATCTTCCTCACAGTAGCCTCTCTAGTATAGTGTCCACCAACAATACCTTTATGAACTTCATGAAGTACCTTGAGGTGATCATATTGCATTACACAATGTCAAATAACTTCATCATGACCCATTTTGTAAATATCACCTACTATAAGCTAAAAAGGTTCAATATAAACTATGAGTTGCTTCTTGGCTTGTGAGGTGAGATAGTCAGGCACAGAACCAGTGGTCAAGAATGCCATAATGTATTCCAATTATTTAGGCACCCATGTAACATAGAAAATTTGTACATCAGGAAGGTCATCCTCTATGGTGCATGGTGGTTCTCCATTCTCAATGCATGATAGGTGGTCAGTTGCAAAATTAGCTTTCCTAGGTTTCACCATCATCAAAAACTAGAATTCTTGGAATAAAAAAATCCAGTGACAGATCCATCCATGTAGTATAGGTTTATTGATAAGGTACTTCAAATCCTCATGATCTGTATAGAAAAAAAAAGAGTGGCTAATAGGTATTGTCTAAACTTCTAAAAATCATAGACCGTTGATAGTGCCTCATGTTTCATGGTGGTATAGTTTCTTTTAGCTGGTATGAGCTTCCTATTGGAACATTAGATTGGGTCATCCAAGTGACCTTCACCTAGTTGTGTAAGAATCATACCAATGGCCATGCTAGATGCATCAACATGGACATGAAATGGATTTGTCTAATCAAGTAATTAGATAATAAGAGCATTGACTAGATTTTTCTTGAGTGTTTCAAAGGCCTCCTTACAAGAGCAAGTCCATATGAAATGTTTATTCTACTTTAGAAGTAATTTTAGGGGTGTGTTATTCTTTGCATAACCATGAATAAAATTTCTATAATAACCCATGTGGCCTAGAAAGGCATAGACCTCACACTAAGTCTTAGGCACTAGAAGGTGAAGAATAATAGATACCTTCATTGGGTATACCAGGAGTCCTTCCTTATAAATAATGTGTCCTAAGATCACACCAAAAGGTGTCACAAATAGGAACTTATTTAAGTTTAATGGTATTTATAAGACTAAAAAATGCTCAAACATAAGTCTAAGGTTAATGCAATAGTCCTTGACCAAACCATATACTATCTAGTCATCTAAATAGACTTGGAGGAACTTGTGGATGAAGTCCTTAAAGGCTTCAGCTGTTACTCATGAAAACATTATTGGGGAATTTTTTAACCTAAAGGGCATAACAGTATAAGAAAATGATCCCCATTCAGTGGCAAAGGTTGTCTTAGGATGGTCTTCTTTAGCTATTTTGACCTAATGGTACCCTGAAAATCCATCTATGAAGGTGTACACTTCACAACTATAAATACCTTCAAGTATTTCCTCTGTGAATGGCATTGGAAAAGGATCTATTATATAGGATACATTGAGCACTCGATAGTCTACATAGATATGGATGCATCCATCCTTTTTTACACTAATCACCATAGGACTGACCCATTCAGATTTAGTAATAAGAGTGATTACTTTAACATGGATCATATTTTTAATCTCCTTTTTAACGTGCACTTGAAGATTAAGATTCATCTTAAATGGACAATTTTTCACTAGGTGAGTGCCATCAACTAGCTTGATATGCATCTTCCCCAAGGATGAGTGGACTCCCTTCATTTCACTATAGTTCTTTAAGAAGACATCCTAATATTCTTTTAACAATTCAAATATTTTTATAATCTTTGTGTTAGTCCAATAGTTTCCTATTGTAGCCATATTTGGTTCTTATTTCAAGTTGATGTTACGTTAAACAGTCTAAATAGGCCCATGATAGGGGTTGTCCATATCAGCACCTATGTCCTAAATATTTCTTATCCCAATGTCTGTAGGAATATCTATACAATGGGTCGAGTGGAGTGGATCCTTATCCTTATTCCACTTATAATACAAGATTTTATTTTCCTAGATGAATTTATTTACATCGGTTCAAATCAAAGACTAGCATAAGTGCAGGTTCTTGGGGTATTGATGGTTCATGGAATAAGTGTAGAGGCTCTTTAGGGTCCCAATGGATAATTATCAGATGTTGTTCCATAGGATAGGGGTCACCTACTACTACTTCATGCATGGCTTGGAGGGTGAGGTATAAATCTATTCTTGGTGAAGAATAGCATAATTCTAACTTTTTATTCTCCTTTAGTAGATGCCAAAACATGGTACCCATGTGTCACTCTTTATGAACGTACCATGATCATGCCCAAGTGTGTAAATTTCCATAAAATGCATTTACCCATAAATATTCCAGTAAGTAGGCCTCATCATTTGGCCACATTATTTCACAAGCTTTGATGTGGGGCTTAGGGGCTTGTATTCTACTATAGCTAACTACTCCCTTTACTTTGTTATCATGATAGAACTAATGGTATAAGGCTGAGTGTACTTGATCCCACTAAAGGAGTTGTTCACAATGGGTTTTCTACCATCATGCAACTATGCCATCAAAGAGATGAACCAAAGATTGAAGATGATCTTCATCAATGTGGTAAAATTCTTCAAGGTGTTGGATGAAGTCTCAAACTTCCATCTTCCCATGGAACCTTGGAGCCTCATCAAGTCTTTCAAGTGGTGTCTTTATGATAGGTCCCCTCATGACTTGGCCAGTGATAAGATGAATGAACTTGTGTCATTTATTAAATTGGTGAGCACATTCTCTTGACTATTGATGGTACTACATATTATACTAGTGAGGTCATAGTCATCATAAGCCCAATAATTACATGCATTGCTTGTAGTGTTAGAGATAGATTGAGTATCTGACCATCGAAGAAAGTCATCTGGAGTGAGATCTCTTTTCTCATCATTCCTTGTAGTAATGTTATAGATATGGTTTATATCTTCATCAACATGGATAAGCTCTATGTAAGGGGCCCTCGTGTTTGATCTAGTGGTATTACAACATGTTGATCAGTATTTTCAAAACTAATGTAGCACTTTTGTAAGGTCAAGTCTACATTATTCTCATAGCACCAAGGTATTCCCCATAGAGCTGGGTAATCATCAACTTCAGCTAGCTCTAGAACTTCAAAATCTACTTTGAATAGTACACCAAGTATGTCAACCATTTCATTCTTGAGGACCCCAATAGGGTGTGTGCAAATCTTATTTACCATGAATAAGACATGAGGTAAAGGTTGGAATGCTGGAATAGAAATTTTACACCAAGTATCCTTGGTGAGGATATTGACTTTTGCATCAGTATCTACTAGTATGTCCCAGATTACCCAACCATCGATGTCAATATTAACCAATATTTCTCTATCTTCTAGGGGAATAGATGAGCTAAGAGTGCCCTATCACCAAGCATAATTTAAAAAAAAATTCACTTTGCCTAGTGATATGAGGGTGAACCTCATTTGGTATTTAAGCTTGCCTCTTTAGCTAAATGTTGAGCTATGAGATAATATCCTCATCTAGCATATACTTGCATAGTTCCTGGAAGTAATCTCACACCATAAGTTGAGGTTTAGCTTCCTTTTGCACAAAAAAACACTACGTTATGTCCTTATCTTTGAGGAACTGAATCTCTCCCTAAATTTCTTGCATGAATGTCATTGTATCTTGGAGGACATCCTTTCACTACTGAAAGTTAGGATACTTTCTAGCTCATGGTTCTTCCTGTTGCACTTTCTTGATAGGATTAGCTATCAACTAGGTCTATCCCCCACTGTAAGTGGTAATGTTTACCTATTGAACTATTGGGATGGTTGGGCATGCATGCAACTATAGTTTAAAATTTTGAGTCATACCAATGCCCTTTTAATTTTGTTTTTTAGTGATAGCCACATATAAGTCAGGACACTCTTCTAGTTGGTGGTCCTTCTTCCAGAAAGTGCACATTGGGTAATCTAGGCAATCCCTTTAATAGTAGTTTAGAGACCCACATTTGTAATAGGTCCTGAGTGGAAAATGACCACCTCCTCATCCTTACCCTCTTCCTCATCCATGGTATACACCACTATTTTAAGTATTTGCTACTGAGGTTTGGCACATGCTACACGCTCGAGCTTCATAAATGTCACTAATAAAATCACAGTCATTAGTATAGGCATCACAAATCTTGCAATAATTAGACATCTTAGTGTTCATAGCTCACTACAAAAGAGGATAAGAGTGTACATCATGTTCCTCATGATAGATTTCACATGATTGTTTAAGTATTGCATGGATGTTCTTACATGAATAATTACTCTATGTATGCCCTTCAAATTCATAGTCAGTGCACCAAACACCACTGCATGTTTCATGTGCATTATTGGTAGTCAAATTCTCAAGTTGTGATTCCATAGAAGCTATATATGCTTCCATAAAGGTATTGATCCTATTGTCAATGTTTCCAACCACCTCAGTACATAGATCAACTTCTAAAGCCTTATATGAGCTAGTGAACATTTGTTGAGACAAGGTTCGTTAGAAGGGTAGTAACAATCTATCCAAAAACCATTATGCATGTTGAGAAATGTTAATTTTAAATGATAGTTTAGATATCAATGTTTTAAAATTTGTATCATATTCACACACACTTTTGGTAAGTCCTTGCTTTATGTCCTTCAGTTTTGCTATGCTCTATTGCTCAAATTCAAGAATATCAAATTCCTACAGGGAGGTTATTTTGAGCTGATAAAAGTTGACCACCACTTGCTGAGGGTCAAACTTCTGGCACCACTTGTACATGCACTCTAAAAGCATAATTATGAACTATGTGGCCTTTCTTTTAAAATAGGTGATGCATCATGCCCTTCAAATTAGTTTGAATTTGTGGACATGCTCTGTTGTATTTTCCACTCTTCAATATTAAAGTAAGTGTAGTGTCATCTCATAGTAAACCATTATCAGTGGAGGTGTTTGAACAAGTGGTTGTTGGGAAGCTCCATCCCTTGTTCCTTGAGGATAAAGTCCACTTCCTCTTATGCCTTCTCCTAGTCCTCCTTTAGCACCTCCAGAAATAGTGCTCATGGTATGGGATGTGGTAGTTGGTTGGTTACTTAAGTTGGGGCCTATAATCTATCCTTGTAGGGTAGGTCCACCAGGCATCCCAAGTTATACCATAGAATTCCCTTGAAGAGGGAAATATAGTGTTAAGTCTAAATGAGCATCAAAAGGATCAATTTTAGTGTCCCTTATTGGTTTAAATTTTGATTCCAAACTATTTGTATCCCAATTTCATATGTGTAATCCATTTGAATCAAAAGCATGAGTGTGTGTTATGGTGGGGGAGCTTGGTTGGTTCAAACTTGGTTCCTCAACTCCTTACATCTAGATTATTTCTCCTTCATAGGATAGAAGTGACATAGAATGTGGCTCAAAAGTGATGGTGTCCTTGTGTGTTTTTTCTTCCCTACGGTTCCTAACAACACTCCTTGAGTTATCTTGATCTCTTCTCTCACCATTAACTCCTATAATCCTTTGTCAAGCTTCATCATACTTCTATTTCTATAGCGCATGTTAGTTGGCTACCATTTTGAACTAATCTTCTACCAATCCCTATTCTCCACTTTCAAATGTGTGGATCATGCCTAAAAGGATTTACCTCTCCATTGGCATAGTTTATAGTCTAAGATCAACAAATAAATTCTTAAATTCAAAAGAAAAAAGCTTAAGATAGTGACCAAGTGGTTCTCAAAGGAACTAGAATTTAGCTTCTTCAAGGCATGAATAAGAGGTTATAGCATACTCTAGAATGTAGCTATTTAGAACTCCTTTCCACCAAAATTTGATTACTCATGTTCACAGGAATCCAAGTCATGCTCAAGCCCTTTATCGTTATAGCATCCAAGATTACCTCCTTCCAAGATTCCTTGATCATCCTTGAGCATATGCTATCAACCAAGCATGTAAGTGAATCGGGACCTCTAAAAATAAGGTTTCATATAATCGACTATAGATATTATGCTCTACCCACTATCATGCATAGATTCCTAGGTCAAGATAAGGAACTATAAAATTATCTTCAATTCTGGTAACCCATTCTTCTATATTTTCCAATGTAATTCACTTGAACATTGTTCCATGACTATGCTTCAAGTTCTTTGTGTCCCAACAATGAAACCAAAATGTTGGGTTATTTTATTTAATTCTAACTTTGATGCTGAAGTCTATCCCAATGAGCTAGTACATTGGTCCTTTCATGCAATATTTAGGTCTTGCATGCTCACCCAAAGCCTATAGCAAAGGACCAATTCTCATAATTTTTGTCACACATTTTAGATAACTTGTTCATATTCTTCTCTTTATATCAATTAAATGAAGATTATATAAAATCATAAACATACTACTTTAATCATATGAGTTTTAGGTTTGATTAATATCATCACATATATTATAGTCATCTTCTATTAGTATTAAGTGCCTAGAAAAGAAAATGAGATAAGGTATCTTTCACATAAAAGTTTAAACACAATTCATACCATCACTCATAGTAACACAAATTGATACACCCTGCTATGTCATATATTAAGCTTAAAGTAAAGGTTCATCACAATATCATCCCTTAATTCATCTATCCATTCCTCTATTTGTTTATCATCGTAATGCTTTACAACATGGGTATTTATACTTGTTTTGTCTTGATCAAGTGTTTACAATCATTAATGACATGAAGAGTTGGATAAAAAACTCTCAATAGATTGAGATTCATGGTGCTTAACAATCAGTTCTTCCTAAATATTGGGGCCTCTGTACCCCCTATATCCTAATTCTATACTATCTTTATTACCACATGTTCCTTTCCTTGTAGGTTGGTACAAAACTTCTTATCAATAAGATTGAAGTGACTCATATGAACCATTCTTCTAATGGCTCCCACTTCCTATGTGCTCCCCTAGTCTTCCACTTTCATTCTAAGTCCTATATCCTTGGGTCCCTCGTGATTCATTCTCTTCTAACTAGGTCCTCTCATGTTAGTTCCTTTGCCCCATTATCCTCTTGTGCCCCATAGGTTATGTACCACAATGCTTTTATGCCTATTAGATACACACCATGGTCCTTCCACACCTTGGTCCTTTTGTGTTGTGTCAGTTTTATGTCAAAATGGGATAACACTTAGTCAAAATTCTATGGCCAAAACTCCTATACAAATTGAGCACAAACCTAAAGTGCTTTCCATGTCTACCAAAGAGCTTAGTGTAGGAAGTGAACCAATTTTTATCTCATTGGGCCCTGAAACACTTGTATTTCTTCATCATATGCTTGTGTTAAACTCCCCTTGTAGACCCTTAACTCCATTTGAGAAAATTCATACTGTATGGATCTGTACCACTCTGAAGACTCTTATAACCTGAAATTTCCTATGCTTTCTCATGTTTCAAACATAAATCATTATTGGCAAGTAGGAGGAGTTAAAATAGGGGTTAGATAATGTCTAAAAGTTCATGGTATGACTTGGGGAGTTGAATAGACACATTATCACATGTGTGAGGCCCATCTAGTGGCAGTTATAAGTGTTGACTTGTGAAAAGGGCATGATTAGTATATGAAATGCATGGTTATGGCCTAATGAAATTCATGAAGGATTTTGAAGATGTGAATGGTGGTTTTAGTGGCCTTTTAAGGTCAAGTAGTATCACATTAAGGTCAAATATTCCCTTTTCAGACAATATACATGGCTTCAAGAGGGGATTTTAAATGAATATCATTTAAACACTTATAAAAAGACCTTAGAATCTGATAAAGGATTCAATTAGGCTCCCATTTACCTTCACATCATTCTTAAAACTTGTGATCAATCCATATCTTGCATATCTTAAATCCACTAGAAAAGGTCATGATGAGTCATCAACTCCAACATTTAATCATCTCCATCATGGCAAATTTGGAATTTTGAGACCACTCTTACACCTATTATGGACCTTCACACATGTCTAAACACTATGGGGACACTTGATACAAGTTTATATAGGGATTAAGGATAACCACCATGATATTTTCTTGGCATGACACAATACTAGACCTATTGTCCTTGACATGATAACTAGTGACTTCCTTTGGACTATCTTGACTCATCAAGAGATGTGAGAATAGTGAGGTCTTAGGTGGAATAGGTTACTTAAGACTTAGGTTGACTCCTTTCTAGGCTTGAGGTCAAAAAGTAGTCAATAGTTCCCCTTACCTCATTTATTATGTGCTTTGGAAACAGATCTGAGAATATTTTCAATGCCTTAGCTTTCATTTGTTAAACTTTGGGTAATTTTTTGGGTGTGGCCACATCAATAATGTTAACCTCTATCAAATCATGTATCTTATGTTTTAAACTGATGTATTTGTTTATAGTATGGATTGGTGCCCTGTGATATTTTTAGAATGCATTGGAATCATAGTTCTTTGGAAGAGGTTGTGTCATATTAACCTATTTAATGGGAGGAAGAGATATAACATTGCATTCTAAGAGATATTGTAAAACACATGTTGGTGATTCTAGAAGGTTGGTGAAAACTCTATGTGGAGGAGTTGATAAACCTAAGTAAGGAAATGGATCTAAAACAATGTTAATTGTGGCCTTTGGATCTCTCTTATTTTCAGTGGCCCTTACCTTATATGGAAGCTTACTGTAACTCTTAGTAGTTGGTTCTGATCCACTTGTATACTTTAGTTTGCCTATAAAGAGAATCTTGACTTCTATTTCTTTCACTATGTGGCATAAATATATGAAGGTTGGAAACTTATAAAACAAGATAGATTCATGTAATGTTGGTAGTAGGATTTATTTAAATATGTCCTGGAGCTATTTATCTATATGGGGCTAGTCAATTTGGAAAATATAATCGTATATTACAAGATGTATTCTGCAATAGGCTCATTTGATTTTTGTTTTAGTTGTGCTAATTGAGTATATGAGATCTTATCATTGATGTTTATTGAGAAGTGTGATAAAAATATATCTTCTAATGGATTGAATGTGATGATAGACTGATTAGATAGATCATAAAACCATTGTAAGGCGTAATCCTTTAGGCTACATGGAAATAACTTATTGAGGATCTAATCATTGGACACGTAGTCCAAACATGCTACATGAAAAGCTATGAGATGGTGCTCTAGGTCACCCTTACCATCATAAAATGTAAACTTAGGTGCCACAAATCTAGATGGAAAAGGAGTTGATGCTATGTGATGCACCAAAGGTGTATGCAAAATAACATGAGAATGTAAGGCATGTGATGGCCTAGTGGCTCCCTACTCAAGATGTAACACCTTAGCCTATAGAGTATGAACCTCCTGCATAAGGGATTATAAATTTGGATTAGAGTAACTAGCCATAAGAGGTGTAGTTGTCACTGAAGTTTGTTGAGTTACAATTGGTTATTGTGCTATCTGAGTTGGCCCTAAAGTAGGTGTAACAATTTTATTATCTGGGGGAGTAGAAGATTGACCATTATTTGATTTTTTCTTTATTTACATTATGGATTGTAAAATTTGTGCATGATCATGGGGTTATTTCTGAAGTCTATTTATAAAGATCTTTAGAATCTCCTCCTTATTAAAAATTAGGTTTTCATTGTTAAGTGGGGGGATAGTGTCTCGATTCCCACCTTGTGTATCATCTTTATCTTGATTATATTTCTCATCTTTGGATGCATTATCATTAAAAATCACATAATCAGGGTGTGAAGAATCAATAAAAGTTGTTGAAACTGGTCCCTTGTCCATGGTATAAGATTAAATAGAAAGAATCTGAATATGATCAATAAGATTTCCACTAATCCTAGCACTTATTCTTAATGGAAAAGAAGTAGTTTTTTTAGATGGAATATAGTAATCAAAGTGAAATAGGATTTATAAAATAGAATATATGAAATTTTAAAATCTTAACACAACCAATGAAAATAAGAAAAAGAAGGATACAAACCCCAATAGCATCTAGGGTTAGGGTTTGAATAGTATTTGAAGTAATTCAGGTTCACCAAATGTTTTAACCTTTTAGGACTTAGTGTAAATCCTATGTTGTTAAAGAGTTGAGCATATTAAATCAAGGTAAAATTATGCAATAAATCCAGCCACCAATTTGCTAAAAAAATTGACTAGTTTTGACCTTTCTTAACATATAAATAAATAATATAAGTAAGAAATTAGATATAAAATGATTAAGATAGATGATCTAAAGGCTAAAAAGTGAGACAAATGCTAGTCTGAGTGTTGCAAACAAGATCCTAGTGTCAAAACCCCTCCTAGATAGTAGCACCGTAATTATCTCTATTTTGGTGGTAGTTTCCTATATGCAGGACTATCACAAGCTTCTAAGTGCACCTATGTCTAGATTCATAAGGTTTGTTCTTATGTGCATAAGTTTTGAAACCTTGTATATGGCCTATTTTGACTAAATTTTTGAGCAAACCCTAATCCTTCATGTTGCTAGGGCATTTAGTTGATACAATATGAAAAGTGTGTTTTTTAGTGGGGTAGGATGGACATCTTAAACACCCCACTATGAAGAGATTTTCCTACATACTAATACTCTGAAGAGAGATCAAGATCGATGTAGTTATCCCCACCTAAGTGCTAGTGCAAGTGCAAATAAAGCTAGTATGATAGTTGACTTGAGTGCTTTAAATGTGCTTGAGACTGGAAATATGAGTAATATGAGCTTAGGAATGTTATAGATGGTAGTATGTAGAAGTAGGGAAAAATAGAGATTGATAACCTTAATTTTGCATAACTTGTTCTGAGTTTGCATATATAATTTGCATATGATTTCCATCTAGTCGATAGAGGGTTGAAATTCATCTATATATACTATTTTAATGCTTGTGTGGGTGTTAAAATAGGTTTAGGCCGACTGTCAACCCTAGGAGGTCTAATATTTGAAAATATATCCATTTGTGAAAAGACGAGGGAATGATAATAACACCATTATCGAGACATTAACACCATATGGCGCTATTGTCCCTATTATGGTACTAGTGTCCAAGTGGTAGAACCCTGAGCATGAAGGGCCAAGATGTAAGGAGGGTCTAGGATTTCTTTAGGGATGAATAAGGATGCTTGTGACCCACACAAATTATAGGTAAGTGTGAAAATAGGCTCTAGGATAGGTGTATGGTTAAGCTAGGGATATGTGGTCTCAAGTAGCACTACTAGCACTCAAGTGTCACTTTTAGGTGATTACACATTTACATCAAGTTGTCATCTTCATGATCCACAAATATTTCAAGGGTATGAATAGGGGACCTAAGAACTTCCTTATGCCACATAAACATGACTTCTTTCTAGGTGGCATTAAATTTAAATTAAGAAGTGCCTTAAGAGGCAAGAGGTAAGGTCTAGGTGGAGGTGATAAGCTATATTCTAGAACTTCAAATGGATACTTAGGATGTTAGTGAGGAGACAAAAACTGAGGGTCTCCATTTGCTTAGGTCAACAACTTCCTCTTTGGATGGGGATGACAAGATCAAAGGAAATGTATAATTAAGGAAAGGGCAAAAGCAGACGAAGAAGGATCTCAACCTGTAACGAATTTTCCTACTGGCAAAAATTACCTCAAAGCTGAGTTCAATAAGGTAGTAGAAACATTGAAGGGTGAAATTATGGTAGGAAAGATTGAAGAACTCGAGCTTGAGAAATCTATCCTTGGATGGTTCATGTGGGAAAAATTTTCATTGAAGGAACATGTCAAAACCATTTCCTAGGAAAACAAAGAATTGAAGGACAATATCAAATTTATTGTAGATGTGAGCAAAGCATCATTGAAAGATAGTATAATAGCTTTTGAGTCTCTTAAGACTCTTTTGGGATATTTGAAGCAAATAGGTTAGACCAATAAGAAAGTTAAATGCAACGAATGTGATAAGGATATCGAGCAATTGTCTCAGATGCATCGGAGGTAGGACAAAAAGTTGAATAGAATGATCAGTAGTTTAGAAGAAGCCTTGAAAGACCATAAATTCTATCTGATCTTTTATTGTTTCTGTGTTATTTTCCATTTGTGTTGTAATATTTTTGTTGTGTAATAAACTTTTCTGATTATCTAAGCTTTGAGGACCTTGTCTATTGTTTCTTATATAAGGTCGGGTCTATAATTCAAAAACTATGTTTTACCCCCCGCCGCTACCCCACCCCTTGCCCTCGCCCCACCTTCCTCCCCCCCGCCCCTGCCTATATAAGCAAGCTTTGAGGACCTTGTCTATTATTTCTTATATAAGATTGGACCCCTAGTCCAAAAAAATCCTTTTTTACTCTATATATATATATATCAATCACATTACTATTTACTTTTATTCTTTTTATGAATGTTATTACACTTCATTAAAACAAAATCACATCCCTATATTCTAATTATTACATGTTCTTAATTAATATTTATCTTCTTTTACATTTATTCTTTTATATTAATTTGTAATTTTGTTCAACTATATTACTCATTTATCATAATAAACAATAAAAATTGCTCTTTGCTAATATGCAACTTTTAATTTATTGATTTATAAAATTCGTACATTATATATATAAATATAATTTTACATATTTTTTAATATCATAAAAATTTAATACAATTAACATAACAAAACTACGAATTAATTATTATATAATTTTTACTTTTTATATTTTAAAAGACAAATAATATTAAAATTATATTTATATATATATATATATATATATATGCGTTGGTAAACGCTAAGAGTTTTAGCTAATTTGGTGGCAGTATTTGAAGTAATTCAAATATGCATGCGACTAATATAATACCCACAATGATAATGTAAAAGTAAAATAGGAAGGGGTTGTTGCTTGACAGCCATGCCACCTGTTCCCTCATACCACTAAAGACAAATACAAAAAGAAGCTTTATTTTCTTTATTTCTCTCTCTCTTTTCCTTTGGTCCGAATAATTTTTTGGTCCATTTCATTGCAATCTCATCCTCATTCTCATTCTCATTCGCATTCTCATTCACAATTCCAATTTCATTCGTTGCGCGGCTGCTGACCGGCTGGTGTCCAAGCAGCCAAGGAATTGTTTTTAAGAGCATCGTTCGTGTGGGAGATTTTGTTCCGCTAAAAGTCCAGAGGCACAGGAATGAGCAAAGACGAAGAGCTCAAGCTCATCAAGGTTTATCAAAACTTATTTTTAATTAGGAAGAATTAATCGTAATCGTAATCGTAATCGTAATCTTATGTGCTGTTTTATTATCGTTTCGTGAATAGAAGTGGGTGCTCAAGGTTTATATCCATTGCGAAGGATGTAAGAAGAAGGTTAAGAAGGTTCTTCAGAGCATTGAAGGTGTGTGTGTGTATGTGTTTGTTTTTATTTGAAATCAGATACATATACGTGTGTGTCTCTTTGTAAATGTTCGCATTTCGCAGGCGTGTATACCACCTCTATCGATGCCGCCGAACAAAAGGTCACTGTTACGGGAAATGTTGATTCTGCTGATATTCTTGTCAAGAAACTCCTCAAAGCCGGCAAGCACGCTGAGCTATGGCCGTACCCTCACACCAACGCTGTACCACATGCGGTCATGAAAGATAAAGATAAAGATAAAGCTAAAGCTAAAGCTTATCAGCAGCGTAACCAGAAGGAAAATGAGGAGGAGAAAGAGAAAGAGAAAGAGAAAGAGAAGAAAAATGAGGGTGAAGAAAACGGACGCAAAAAAGGCGGCGGGAAGAAAGGAGGCGGCGGCAAAGGCGATAAGAAGGGGGAGGATATGGAAGTGAGTGGCGTCGGGGCCGCCTCCGAGGCGAACCACGGGGTAGGCGGAGGCGCATCTGCGGAAGACTCGGGCTCGGGCGGAAAGAAGAAAAAGGGTGGAAAGGGGGGCGGCGGAGGCGGAGGAATGAGCGCAGAGCCTCAGGTGAGCTACGAAGCGGGTGAATTCTCAGGGGTTGGGCATGCAATGGGCACAGGAGGGTTCGGTCACATGGTCGGCGGCGGGGGCGGGGGCGAATGGTTAAGCCATGCGGCCAGCAGTCGGCCCATAGTCCAGTACGTACAATATGTACCTCATTATCCCCCCACTGTTTACATACACCAAACTGGTACTGATGAGGATGAGAATGCTTCCTACATGTTCAACGACGACAACACCAGCAGCTGCTCTCTCATGTAATGTAATGTAATTAAATTACAAGTTTCCCACTCACTTATCTTTTATCAATCTTGGTGCATAAAATAAAATACTATTCTACCTAGTCTACTCTGGTTTGTGTACCTGTCTACTGTGGGTTGTGCAGGCTCATTCTATATATATATACCTAATTTATATTCAAGCATGCAGAAGTGGAAAGGAAAGTAGTGCCTAGTGCCTAGTGCCCAGTCATCTTTCAATTAGATGATTGGAATGTGATGTGACATGATATGGAATGAGTGCGTTCACACGTCTACTTTTCATTTAGCATCATTATCATCATCATCATAAGTTATAATCATCATGTACTACTTACTCTCTCCTATGATTTACGTACGTTTGGTTGTTATAATTCTAAGATAAAAAGCAACTTGTTACAAAATTGAGTTTCCACTGCCATCCATCCACTAGTTTTTAAATAATAATTATTATGTATTTACAATGCCCCCACTAGGTAGGAACATGAACATGAACATGAACGCAAGGGCACCCTACTTTTGATAATTACGATTGAGTGACATGAAAGATGCTTTTGGCCCTTTACCCCTCGCTCCACCCAAACTCATGGGTTGCCATCATCTTTGTTAAAAAGTGGTGTTTTCCTATGACTCGAGGTTTGGTAAATATATAAAAAATTATTGTCAATTATAATAGATTAAAGTACATTTTAACTAAAGATTTTGTAAGAAAGGGATTTAAAAATTAAATATTTGAGTTGTATTGTTGAGATTTTTTTCTTAATAATTTGTAATTGGTAAATAAAATAACATATTTTTTGAGTTTATGAAGTTCAGGTTGATAGTAAAAAATTAAATTACAAAATAAAAATTGTATTAGGAGAAAGGTCCCAGTGATCACGTATTTTAATTTTAAACAACAAATTAAAGTGTTATAACATCATATTAGACTTCAAAGTTTTTACCTATTGTAATATGTCATCTTAACTACTTATAATTAAAGATTCAAGGTCTAACACATTATACATTTAAAGATATAACTAATTTTATCACGAGAGGTCATAAAATGCATTTTTTAAACCTATGACCAAAACTTAACCTTTCGAGTACCAATAGTTGTGCATTAGAGTATTAATACTTGAGTCTTACTTATCAAGATGTGATTGGTTACTTCTAATTTTATAAAAATAAATGTTGAACAAATATTAGATACTACATATTCAACTTTTGGTACACTTTAATATTTATATACAGTAATATGTTCTGTCAATGGAACACACGTTTTTTTTAATTATTGGTAAATAGTTTTGAAGGGACCATACCCAAAACAAGAGGCTCAAGAGCCGAAAAAGAAGGGAAGCTTCAAGACACAAGAAGGCTCAAAAGCCAGATAAAGCAAAAGTACAATCTAGGATATAAATAAAAGAGAGAACAACTCCCTTGTTTCAAGAAAGCCCAAAAACCAAAAGATAACAGCAGTAGGGAGTAACTTGCCAGTGAAGGGCAGGAAAAATTTTAGTGGTGAATATTCGTTAATTGATGAATATTCAGATTTGAGAAATTAGAATTTGTTAATTTTTTAGGGTTTGACTCGCCAACCATTTACAATATTTATGTGGTTATCCATGTAATTCACCATATATATATATATATATATATATATATATATATATATATATATATATATATGTTGGTAGAGGTCACAAACTTACTATCGAAGTATCTTTCTTTATCAGATTGTGAATATTTTGAGACTTGAGCCTTGAGACCGTACTCTACTGCTCAACTGGTTTAAGCAACCTGACATCCACTATAATTATGTCCCATGGTGCAAATCGGTTGACAGGCGATGCTATGTCGCACAACATAACTATGTCATGCATTGACATTATGTCGCACAGTGGCAACGTGTCACATGACAACATTCTATCACGCAATGGCACCATGATGCATGGCGATAACCTAGCACTCGATGACACCGCATTAGGTGGTGGTAACCAGTCACCCGATGGCACTCTATTAAGCGATGATAACCAAGCACCCGATGGCACTTTGTTAGGGGAAGGCAACCTGTCACCCAGTGTCAATGTGTTGCATGAAACTAACCTATTATTTGGTGTCAATGTGGCCTCAAGTGGTTACAACAAGGGTAAAGCACCATAATTAATACCAAAAAAATACAAAATCATGTCTTATTTCAAAAATTTAGCAAAGAGGGCCCAAACAACAGGCACTTCAAATACAGGTAATTCTTAAACTTTTTTTTAAAATATCAATTAGTTTTTTTTCACTGTAAAATAATTATAAAACCATTTTAATGCAGAAATCGACATGGATATTGACACTATTTTCATACAGTGAATTAGTCCAATAACTTCTCACCTCCTGAAGCTTTTAATAATGAAATACCACCCCTAGAAGACAAGCTCTAGGCACGTCAGTAGAACACACTCGTCTGAGCACTTTTTAAGAGAAAGATAGTTCTTTTCAGATGCCAAATTTTATTGAAAATTTCACTCAAAAAAGTTGACGGAAGAAGAGAAGTACATGGACAATAAGAAGGTCTTTTCAAGTTGACTGGGCTACAAAATTTTCATTTACAAAACCTGAAGAATCGTAAAATACTAATGAGCCTCCAACATAATGCAGATGCACAATTTGCAGTTAGAAACTCTGAAAAAAATATAGAATGCAACTTAAATTGGACATAATTGAGAAACACTATGGGAAATTATATATATCTGTGAAGCATCCAGATGGACAGATAAAAAAAACACATAGATGCAAAAATACAGAAGAATATATGCATGTGAATATGAAAATAATAAAAAATGACAAAAACATCTTGTTGAGAAAGGGGAAACCATCAAAACGCAATTTGAAAAGGTTATGCAGTCCAATCTCAGGGCAAAATATATACAGTTCTCTACTATTTTTTAAATTTTAAAAAAGGGAAGATCCATTTCCGATTCTTTAGATTACAAAATTTTGTTTCAACATAATGGTTTTCTAGATATTCCATAGTCACATTGGTCAAATAACAGTGCTTGGGAAATGACAAAATGTCTAACCATTGTTGAGAAGGAAGATTTGAAAGAGTGTTAAAAGATCATTCTTTATCTCTCTATCCATCGACGAGGTCACTGCATTTGACAACACAATATGGCTTTACATGCATGTATACACCTTTGAAAACTATACAAGATAATCTCATCTTCTAGCTGTCCATAAAATGGTATAAAATTGCAATTTAGAAAACCTATATAAATTGGTTGTATCCAATTTAAGAGAGAGAGTTGGGATGGATGATTATGCCATAGCTACGAAGCTAGTGTGTGTTGGCATTGATGGTGCATCAGTGATGTAGGGGCATAGAACCAATTTTTATGTTCACCTTCAAATAATAGTTTCTCCGTTTATGATTCCAATTCATTGCATGGCTTATATGATGAATGTGGCATACAAATTTTTTAGCACTTTCAGTAATGTTGCAAAAGTGGAAGAGTTGATTTGTGATTTACATGCGTACATGTCTAGCAGCCCAAAAAGATTTATGGAGTTTCAAAAATTTACAATTGGGGTGACAAATGGTAAAAAACTATTGAAAGATGTTGAAACTAGATGGATTTCCATATATGAACCTACGTGCATAATTTTTGAGGAATATCCATCTTTGATAGGCTTTATGTATAAATATCGCAGGGAAGTTGACAAAACAAAGAATTTGTTGTGTCATTTAACAGATTTAGAAATATTACTCACATCATATAGTATTTTTTCAATGTTAAAGGAAATCCACTGTTTAATGAAACATGTCCAAAAGAGATCTATCTATATTGTTGACTTCATAAGTTTGATAAAACGTGTTTATCAATGTTTAGATATATTATACACATCAAATGAAAGCTTTCATAGCCCTATTTTTAGAATATGTCAAATTTGATAGATATTCAAAATTCAGAGAGTTATTTAAAATTCAATATCCATGATCATCTTTGTGTCATAGTAAATGACATTGAGATTCCAATGTACACAAGCTCTAGAAGACTTGACATTGTGGGAGCTGACCCTGAAGATGTACCTATGACATGTTTACTATATGATACTGTTTTGTCTAAAACACAAATTAAATTGAGCAAAATCTCATAAACTTTAGCTTGGGAGATTAGAGAATGTTTTAAAAGGGGTGAGTTGTTGGAGGGCATGGGAGTGGTGAATCTTATTTTTTAGAACAGTGTTAACAGTCAAGAACAAATCAATATATTATCTCACAAATATATGGGTACAATTTTAATGCATTTTTGTAGATCTGTAGATGTGAGTGGAGTTTAGATTAATGGTATTTTAAATGAACAATTAATGACGTCTCAGTCAACGTAGTTTGGGATTACAATGATGGATCAATTTCAGTGTTTAATTGACTCAACATAAAATAGTGCCATTACTTGTCTATGGAAAAAACTTTATCCAAGTAGCATATTACAAGAAAGTATTAATGAATATTTCAAATTATATTAACTTTTTCAAATAATAATTTTGAGATATGTAGAAGATGAGCGAGTGTTTAATGCATTATCCTTCGTGAAGTCAAAACTTAGAAACAAATTGGATAAAAATCTAGAGACTTGTTTGAGACTATATGTTTCACGTTATACTGTGGACAAGTTTCCATATGACAGAGCAGTGGCAACATGGATTTATCTAGTGAAAATAAGAGGCATGACTAATACAAATACTACTATAGAGAATGGGAATACTGAGACTGAATACAATTTTGGCATGGTAGATGCAAATCACACTTATGATGAGCAAGTTTATTGAGGATTGTTTCAGCTACCCGACATTTAATTTGATAAATATAAAAATTACTCTTTTCTAAAAATATTTCTTATTCTTTCATCTTTAAATACATTAGATTTTGTAATCTATTTCATGGATCATGGATGTTATAATCATGAATCTTATTCATTATATTAGAATTAATATTTTTTTACTCCTATTAAAATTCTGTGATTTCAAATATTACTTTCTTTCCAATGCATTTCATTCATTAAGTAGAAATCATGATTCTCATTAACATTTTATAGAACATTTTCTTATTGCTTTAATAGAAAATGTGAAGCATACAATTCTCATGTTTAGAAAGGCACAGTGCACCCCATGACACCATATAATATTTATTGTTTTTCATTTTCTTAATTGTCTACAATAGTAATTTTGAGAGCATATACATAGATATAACACATGCATAACATTGTAACAATAATTATTCTCTTGCACATTTACATTATTACCATTACACAAATATCTAGGAAAGATTTTTCCTGTAGTTAGAAATTAGGTTCGCATATTTTCAAATTCCACCACAATCAATGCATTCAATGCTATAGGTAGTAGTCTACTAGAACAGTGTAAAAATGCATTCAAATCTACAACTAAGAGAAGTAGAGAACAATAGACAACTTCTAGAAAATCATAGCGAAGCATTCAAATGACAAACACTACAACTACTAGAGCTATATAACAATGCGTTCAAATCTACAACTATTAGAACAATAAAACACTATAACCATGCATTCAATATTACAAATCCTAGAATAACATAATTCAATAGAATACTTACTTTACAATAGGCTATTTTTCCTACAACTGCTATAACTACTACAATATTCAAATACTACTAGTACTAGAAATATTTTTCTACATTTGGTTTCAAATCTATAACTTTTAGAACATTATAGCCATGCATTCAAATGCTAAAACTACTAGAACAATATAAAAATGTGTTTAAAACAATATAAAACTATAACCATGCATTAAAATAAAAAATATAAAACTATAACAGTATAACATATGCATTAAACACTATATCAGTATAACAAATGCATCCAACACTATAACAATTTAATAAATACATTCAACACTATAACGGTATAATAGTGACTTTGTTTTTTCACCATACAAGATATAAATTAAAGCAAAAACATGTAATATATATATAAAATATTAAAATTATACAACTAAGAGTATTTTGAACAACTATAAAATATCTTTTAATAAAACTAGTGTTTTTCAAACCAACATGTATAAAATGTTTCAAAAAATATAAACTCTAAAACTGTCATTTTGAAAAATATTATGTCAAACAAATCAACATTTTTATTTTTGAAAATCTCCACCACTTTAGTTGTTTTCATTGCCACCCATCGAAACCAAGCTGTCTTGACTTTTTTGTGCATTCTCCAGTACCACTTCTTCCTTCTGAAGATCCTCTACAACATCATTCATTTGATCAAGAATCACCCTCTCCTTATTCGCTGCATCTCCTAGTGAAATAATTGTAGGATCCACATCCATTTTCTACTTCAATAAAACACTTGGATTCATACCATGCTCCTTAATGATTTTATTCAAAGTGTTGTTCTGTTTATTTAATAGAATCATCTTTTCCTTCAAATGAATCACATTAGAGATACGTTTGTAGGCATTTTTCAAATGCACATTGAGAATATTTGCTTCTTGCTTTAAATTTTCATATTTTGCCTGCCATCAATAGTTAATGTGGGTCACACACATACCAAGGTATTGTAATAATCAAAATACATGTTATAGATACATAAAAATTACCACAACCTTATCCTTCTCCACTTGCACAATGGTAACCGAGTTGATATCTTTAGCCCATTTATTGAAATATACTTGGGCTTCTCCATTTAAATTTTTCAACCTGTTTGTCATAATCTCTAAAATTCTATCATTGTAAACAGAGATCAATCTAGATTGAGCTTGATGGAACAAAGCATCAATCTTTGATGGTTCATTTTTAACAAGAAAGAATAAATTCATTGTTTGGTCATGGTTGTGATAACGAACATTTATTTATTTGATAAGAGCCTTTGTCCTTATCTCCCATTATTCCAAATCATTAAATCCTTCAATCACACCATTTGTTATATTAGTAAGCATATTTTATGAAACTAGATTATCGAAAGAAAAATTAGTAAGGGCATCATAAAAAATATTTAAATTATCAGTTTGGGGTGGAGAGGAGGTAGCTAGATAAGAGGCAGCTGGAGGAGGAACTTGTGAAGGAACATTAGCAACTTGAATAAATTCATGTGGATTGAATCCACCAAAATCTTGGGGCATGCTTTCAATGCTAAGAAAATCTTCATCAAGATCAATCTGGTGTAAACAGGTAAGACCCTGTCCACCTGAAATACCACCAACGGAGAAAGTTGGGAAATAAGAAATTTGCAGAGTTTCTTTGCTTCATGCAGGGAGGGTGATGCTATTTCCTCTTCTCTAAATCTATTTTATTGGTGGGGGCAGTGGTATACTTCTCAGTCTCCTAACAAATGTTCGGTGCACTACAAAAAAAATTCAAAAAGGGTAAATTCAAAAACATAAAACTAATGTAAGTTCAAATTAAAACTTTTAATGTTATTACCTAGTGGCATGACTGCCTCATCCAATCTGACTATCCTTGTTAGAGTTATCTCTTCCCCTCTAGTTCTTTGGGGGAGATAGTGTTTTCCCTCTTATTGTGCTTGTGGGTGGTGAGAGACATTAGTCATTTGACCTGTAAAATGCGTAAACAATCTGATTATTTAACTAGGAAACTCTTAACAAACTTGAAATAAAAAAGAAAGTTATAATGGCAAACATTGATCATGTTGAGTGGAAGAATCCTTGACAGTGACATTTTGAGAGTCAACTACAAAAAAAAAAAAAAAAAAACCAATATGAATATTATTTTTTTCCATTGAAATATAAGAAAAATAGATTATAAGAATTTTTGGGGAACCTAGAAGCGGAGATGAAATAAAATCAATTCCTAGGCGTTTCATAATTTGAAATGAATTAAATGAACACTCTATGGATTGAGTATCACTAGAGCCCTCTGGACCATGCCGACCTCTATTTTATACATGTTTTCTTATGTCATAAAGATGCACCCTCGCCTGTAACAAACAATAGGCTAAAAATGTAAAAAATTAAAAAATAAAAAATAAAAAATTGAGACTTGGTGAAAGCAAACTTACCTCATATTATTCAATTGATAAGCATTAGCCTTCATTTTTTGATGAATGGAAGTGGGAATTGAAGTATTCTAGATTTCATACAAGGCCTTGAAGTACAGGCCAGAATGTAGTTGGAAGATGAAATGGTGCAAGTGTCCATCGAGAACACAAAATTTAACTCAGCCCTAATCTTACTAGATATTACTGTGCACCAGTCACATCTAATACCTGAGAGAGAATGAAGAATATAATAAACTACCCAAAAGGGAATGTTTGATGGTCTTGTAAAATAATTCTTGCTTGAAAGAAATGGAAAGTAGATTTGAGAAATGGATTGCTAATTTTTTCCACAAGGATCCCCCTTCGATTTCAAGAATTTGTAATGAAAATAAAAAAATAGAACATGTAATTGAATTAGAATACCAAAATATATATAAGAAATGATTCAATTATATTTAGGAAATGAATTAATAATTTTAACACTCACCCGATGGGTCAAAGGACACTTTGTAGAATGACTCCAAAAAAATCTTATCATCTTCAAACAAGACAACCTTTGTGCTCATAGGACTTGCATTGTAATGTGTAAGAGCTATTAAATTATGGATATCCAATGGAGATGTGCCAAAAGATATTGTTTTATTGTTAAACTGGACATAGAAATGGTCGTCGCTATGGTTAAAATAACTAACTAAAGATTTTAGAAGGTTGTTGTTGATAGTTAAATTATATTGAGGCTTCTGCACAAGTCCTCTAAACCTGCATTAATTGATCTATTCAACAAAGGATTTTGGCTACTCCAATATTCATAAGAAATATGGATATAAAAGATTTTAAAAAACATAATTATGTACCCCCAGTGATTGAATTTGCATTTTTATGGATGTGAAATTCATTGCAACCTTGTAAAAAGTGAACGGGAAGTACGTAGGTTGACTTGAAAGTTGGAAGTAGTTAGGTAAAGTTGGAAAAACCTAAGTTGACTAGTTAGGATGAGAATTTTTTTTAAGCAAAGTGTGAAAATAAGTTCACTATAGAGGTATTTATATGCAAGGAGGGAAACTGGAGCAACCAGTTGGCATGACTGGTGATCACTACATCACTATCACATAAAAGTGAAGTACCACATGATAACAACATGCCATATGATAACTGTCTAAAGCATGGCACCATTTAGCCATGTATTAGTATTATGTCAAGCATTAGCATACTACCATGTGTTAGTAAAAAAACCAAATAGTTTAATGCTGACACGTGATAGAGTGTTATCATGCGACAACATGGCATTGCATGACAAAATGTTATCATAAGGACCAAAACTATTGAGCGATATAATGTTGTTACACAACACAATGCTATCACATGAAAACATAGTGTTGTACGATAATATTATACTTTGTAATAGTAATGTGTCTCTTGACACATTATTGTCGTATGACATAAAACTACCATGTGGCACAATGCTATTATGTGACACAATGCTGTCACGTGACACAATACTATCATGCAACATAACACTATGGTGTGATAAAATACTATTGCATGACACAATGTTGTCATACACCCCTAATGTTGTCATGTGATAGAAAGATAAGGTGATTTTCCACCTGCTCTATGTAGCCTAATTCACCAACGAAGTGAATATGATTTGCCTACCTAAACCTAGGGGGTTTTCATCACGGCCTCTTAAAATGAACCCTAGTGAAGGGTACCAAAATAACATTAAATAGCAACTCCATAGAACCAGAGTAACACTTGAGCAGTAACATATCAACCAAAACATGGAGTTAGAACAAGCTGATTCACTTAGTGAACTTGTTAAAATTATTCTTCAGTCCCTCCAAAGAGTTAAAATAGATCGAGTGTAGTGATTTGAGAAGGGTTTGTCTTGTCAATGGTGGTTAGAGCTAGAGTCTTTTTGTTGCCTCCCTTCCATAAACCTGAATGTAAGGTGTTGATGGTGCACACTTGTTTCACTTAAAACTCAATAAAATCTAGAAAGGCCTAATGAATGGCTAAATGATCCATCTACCTGCTCCTAATCTAGTTCATGGTGTCCTCCATGTATTTAATTTTCTTGAGAATGTCTTCTATTTTGGTCTCAAATAGGGAGGAGTTGTCCATTTTCTTCTTTCCCTTTCCACTAAACTTTTTGATTTGAGTGATCTCCTTCCTAAGATCATTGATTTCTTCCTCAAGTTGTGTAATCTGACCATTGTGCCCAAGATCCTTTAGATGGGAGGGAATAGAGTCCATATCATCTTGCCTCATGTGAATAAGACTCTCAACTATGTCAATTTATTTACCCCTATGAGAATTAGGCTTCAAACTCTTATCTTTGTTTCTACTCCTGAGAACCCTCTTAGGAGAGGGAGGAGGCAAAAAATGAAGGCTGGGATTCTTAGATCTAACCCCACTCTGAGGAGGCTTAGATAGGGGAAGGGGAATATAACTATTAGTAGTGATAATGCTGTAATGGTGATGAAAGAGAAAGATAACCCCTTCATGAAGGGTTAAGTCACACTTGTGAGCCTAAAAATCAAGAATTGAAGCCTCCAAAGATTGCAAGATTTAATAAGGAAAACTAACTATAGGGCCTTTATGGAAATGGTTAAAGAGGACAAGGTGATGAAGCAACAGTGTTTTATACCTACCTTCCAATGTGACAAACCTAACTAGCATGCATACCACCTCATTAAAAGGAGTAGGGAGAGAGGAACAAACAATGCACACATTAACAAATTCTAAGGCGTTAACATGAGGAACCCTCCAAGAGCCTTTTCTCATCTGTAGCCTTGTCAAATTTGTTTATATAAAATTTTAGACCATCCCTATTGAGACCTGTAATAGAGGCAATGAGCTCTTCCATGATAGAGAGATTCTTACCTCTATAAATGACTTTCTTATTCTTCCTATCAACGAAACACATGTTAACAAAAACCCTTGTTTAGTAATTAGAACATGCACAACTATTGGGACTTTCCCCTAACTACTCTTAAAAAGATTAATTTCAAGAAGTAGAAAGTTCATGATTAAAATTTATAGAGGGCTTAATCTCTCCCTAGTGGAGATCTAAAGTGGGGTTTTTAAGTGTTTGATAAAATATCACACTTAAATTTGAATTTTAAAACATGTGGAGTGAAGTTAAAGTTATGGAGCTATTTTTAAAATATGCCCAAGGGTCGTTAAAAATGGTTAATCCGATATCACCCCTCATGTTCTTATGGATGGGCATTTAAGAGTAGTATTTAGAAAGGAAAAATGACAGCCAAAAATATTCCATAGCACTTTTGCCTCAAAATTGTATTAAAAATGTTCTTATTGCATTTAAAAAATTATATTAACTCACTTCACCACAAGGGTCATAAATTGGACCCCACCCAACTACATGCAAACATATTGCATTTAACTTATAAGCATGTTCTTATTGCCCACTTTTAATTCCACTCATAGTGGATAAATGAATGGATCTAAAATAAGTTATATCGCATCTATTTATATAACATGTAATTAAATTTTAAAAATAATAAGACGTAAAAAAATGTAATTGAATTTAATTATTAATATAATTTCAATGTCATAATTGATAAGGAGAGGGTTTAGAGTAGTATATTGACTTTCACATGATCCCAAAATAGTTGTTACACTTTGACAATAGAATCAGGGTTTTTGTGGTAGAATAATGAAAACCCAAAAAACTCGCAATAATCTAAGCACCTCCTCAAAATCATAGACTCCATACTTTTGGTAACCAATAGACAACAAATAAACAAAATCTATTTTGACAAAATTTATCTTTTATAAGTCTTGATATGACAATTAAACTTACAAAAGATAAGGACAATGATTTATTTTTAGGGCTTGTGCTTAAGGTTAATAAGGTTTTAAGCAACATATACTTATCAATGCCCTCAACAATATATATTATCGAAGACAACATGCCAATTAATGATACAATTCAACTAGGAAGTCCAATGTCATGTAATGTCTATCTATTATCACTTTTAGTATGAGATAATGAATACTTAATTTTGTCTAAAATACACCAATAAATACCAATTATTTTTCCAATTTATTTTTATTCCTAGATTCTTTATCTATATGCTTGTATTGATTTCCTTATTCGTTGATGTCCAAAATGCACTAATGCACTTATATATTTATAAGCCTCTTTAACTCAAATCAAGAATCTATTAGCGCAAAGGAAATACCAACCCTAAGAGGAACCAAAACATGGGTGAGAAGGGATTGTCCCTAAAAACATATGTTACACATTATTGGGCCCTTAGAAATGTGTAGTGTACGATTATTGGAAAGTCACTAGAAATACAATAGGACAAGGAGGAAAGAGAGAGGAGGGGAAGGGGTTGGGGTGAACATGATGTTGGTGAATTATTCTATATGCACTAATATTAAGTTAACTTAGTTAGTTAGTTTTTTCAATAAGTCTAATTAATGTGTGCATTTAATGCTTATTCACCTCACATGTACTACCACCTTTAGTGGAAGCCATATTTAGTAGAATCCACCTTTAGTGGAACCAATAATAAATTGAGGGATAACTCTTATTTATAGCTATATATACCCTTTACTCATTAATAATAATAATAATAATAATAATAATAATAATAATAATAATAATAATAATAATAATAATAATAATAATAATAATAATAATCCTATACATATTATTATCGATTTGCATATTGTTTCAACTTGGAGTGAGTCATAACTACAAAATATAATCCTAAGGTCTCATTATTTTTTTCTTGGTACTAGAGCCCAACTTGCCTAATTTCAATTGTGGATTTCTGCAATTTTAATATATCTAATATTTCCACACTACTTCTCAAGCACATAAGTAATTTTTGAGCCAATCCACGTTGTGGGTTTTTAGAATTACATTATGGGTATATTTTTTGAGCCAAATCTGCAAAAATATGGATGTTTTTTACATTTTTTTATTTTTATAAAAATTCAAGTTTTTTTTTTGAAAAAATCAACTATTTTTATAGATAGTACTCATAAAATAAAAAATTGACAAAAAAATCAGATTTTTTTTGATGTCTTGGTGATTTTCTATGATTTTTTGAAATTTTAGATATGTAAAATAAACAAGGAACAACAAAGAACATGATTTTTTTTTAATTTTTTTTAATGAAAAAGTTATCCAATATCTAAATCATTAGATTCTTCTCATTGGTAGCTCTTTGAAAAGTCTTTTTTTTTTCGGAAAATATAGGATCTAGTCACCTGTGGTGACTATTTGAAGATCACATTCTAGTTTGAAGATACATTTGGTGCAAGGAGCATTGTTTGAGTTAAGTGGCACCTAAATCCACCACTTTTAGATCCATTACTACTGTTAGATCAAAAATCATGCCCATGTGACCAAAAAATTGGGTTTACCCCTTGTTTGCATTAATACAACTTAATTTTTGAGCAGTGAACTTCCAAAGGGCATGACTTTTATCTTGAAAGACCTGTGAGGGTGATTTTTTTTCAATATTATTATTTTTTCAAGATCTATAGACGATTTTAATTATTTTTTAAATAGTGTGTAATCATATTTTTTATATTTTACATGTTTTTTCTAATTAGTTGTAGAGTCCTAGTTTGTGACACCTTTTGAGGGCTATATATTTTAATCTACTCATCAGATCTAAGTGCTACTTTAAAAAACTATTTATTTTCTTTCACTCTACACTGTCATAAGTTCATATTAGGTTTATTAAATAAAAAAATTGTACTTATTTCATTTTTTTACAAAATCTACATTGTAAAATAAAATGTATTGCACTATTCATAAAGTGTCAATATTATTTGTATTGGGGAAAATCTTTGTAAAAATAATATGTAGCTATAATAAGTTGGGGGTATATTTCATCTCGTTAAGTGTGTTTTTTTAGTCATTTGCTTTTATTTTTAGAATGGCTTGTTGCTTAGATTTCCATAGTCTATAGTAAAAAAACTCCTTGTTACTTTTTGATTTTTTTCACTACATGAAGACATGGTAATTTTTTTAGAAGAGAATAAGATCAAAAAATAAAATTCAATTCTCCTCTCCCTCATTTATTACAAGGACACCCTCATTCATTCCTTGTAACATAAAATTATAGATTTTGAAAATCAAATTGATATTTTAGGCTTACATTCCCTTATCCCTAGGCCACATATCGACATTGCTCTTACACCTATTGAGCCCAATTTGTCATTATTTGAGCCATCTACTGTATTTGATTCTTTTTTTTATTTTTGAGCATGTTTCTTATGTTGTTGCACCTTCCATTTGTCCCATTTTAGATCCACTTGCCTATTTGTTTGGATTTTTTGAGAAACATACTATTGTTTATGATTCATATTATTTATGCAATTTTCTTTCCTTTAATGGGGAAAAAAACCCTCTACTAAAAATAGATTGCAATTCCAAATATGAGGGTCTAAATTCTAGCTCATATGATGTAATTTTGAATCAAATAGTATAATATTGAAGGAATTCATCATCATGCTTCTTGAAATTATGCAAATTGCTAATGTAAATTTTGACACCTTGTGAATATTGAAAGCCATGAAGAAATCATATTCTAATTATGAAAAAGTGGTTAAGGAGCCTTTTGATAGGCTATAGAACCAATTTTGAGCCTCATCAGAATGCTCATGTGGAATATTTTTAGCAATAGTTTGTCATCTTTTGCCCATTGACCTTGTTAGAATTAGCTACAAGATCTAATGAATCTAATAGAAAACATGAACCAGAGATAAAATAATAATAGTAATAAACAATAACCGTATATCCAAGATCATAATTGAAATGAATAAATAAATCAAATATGATTAATTAATCTATTAATTCAATATTAATCTGATGTAGAATGCACAAATAGCCATTATTTATATAGATCAAGGCATGCATGATAAAGATCAGGGAACTCACACAACACATATATTTCAACTGATATCTGACTACAAGAATAGTGGAGTGCAACTCCACACTAACAAGATAGATGTCTAAATTGTGTAAATGATCAACAAAAGTTGACTACTAGTTAAGCAATCTTATCCTATCTTATCATGAATAGTGGAGTGGAAGTCCACTGTAACAAGATAAGTGTCCAAATTGACTACTAACTAAGCAAGCTTATCCTATTTGGTGAAAATTATTAATAAACATAATAAAATAAGTAAAAAAAGTAATTAATGCATCAAAATAAATAATAAATACAAGTAAATTCAATAAAACAAATAAATGCACCAATCCCCCTATGAGCGAAGCTTAGGTAGGGTTATGCAAATAAAACTCTCGATAATGTGTAGCCATATTAAGTACTCTGTACAAATAGATAAGGAAAGGAGAAAACCCAAAGAAAAAAAACTCCTACTCAAAATAAATGTCTATAAGACCCCCCCTAAAGAACTGATGTCCCCTAAAGAATTGATGTCTTGCACCCCCAAAACAGATCATAAGTGAAGATACATGCTCTTAGTGAAAGGTTTGGTGAAAATATCTACAATCTGCTCCTCCATAGGACAATGTTGTAGATCAATGATCTCTAACTAAATTAGTTTCCTAATAAAGTGCATATGGATCTCTATGTATTTGGTTCTCTGATGATGAATTAGATTCTTCAAGATCTGGATAGTGCTCTAGTTATCATAGTAGATGAATGGCTTTCAAAATAGAACACCAAGCTCAGTGAGAATATTTTGAAGCCAAATAGCCTCAATAGTGGCATTAATAACACCCTGATACTCAGCCTCTATAGATGAAAGAGTAATACTATTTTGCTTCTTACTCTACCAATAAATGGGGTTGGATTTAAAGTGAAAGCTGTAACTAGAAGTAGACTTATGATCATGATAATCACCAGCCAATTAGAATTTGTGTATCCCACTAAGTCTGAACCTATACCTATTGTATAGTGAATCTCATATTTGATAGTGCCCTGAATGTAGCTCAAAATGCACTTGACAACTCTCCAATGAAGCTCATGTGGTGTCTACATAAAGCATGAAACCATGTCAATTGCATATGAAATATCAGGCTGTGTATGAGTCAATTAGATGAGTCTACCTACAAGTTGGTGATACAATGTGGCATTAACTAAAGGAGTGAAATAATGAACCTCAAGTCTAAATCCAAATAAGAAAAGAGTCGGTGCAGGCCTATAATCAGCCATGTGAAATCAAGCTAACAAGTCCATGGCATACTTGGGCTATGAAAGTGTAATCCTAGAAAAAGATTATGCTATCTGAATCCCAAGAAAATAGTGAAATAGGCCCATGTATGTCATAGAAAACCTATCATGAAGTGCAGTCTTAACACAAATGATGATGGATGCTGTGCTCCTTGTAACAATGAGATTATCAACATAAAGAACTAAGTATAATAGTGAATCTTCCTATCATAGAATGTATACATTTGGATCTGAGTGACATCTTGAGAACCTAATTGAGAGAATAAATATGTCTATCTTCAAATATCAAGCCCTGGGGGCTTGTTTTAGACCATAGAGAGATTTATGAAAGTAGAGAGATTTATGAAAGTATCACACCAATGAATAATCCTAAATGAACCCCTGTGGCTACTCCATATATATCTCCTCATGAAGATCCCCATGAAGAAATGCACTCTTCATATCCATCTGATGTACAACCCAATTATGAGCTGTACCAATAACTAGTATCAAGCAAATGGAATTCATCTTAGCAATAGGCACAAAGGTTTCTATATAGTCAATGCCTTCAACTTGAGAAAAACCTTTGGATACTAAAAGTGATTTATACTTATCAATATTTACATCCACTTCAAATTTATTTTGATATATCCACCTATATCATACTAATTTTATTCCCTTAGGAAGAGGAACAAGATCCTAAGTGTTGTTCTTGATCAATGAGTCATACTCTTCTTTCATTGTTGAATCCTACTCAGCTATCCCTATGACTTCCTGAAAAGACTGTGGATTGGAAGTTGTGGCAATCTAGGAATGTGGAAGATCATGCTATGACCATGTTTTCCTTCTATCTAATGGATCCCTAACAAGAGGGTCTACATCTGCTAAAGTTTGTCTAGCCCACAAAGGCATCAATGGGAAAGGATCTGGAGGAAGAGGAGGAACATGACCTACTAAACCATGTTGGGGAGGTATTACCTCATCATCCCTATGAGTGGATGAAGTAAGAGTATCATCATCACTGCTATCTAATTCTTCTAAGGAAGAAGAATGAGAAATACTAGAAGACAAGTCTAAAGGACTTTCTTCAAAGTAAACACTTATTATTATAATAAGCTCATGTAAATTTGAATCAATGAGTCGATATCCCTTAACACCATCAAGATATCCCATAAATATACAAGTCCAACTTTATTGTTCTAAAGCATGATGCTTGTCTGAAGGTATGTGAGCCCATGATGGACTATCAAAAACTCTAAAATGATGCACATCTGGCTTCCTATTGCACCAAGATTCAAGAGGTGTTATCCCCTTTAAATATTTATGAAGAACTCTATTTTGTATATATGTAGCATAATTAATTTCTTCCACCCAGTACTTAGGTACTAATGATTTTGCATGAATACTATAACTTGCCATCTCTTTTAAGAATCTGTTCTTCCTCTCTACTACACCATTCTACTGAGGTGTGTATGAAAATGAATGCTAAAGATCAATTCATTCAAGAGCATATAATTATTCAAACTTATTGTTTACATATTCACTCCCATTATCTGTGCAGAGGATTTTGACATACTTCCCAGATTGTTTCTCTGTGAGAGATTTGAACTATAAAAATTTATCAAATACTTCACTCTTGAGTTTCAAAAAATAAATCCAAGTATATCTAGAATAATTATCAATATATGTGAGAACATAATGGGTTTTACTAAAGACAAAGTAGGTAACAGACTTGCTAAATCACTATGAATAAGTTTGAGGACTTGTGTAGCCCTCCAAGCCTTCCCTTTATCAAACTTATTCTCTGGATGTTTGCCTAAGACACAACCATGACATACACCCCCTAAAAAATGGAACTATGGAAGTCCTGTAACCATCTCCTGTTGACTAAGCTACTATAAATAGTGTGAGTTCAGTTGACCAAACCGTTCATGCCATAACTTACTCATTGAATCAGTGTGTGAGAGCAAAGCTATAGAAAAATACTGAGACACAAAGTGAAAGAATGAATAAAGCTAAGTATTATTTTTGAAAATTTCCACTACAACTAAAGCATTATCATCTAATTTTTCAATTTAAACAAAATCAAGTGTGAACTCAACTTTCCTACCAGTACCAAAGTGGGTGATTTGGTAGACAAAGAGAATGTTAGTTTATAATTTTGGCACATAGAAGACATCCTCAACTACACCACTATCAACATCAACTGTACCTTTTTTGTGACATCTACCTTAGAATCATCACCTATAAGAATATGAGGTAAGGAACTTGGTTCTAATCTAGAAAATTATTTTTGATCAGAACCCATATGGTGTGAAGCACCTGAGTCAAGTACCCATGACTTGAGAGAATTTTCTAGTGTAACTAGTGTCATACATTTTCCTTTCCCTAAAATTGAAGGAGTGGAAGAATCCTTTGATTGATTGATGTTATTCTTTTTTAGAAGACTCGTAAGGTCATCAATCTCTTTCTTCCAATAATCTTGTTCACTATGAAACCCCTTTTTTCAATAAGGGCAAGGAGTGCTAGTCCTTTTTTATGAATCTCTTTTCTTATTAGTGGATTTATAATCTCTTTGTGAGGAATATTGTTTCCCTTTATTCTTATCTTTCTATGATTTATTATGATTATTCTACTTCTTTTTATTTGAACCTATATTTGATGTTGATGTTAAAACTTGCTTATGCTAAGGCTGACTTACAATTAGAGCTTGAGATTTGGATAACTTGATTAGACCCATAGCTATTAGCTTTTCTTCTTATTTTCCTACCATTTGGCTTGCTTAGTTATTTTTACATTGGGGAAGTTTATCCCACATGTATTGGTATGTTAGATCCTTAATTTATTCCAACTATTTATGGGAATTCAATCCCACATACATGGTATTTTTTGTATTCTTCTAACTTCCACCTATATATGTACATCCCTTTGTAAGCTATTGATATGGAATATTTTGAGTCTTTTGGATTGTGGTGAGCTACTTAGATAGAAGCTATGTAAATTATGATTTGTAATAAATTTGAGATTTATGAGAGATATGAGACTATTTATATATAATATTTTATATTTTTTTATGCAATCCATATCCATTTATAAATACATCTATTTTAGTTTTGCTTATTTCTTAATTTCTAGCTTCAACAGATTTGTGTGTTCGATCTTCTTGTCATCGGTCTTAGACATCCATTCTTAGGTGAATCTTACATAGTATAATATATCTAGGTAATGATAATGAACATAAACTTTCATTTTATTTTTAATATTTTAAATAATGTGTTAATTATTGTGTTGTATTCTCCATCAACTACTAAGAGGTACTCTATGGATCAATGTGTTCAGATGTACTTTTTCTCCTCTTTACATGTGTTGATATTAGGGTAATCAAGTTTACTTTTCAGGTTTGAATTATGGTTTTTAACCTTTGTATTATGCCAAAATAATGATAGTATATTTATTCACCACTCTACTATTTTTCTCTCCCCAAGTCTCTAATCAAGGTTTCTTGTCACTTTTTTGCAAATCTATTTTTTATAAAAATTCATGTTCTTTTTCAAACTGATCTCAAACTATAAACAATCATTACAAACCATATATAATTTATGTGGAAATCATTATTATATTTATAAATCATTTTGAAATTTATAGTTTCATTGATAATTGAAAATTTTATCATGCTTTTACTGAAGGATACTATTCATAAAAAATGGGTTTGGAAAACCACCTTTGATAAATGACAATTTTCCCATACAATTTCTAGTTTTTAGATAATACATGTAGTTTTGTAAAATTAGTTGATTTGAATTTATTAAAAGGGATATATTTTTAATGTGGGGAATTTTTTATTTATTTTTTATTAAAAATAATATATTGTATTGAATTAATAAGGACACATTAAAAGGAGAATATTGTGTTTGTCTTGCTATATACTTATTTCACAATCAATTTTGTTTGTCGAAGAATGAAGGGTGAGGTCTAGTTTTATAGGTATCCAAACCCCCTCATAATAAAATAATATTTATCTTCCCTTCTTGTTCACATTTAACACTTGCTCTGCTTAGAGGTCATCATCTGCATAATGGAGGTAGATTTTATCAAGGAGATGGGACTTGTTACTGAGCATAGTTAGTTTTCTATTTTTTCTCTTTTGGGGGGTGTTTTTCCTATATTTTTTATCCTTTTATCTAATTTATGAGATTTTATATGTACATGGGTACCTCATCATGATTTATTTTTTGGATCCAATTATTTTACCCACCTGATCTATGCTTAAAGGGGGGTGTTGTTGTAGGATATTTCTTTTCCTACCATTTAGCTTGCTTAGTTTGTTTTGGTACATTGGATAAATTTATCCCACATGTATTAGGATGTTGTCTCCTTTAATTTATTACACATATGTATGGGAAGTTATTCTCACATGCATCATATGGTTATAATTCTCCTAACTTCCACCTATATGTACATCCCTTTGTAAGATTTATTGATATGGAATATATGGAGTCTTTTGGATTGTGATGAGATACTTAGCTAGGAGATGTGTAAGTTGTGAGATATGAAAACTTTGAGAGTTTTAATATTTATGAGCTTAGTGATATATAATATTTGATCCTTTGTTATACAATCCATCTTCATTTTTGAATACATCTATTACAGTTTTTCTCATTTCTTGATTTCTAGCTTTAACATATTTGTGTGTTTGATCTTCTTGTCATCGGTCTTAGACATCTATTTGGGATTCCATATGAAAAATGGTCATATTCCCTTATAAGATGTATGTGTAACACCATACTACCTTATAGGCACCCATAATTTAAAAATTCACTGTGACTAAATCATAAACACAAAATTCATTAAATAAACTACGTTGAGTCATAAATTTAATTTTTTTAATTCTAAAATTATTTTGATCTTAATTTGGCATAATTTTATGAGCACAAATTTTAATTTAAGTTTTTTTATTTTTTAAATGAATATAGGCAAAGTTAGTACCATGCCTTAAAAAAATCATAATAATAAAACCATACATCTAAAAATTAAATCATAATATCTAGTGAACCTTGATCAATTAATTTTTTTAATAAAATGGATTTGGGTGAATTGGAATTTTTATAATAAAATAAAAATTGTTTAAATAAACTATCCCTTCTTGGGATTAATAAAATCCATGTAAATGACCAATATGAATAAATATTTTAATTTTATTTTTGATATACTATAAAAAAATATTGATTGACATTATCCATACAAATTTTATAATTAGATTTTTAAATCATAAAAATGTTATTTCATTACATTTACATATCAGCACATCAAATTAAACATTGAGAGTTTGAAAATATTTAATATTGAGATCTTTACCTTAGTTGGTCCATTCACCATTTTTCTCACTCACAATCTATAAGAGAGCCCCTATTATCTTGAGAACATAAAAAAAATTATATAAATATCCCTATTTCAATCTTATTCATCCTTATTCAACCTTTAGGCTCCTGTCAAACTTTTTCCAATAGTATTTATCCTTTTAGGACAAGTCCACATTAAGTTAGATAGGGTCACACTACAGTCTTGTCTGCTAATGTGGCCTTGTCCCCTGTGCTCTAATGCTTAATTTTTATAATTGAGACACTTTGCAACAAGTCTCCCACTCATTTTTTAAATTAAGTTAGTAAAAATATTCCAAATATTCCCCTATATATGCACATCAATGCTTCTCCAAATATATCTAGCAATCATTTGGTAATTCTACTGCATACTAAGCAAAAGAACATTATTTATTCCAATTTTAATTATTCACTATTCTAAAAATCATAGACCAAGTCTAAATATATTTTATTATAGGTTAATGGAATCCATCATAAAATGTTTCAATCATTAATTTAGATTCAATAATATAATTTCACAATCATGGATCACACAATCACCCTAGAAGGGAGAACTACATCAGCCTGAGACCCATTTGGGCTATTTATGTAGTAATTAAATTATGTGAGGATTTTAGAGGATAGATAGTTACTCCCCTTAACTTTTTACCCATTTTAATTTTATCTCTATCTTGGTTTTTGTGTAAGAGATAAGGTTTTATATTTGTAGGTATTTTATGTGGCTACATAAAGCACATAATTTATTAGTCAACCCTAAAAAATAGTCATACATATTAGGTGTATAATAAACTAGGATGAAATTTTAGTTGATAAGTAAGGCTACATTTTCCCCTATCATCCTTCTACAAATTTATCTAATCATAGTTTAAATTCTTACATTCAGTCATAACATAGTTTTAGATGATTAAATTTCTATTTATATGTTAAAATAGTCTTTTACACTTGATAAATATCTCTCAAGGCTCTACACTTCAGTTTGGAATTCCTTGAATCTATAAGGCTTTAATTTACCACCTCATTAATTCTAATTAATTATTTCTTAGTCCAACCTTGATTACTCACATTTCTAGATCACTTATAATCATAGAATTCCTAAAATACACACACACACACACACACACACACACACACACACACACACACACACACACACACACACACACACACACACACACACACACACACTTCAATATCAATTATGAAAAATTAATATCTTTCCTCCATCTTGGATAGTTGCATTTAGGATAGGAAAATACTGTCGACACTAATATCCTTGCTCTAATGCAATTGTAATTTCCCTAAAAACACTCAAACTTGAAAATATTTTGATGTATTAGGGTTAGCCTAATAATTTAATTAACCCTTTTATGAGGATCATTTCAAAATAAATAAAATAAATACAAGTCAAAGCCAATTCATTTAGACATAAAGTAATCACATCTCAAGCTTAGACATGCTATTCAATTTCAAAGTGCACAACTAATTTATCTTATCCTATTCATCTTTATTTACATATCATTCATAGGAAAAATCATACTATAGGTCTAAAACACTAAAATAATATCCCATGAGCCATGTTTTTCAAATTATAAGATAGATTATTACATGCATTCACATATAACATTTTACACTGTGGTTCACACATACTAATTCATAAAGGATAATTACCTATGTTTGAGGCCTATTTGAATTAGTGGTTATGTAAGTAAATCTTCATGACAGAGGGGTCTTTGAGGTCAATTCGACATTGTGATCCCACTAATTCATTTTTGGAAAGGTGACCTAACCTAAGATGGAGAGCTAGGGGTTGAGATATAAATAATGATACGTATCATGTACATGAGATACAAATACATCAAATGAAAGGTGATTGAAAACCTATAAAGACCTAGGTGTTGGCATTTTAATACAACAAATATTGTGTATAGGATAGTTTCATCAAGATTAAAATAGTAGTGTTGATGCAAGTGTACATAGGTCAACACAAATGTCCAGGTAGCTAGAAAGAATATTTTTCAAATCTAATAATTGGTTCTTAAACATCAAATAGATTATTTCCTCACCTATACACCTCAGATATTTTTATGCATCAGTACATAAGCTAAGTATTATTTCTTCTTCATTATTACATAATCAAAATATTATTTGTCATTTTACTTTATACATTTAACATTTTTCATAATTCAGCATTAAAATTGAATATCATAAACTAAATTATTTAATTGGACTGATTTAGAAATAGTTTACTTCACTCTTTAATATCATATTCCCCCATAACCCTTGATTCTAAAAATGAATAAACATTAGGTGAATTCAACATCTAAGTCTTCTTATGCAAATATTAGTTGGATCTAGGATTTTTTGCCTCCTAAGGTACTTACTTGCTATTTTCATTTAGATTTGTTGTATTTTTTGCATGAAACCTAGGCATAGTGCTAGAATAGGTGGACTTTCTATTGAATATATTGAGCTTCCCCTTTGACCACCTAAAATGTATCAATATAATGTATCAATCTAATACCATGTTAAATTCTCTTAGTAATGAGAGTGAAAATAATGATAATGAGCCACGTACTAAATTTTTTTTATAGAAGATATATTTGATCACGAGGATAATGAAAATTAATGAGTAAATCATAAAAAACCTAAATATATTACATTATTTCCTAAGCATATTTGCAAAAATCTTGAAGATATTCATAATATACTTCATACTATATTAACCACTAAAACATTAAAAATCATTGATGAACAATCATGTGCATCTATTGATCATGTTATTAGAGCTATAAGACATCCCCATATTCCTATTTATCTCCCCTCGAATAAAACATTACATACTACATCTATTGGGTGCATGAATTATGTGTTTAAATCATTATTCCCTAAAATTAATATACTTATTTCGACATCTTCCATGGGAACCATTAACATGTCAATCCAATTACCAGTTTCAATGACTATTTCAACATAAGTGTTTTCATCCCCTTTGGTGACTTCTCAAACTTCAAACCTTAGTGGTCAAAATTTGTAATATCTTGTACAAATTATAAAACTCATAGAATCTAAGGTTACCAACATTGAAAAAAATTATATGAAATCACCCTATGCTATTAATTCACAAGATGTATTGAATAACCCTCTTTCACTTAAGACATATTTGAACCCTTTACCAACTAGTTTTATTGCACCCAAGTTCACACTTTATGATGGCAAGAGTGATCCTAAAAAACATCTTCAACCTTTTATATTACATCCATTTGTTGTGATTATAATGAAAAATGTTTGACCAAATTATTTTCAAGAAGCTTAAAGGACTATGGTTTGAGATGGTTCTTTGATCTACCAATACAATCAATAAGATCATTAAAATCCTTAGATGATCAATTTTTAACACATTTTTCAATCAAAAATATTGAAAATATGTCATATGCATAAATTTCCAATATAAATTAAGGAACTAATTAATGGATATGACTTGAGATATAAGATAATATTGGCCAAAATGACAAATCCAATGGTAGATGAAGTATTTGAAGACATATTCAAGCAAAGTTTGCTTGTTCCATTACATGAGTCTATTATTTTTAAGAAATTCAAATATTTTGGTGACTTATTACATATTTTATTAGATACACAAATAAAACTTATTCCATTAAACAAGCTTAATTATTTAGATAACACACCAACTGCATCTAATAACAAGTTTCATATCAAACCAAGTTACAAGGTAAAATTTACTGAGGCTAAAAATGACACAACTACCACAGTTAATAAAGTGTCTCAAAAAACTAATAGGCTCATCTTATCTAATACACATAAGAAAGAATTTAAATGATTACCTAGGTCTCCATATTAATTACTTCTAATTATAATAGAGTGTCATCTCATATCTCTCCCTCCTCCTATGGTGGTTGACATGAGTCGACCTTTACCAAAAAGATATAATTCCAATGCCTATTATGACTATCACCAATGTTTGGGGCATTATATGAATACACATTATAAACTAAATCACAAGATATAAGACCTTATTGATAGTGAGAAACTTATATTTGAGGATCTTCCCACAAATTTAGGATCACAACTAAATGATCATCACAAATAAAATATATTCAATAATTCTTTGCAAGGTTAATTATAAGATAACTCTAGATGTGAAAATGGAATATCATGCACATCCCCTCCATCACATTATGGGAACTAGTTATATGGGATTATTATTACATTTATATGTGATATAACTCTTATGATTAGGAGACCTTATATTTCATTTGATGATAATGAGATTTTGGATGATGACTCAAATCTTCACTCCTTATTTATCAAGGTATATATTGATCATCAACCTATATATAGTGTTATGATTAACAATGGTGCTAGTGAAAATGTATGTACCATGACATTACTCACACATTTTGGATACACACATGATTATATATTCCCTTCAACTAAAATGATAAAATCATTTTATGGGAAGATAAAACAAGTTTTTGGTGAAATTGATTTACTTCTTCATATTGCTTCAGTACATGTGACCACTACCTTTCAAGTTATACCACAATGGGAGTCTTTGATATGTTATTAGGATGTCTTTAGATACATAATATATGTATAGTACTTTCCATAGTGCATGGTTATCTTAATTATATTCATGGAAATAGAGTAATTATAGTTTTAGGGATTTTATATGAACATCCTTTACAATAGATAAATTTTATTCCACAATATTTGATCATACAACCTACTAAGGTTAATCATGCATTAAAAGGTAATCAATAGGAAATCCCATTTCTTAGGCACCCCATGCTTGAGATTAATTTTCATTAGATATAGACAATAAAATCTTGAAAATCCTCATTCACACCTCTATAACCTATCCATTTACCTACATCATAACACCATATTTCAAAATTGGTAAAAATACCCACTATTTCACTGGGGAAACTATAGTGTAAAAAATAGTGGGTTCTATGAACCCCTAAACCTTCTATTACTACTTCAAGACCACATAGTCCTTTGAAACATACATAGAGAATCAAAGATGTTACACATTTAGATTTAACACATATACATTATCCTTGGTAGCATGACTATTTTATTATACCACATTTAGAGTATAAAACACCCTATGAACATTCTTTATATGGTATCATCACTTAAAAATATATTTCCAGTAATTCAAAAAAAATAAATAAAAAAAAAATCAAATATTTAAAAAAATTACAAAAACATTCAAATTATTCAAAAATACCAAAATCATTTAGTATTTCACATGTTTTCTAGCCTTTACATATGTTATTTACTTTATGTTAGTAGATATCATATCATTTATATACACACATGTTTCATAGGTACTTGAGTGAGATACAAGCATCCATTAGACCCATGATACTCAAAAATGTAGATGTTGGACTTTCCAATGCCATACAATATTTTGGGGGCATCTTGCTTCTATATGATCATAATTGACATGGGTTCTATTATTTTCTAGTCATTTTCCATTATATTACTAATTTTATATATCTTACACATGACTATACTTGTGTTATAATATTACACCATGTATTTTACATGCTACTCTATATGACATTTCTCTAACATATATATGCATAGACTAGTATGACATTGTTCCATAACATGAGTACTAGGACCAAGTGTGTGATGGACAACTGAGTTTGGTTCTGTAGAGTGAATGTGTGGAGAGTATTCAAACAAAATAATAAAAAACACATCTTAATTTCAATAAATGAAACTTATATTCATAAATCAAATAATAGAGAATACAAAGTATAATGTCTACAATGTGTGTATATAGAATAGATGCATGGAGCAAACTAACTATGTTAGTGTTGTGTAGTTGTATTATTATTTGGCTAGACACATAAGTTACACCCACACACACACACACACACACACACACACACACACACACACACACACACACACACACACACACACACACACACACACACACACACACACACACACACACACACATAACATACACAATACATGAGTAGTATTGACCACTATATAGCTACCAAAGAGGATGTTTTTAGGTGCATCGATCCCATATCAGATGTGGTAGTTAGAAATGGTATGAATAATTAATGTCCAAGTTGTATTCAATGATTCCCAATCATTTGATCCTCAATTGGTATTTAATGTCTAGTTGGGTCATATTTTAAATCATGTGGTCAGGGTAGGATGACACTTGGTTGAACTAAGGTGAGGCCCAAAAGAGCTAATTAGTTCATGAGCATATGCTCATGAAGTTTGCAAGGATAGATAGTATGGAGTGCATAAACTATGATCTAAGGTGAACATTACATGAAATTATATGAACAAGTGCAAGAATTATGTGTAAGGTTTTGAGAAAACTTTGGGAAAATGAGTGCACATGATTGTGTTAGAGGTGTGAGTTCTACGTTGTGTAAAAAACTAGGAGTGTGTCTAGCTACACAATGGATATATATGGATCCTTCACCCTTTCTTGAAGATAAATGGTCTCTATTACATTAGTGTGTAGATAACAGAATTGTACTTGAAGTTGATAATAAGTGTACCACTTAACTTGATCAACATATTTTCTAACCTTGACCACTCATAAAAGTTGATGTGTGTCATGGTGGGTGTGTGTACCTATCACTTTGATGATCTAGTCCTTATCTGTAGGGCTTTAGTGTTTGGGATCCAAATTAGAAGGATTTATGTCACTATTGGATTAATAAATGGTAGAATGTAAAGCTTGATAAGTTACACACTGAAGACTAGGTGCATGCCCAAGTACAGAGGTAGATCAAGAATAAAGGCATTCTCACCAAATGTGTATAGAATGGTGTGAGGACCATAGCAAAAAGGCTTGATCTTATGGTGTGGACCTTTGAAGCATTATTTCTAAAGGTACAACCAAATTTTATCACCAAATTAGAATGTATGAGGTGTGTGATGTGCATCATGACACTCCTTGTACTTTACATGTGTGTAAGAGAGGATCTATTGAACCTATTGATGAACATATTGGATGTGTCATAGAAACTTCTAAACTTTGTCTACTTCTTGTTCTTATATGTGTGACTTAATTTTAGATTATGCATGGTAGGATATGTTTATAGGTGCTTAAGGTTGAAATCTAATACATTTCTATAATGGACTATGACCTGTAGAGATGTGAAAGGCTCTATTGTAGGCATGTTGAATGTAAAAGAGATTATCATACCAAGTGTGTCCATATGCATATTTGTACATTCATAAAAGATCACTTAAATTTTTCCATTTGTCTATGGATGAAAATCTATCAATTTATCTAGTTATTTACCCATCAAGTCCCATAATGCTTGCCAAAATTAACTTATAAAGCATGGATCTTGATTGCAGATGATGGATGTTGGTAACCCAAAATGAACCCAAACATGGTTGAAAAAGGCTTGTGTAGTGCTAACTATGTAGATGTATTTATTTTAATCCATAATGATATCCATTTTATAAAACCTATCCATTACAATGAACATAGTGTCATGATGGCATTTTGTTAAAAATAACCCTATCATGAAGTCCACACTGATAGATTCCATGGTCTAGATAAAACTGGTAGAGGTGTGTAAAGTCATAACTTCTTGTTTATGGGCTTGGAAATAAAAGAAGGAATTCAATACTTGATGTGTAATTCCATGTTTTTTTGTCCATTAGAAGTTTAACTATAATGTGGATAGAGTCTTTGTCATAATGAATTATCTTGAGGTCTTGGCATAGTGTGCCTCTTAGATGAGTCATTAGTGAGGTACACCATTAGGAACATAGAGATGTTAGAGATTGTAGAGAAGCTAGTCAAACAAGTAGAACTCTTAAACTTGTTCACCTTATGTTAGGTTGGTGTAAGTTTCTATGAAGTCCTATTCATCTAAGTAGAGGGATACCCAATCTATGAAGTTATGGCCACACATGTTGAACACCATGACGAGCATGTGTAACAATAGTCAACTAAGTCAATATGTTTCTTTACTGCCCTTCCCTTTCTTGTTCTTAATCACAATATGGAACTACTATAGGTAATTCATCCATTTCATATGTTGTGAATTCTCTAAATTTTTTCATCTGCATGAACTGAAGTGTCTTATGGTCCAAATGAATAATTGTCTCCTTTCCTAGAATGTAGTGTCATCATTGATTAATTTATTTCACAATATAATTCAATTATTTATCATATGTGGAGTACCTTTGTACCATGTTGTTGAATGTCTTATATTGGTATGTGACTAGTGTCCATACTATATGAGCACTACACTGAGTGTATAGTTAGATGCATCAGTGTGAATTTCAAAGGAATACATAATGGTAGGCACTACAAAAATAGGCACTACACATAAGAATTGTCTAAGTGCATGTAAAGTTTGTTGTTTCACATGAGTCTAATAAAACTTAGAATTTAAACATGTTATTTTGTCAAGATACCAAGAGATGTGAAAGAAAACAAGGACAAACCTATGGTATAGGTTAACAAGTCTAAAAAAATCCTCAATTATGTGACATTACATAGAGAAGGCCAATTTTGGATCACTTTTATATTATCTATATCTACATGGATTCCTATGTGATCAATGATGTACCCAAGGTATTAGATATACATAATGTTGAATATACACTTTATTAAGTTGGCTTGTAAGTTGTGTTGACATAAGGTGTTGAAGACATGCAATATATGCTCTAGAAGTTCCTCCAAAATATTTTTAAAGATGAGAATTCCATCCAAGTATATGATGATAGATTTAAGGAAAGGATTGATTAGATCATCCATCAAGTGTATGAATTTGGTTTGAGCATTGGTTAGGCCAAAAGGCATGACCAATCATTCATACAATCCTTCATGTGTCTTAAATTTTGTCTTCCAAATGTCATCAAGATGGACTAAAACCTGATGGTAGCATGACTTAAATTTGATCTTGGTGAAGTACTGAGAAACTCAAAGGTATTTTAGAAGGTTTTAAATGCATGGTATGCAAGATTAAATGCAAATTCACTAGGACCCATCCTTCTTGGGTATGAGGACTATGAAGCTTCTAAAAGGTAAAGAGCTATGCCTAATATTTCCCTGATCAAGAAGCTCTTGTATTTGGCACTAAATTTCATCATTCTCCCAAACTAATGTGTGATATAAGGGGTTATTTAGAAAAGGATATATAGGAATAAAATTTATGTGGTATTTTTCTATGAAATGTGTTGGAAGGTTTGTAGGCTCTGCAAAGACTTCACTATTCTACTTTAATAAATTATCAAGATGATAATATTATGATGATGTGTAAGTGTTGTGCACTACTAGTGTGTGTTTTACCATTTGTTGTGTAGGGGTGTTATGGTGAACCATGACTAACACAAAATTTTATGCACGTGAGACAAGTTTACAACATTACTTGGTAGAGGCCAAGGTGACTTTGGTCATGGGTGGTGACTTAAATAGGTGGTAGAAATGATCGTATACATAAATAATATAACATTGTGGCTTGGATTGATATGTAGCTTTGTGGTCATATAGATATGGTCTCCCTAGTAATATGGCATAGACCTTTAGAGGTGTGATGCCATGAATGATGTTATCCTCCATAGGCTTGACCTTGAACTATAAACTACACTATTATTGAACCTGTATATCATTCCCTTACTATAGCCACCCCAAATAATATGGCTTAGAGTGTGTAGTAGTGGTAATACCAAGGTTTTGAAATATTTATTGCACAATGATATTATTTTAATTACCACTATTTATGATTATATGTAGAGGCTAACCCTTCACCTAAAAATTTGTGTGGAAGAGATGTTCACAGTCTTCATAGATGTCAATCATAGTGGTATTAGTGCTTAGACAAAAGACATCTAAATCAGTATTATCCATTAGTGTGGGTCTTGATGTAGATTGTGTAAGCAAAGACTATTTCACATAGCATTTAGATTCATTATGGGTGGATGAATGATGGTGATGACACCACACATCACTAGAATTCTTATTTACTTTATCTAAAGTAGAAGGTGTAGTAGCCTTAAAGTATTGCATAGTCTTTTGAGGCTAATCACTTTTACAAGGGTAATACTTTTGCACAATTCATTGTGATGTGGATTTGTGTGAGAGTTGGGCCTTGTAAACTGTATTGGATAAATATGTGTTATGATATTTAATATTTTTAATGGATTTGATCTTGGTGGCACTGTGACATGTTAATCCCAAGGTGTCAAAATTAAAAAAACTCTAAATTTACATGGATATAAGGTGAAATTATAATGGTGTACTTTAACACCTTATGTTGTTCACTCAATTTATCTTGTAAGAACATATAGTTGTCATGTAATATGTTGGCATAGTCCTCTAATGACTTCTCCTTAGGTATGTACAATTGTTAGGACTTGATGTATTCATAATCAAAGTGTTAGAGAGGGTAGTATTCCTCCTTCAATGCATCAACAAAAGTCTTCCATGATTTGATTGGAATTAATTCTAATGTGCACTTCTCAATGAAGGTAACCCAGTAGTAAATAACTAGAATGGATGTATTTAGTACTGTGAAGGTGATATTCTTAGCATTGGTGAAGTATTTGACTAAGAAGTATGCCTTGAGTTGTTGAATCTAGGCATCTACTACTTTGGTGTCAATCTTGCCTTTGAATAGAGGGATTTCAAAATTGACTTATACTTTAAAGGGGGTTTGATATTGAGACCATTATGGAGCATACTATTGAGATGAATGGGAAGGTTTTGGGTTGAGATATATCATAAATTCATGAAACTGAACAAAAATTTTAGTGTATTATGTCTCTAGTGCATCAATGATAAATATCCAAACCTCTAAGGTTTCATCAAGTTTATTTTGAGTATCAACCATATTTATTTTGATATGGTTTTATTTTGGAATATTTTAAATAAAAATAATGGTTAAACCTTCTCTCTTATTGTGCTCATGTGGTTATAGTCATAAAAAATAATAGAGTATAGCTGTAATACCAATGATCTACACCACAGGGATTAGGACTGCATGTGTAAGGGACAAGCAAGTATGGTTGTGTATAGTGAATGCATGGAGAGTATTTATATGGAACAATCAAACACACATTTAATGAAGCAAAAGTATTACTTGCAACAAATGCAACTTCTATTAATAAATTCAAGAATAGGGAATATAGAGTATAATGTCTATAGTGTGTGTATATAGAGTAGATGCATGAAATAAGATAACTGTGTTACCACTATGTAAGATGGCATATGATTTGGATGTTCTTTTATTTATCTAGATGTATATTTTATATATATAACATGCATAGTAAAAGATAAATATCTACTACTATATAGCTACCAAGGAGGATGTTTATAGGCACATAGATCTCCTATCAGATGTGGCAATTGGTAATGTTGTAAGAGTTAATGTGTAGGGTAACTTTAATGATTTCTAATCTCATGATCCTTGATTGGTAGCTAACAGCTAGTTGGGTCACATTTTTAATCATGTAGTTAGGATAGGCTGACACATGGTTGTGTTTAGATGGGGCCTAAAGGAACTAGCAAGTCCATGATCATATGCTCATGAATTTTATAGGTATACATAGTGTAGAGTGTGAAGATTATGATATGAGGTGAAATTTTCACAAAATTATAAGAGTATGTGTAAGACTTATACATAATGTTGTGATAAAACTTCAATCAAAGGAATGTACATGATTGCATGAGATGTGTAATCTCTGCACAATAGAACAAATGAGTGTTTTTGCCTATGTAATGGCTACACATAGATCAAAAATATGTATGCTAGTTTTTTATGTCTCATTACTTCATATATTTACATTAGCTTACTTAATTTTACTTATTTTTTTATTCTTTATCTTTCTTATGGAACATTTAAACATGTTCTTTTCTTGTTGTCCATAGTGGCTGATTTGGTGTATGGACATTTACACATGTCACTCACTTTTAAAATCTCCTTACCACAAAATGGGGGGAATATTAGTGGGGGCATGTCATAAAGTACATGACTCCACATACATAAAGTTGACATAATGGGTAGAATTTGATTTAGACATACATTTGGGACATAGTTTTTTATATATGTGATACATATTATATATGTAATAGATTAGAGGTTACATTTTTATATATACCTTAACTTGAGCCATATTTTAGGTGTATATGAACCAGACTATAGATTCACTTTTAGATTATACACACATTGTATTGACCTTACCAAGAGTGCAATGTTTGAGCATTATCTGCTATAACAATGGACTATTTTTTATTAGTGTGATCAAGATTTTGTGCACTCTATGGACTTGGAACTATTATTCTATTATTATGGTTTGATATGGTTACAACATTTGAATTAGATGAGATTGGATATATTGGTTATACTTGAGTTTTATGATTGAGATTTTGTTTTCTCAATGGACTTGGAATAATTTATCCTTATACCAAATTGGGAGCATGATCACCCTCTAATTATCTTCTTTGCATCTCCAAGGTTCATTTGTGAACCTCTCTCTAATGATTTAGAAAAGAATCATATTTACAAAGACAAACTACCAAGGGTCAACATTGTTTCATCAACACACAAGTGTACTCCTATCTTGCTTTCTTTATTTCAAGTAATTTTAATTACTCAATTTTATATTATATGCATTAATTATATAATTAACATGTTCGTAGTTATAGGTCATTCACATAAAATAATTTAAAGTGGGATAAATAAAATTAAAGGTGTGTTATACACACTATATTACATTTTATTTCCTTTAACCTAGTAATTTCATCAATATCTCTTAAGGCTCTACCCTTCAATTTGACCTTACTTGTATTTGAAAGGTTTGCATTCACCATCTCACTAGGTATACTAGCTTATTTATTAGTCCAAACTTAATTAATTTGATTATCCAAATCATCTATAACCATATATTCCTAAAATATAATATACATCTTTCACTAATAGTTACATAACCTCAACAACTTTCCTCCATCCTAGACAGTTACATTCAGGACATGATAATAGCATTGACTCTATTGTTCCTACTCTAATGCAATTTTCCTTGCCCTATAAGCACTCAATTTTTTAAATATTTTTATGTGTATGGGTTAGCCTAATAATTTCATTAACTATTACATGAGGATAATTTCAAAATAACTAGTATAAATAGTTTTCAAATCCAATTCATTTGGACATCAAGAAATCACCTCTTAAGCTTAGACATACTACTAAATTCCAAAGTGTACAAATAAGTTATTCTACCCTATTCATGATAATTTAATATAAATAATATGAGTAGTTATACTACTAAATCAATAAAATAACAACTCATGAGCCATAGTTTTCAATTTATAATCTATATCATTGCATGCACTCGTATATAACATTATACACTAATATTCACACACATACCAGCACATAGTGTATAACTACATATATGTCTGAGTCCTTATTTAGAGAAGTGTATATTTAGGTATTTATCATTGATAGTGAGGTATTTGAGTTTAATTCAACACCATGATCTCACCAACCCATTTTTGGCAAGGTATCTTAACTTAAGGTGAAGATCCAGGGTTTGATCTATAAACATTGATATAGATCCTATGCCTAAGATCTATATAAATCATACAAAAGTGATAAAAAACCTATAAATACCTAGGTGTTTGAATATTGATATATTAAATACTCCATACATGATAATTACATCAATATTTATATAGTGACATCGACTCAAGTGTCCATAGATCAACACAAGTGTCCAAGCAGCTAGAAAGAATATTTCTAAAATCTGACGACTAATTCCAGAACATTAGATAGTTTGTTTCCTCACCTGTACATATTATATTTTTATATTCATAATTACATATGATAATTATTATTTCTTATTCATTATTACAAATCAAAATACTATATGGTATTATACTTTCTAAATTTAACATTTTTCATAATTCATCACAAAAATTGAATATTATAAACTAAATTATTTAATTATTATACTTTAGGAATATTTTAATTCACTCTTGAATATCATATTCCCCATACCCATTGATTTTAAAAAGGGTTAAAGAATAGTACACAATTCATGCCAATCTATTTTTAATCACAATTAATAATAAAATATTTGTTTTAGGGAGGTTTACATATCTCTAGGCCCTTCTACTATTTTTAGCAAATTCCAAATTTTATAGCATATTGTATTTCATTATAAAATATGTGTATTATAATATTTAAATTTAAATATTTAAATATTTATTAATCCAATTCACTTAAATTTTAAATATGTTAAACATTTTGGTGAACCCATTATTTTTAGAACATTTTGCTTGTTTGCTTAATTTTTGTCCTAGGACATACATATTTATGTAAATTCATAACATAAATAAAATAGCCTTAAACCTTAAATAAAATCACAAAGACAATAATTCAAATTATTCAACCTTGAATTAACACTAAATAGGTTTTCTTGTCACCTTGGATAAATCCGACACAAAAGTTCTTTCTTTTGACCTCGAGTTGATTTTTTTGATATCTATACACAAAAATCTTTCAATTTTATTTATATTTATTTTTTTTGTTTTATAAACTACATTATGATAATTTTTAAACTACTTAGTGGCTTCCATGAAGGGCCACATAGTGTTTTGTTTTCAGACATCATGGCATGAAGGGTTTACCCCATTACTTATATCCATTATGCAACATTAAACATGAAATTTATTTTCCATGTACCTCATAATATATTATAAATTCTTAATATCCCTTGTTTATACCATAGGAAGCCTCTTTAATCATTTTATTTTTTATGCACTTGAGAGAAGCATATCACCTAGGGAATTTACCCTCATCATACCCTCAAAAATGGGATTAGTGGGATACAAGCATGGTTATACCTCTGTAATTAATGTTCTAAAAATTTGGGTTGACACTGATCAATGAATGAGAAAGTATAATTGAGATCCCACACAATCATTCAAACCCTTGCCTAGATCACTCTTATATCTTGTTTTTTTCTTGTATTGTATTCATAAATATTATCTTTGATTAATTCATAATATGCTTATAATAAGATCAATGAATGAATATTTATTTCATATATTGCATAAAATTATAAAATTCATTGTTACATCTTATATTTCCTCCCAATATAGTATTGATTATGTTTTTACATGGATTTAATGTCAATGTAATCAAGAATCTACAATAAATAATATTAATTCTCAAGCTTTCCTTATTATAAATGTTTGCACTACCATATCATGCCACTATTCTTTTCTTTTATGAAATATGATATGACTAGGGAATAAGAGGAATAATATGTATGTGTTATCTAAAATATTCAACTTCATGACATTCCTCATTGTAAATTCCATGCCCACTTGAAGGGTGCACCATGACTATCATTTAAAAACCCAATACAAAGAAACAATTTAGTCCAACCAATCAAGTGCAATATCTTCATGAAAATCTAGAAAAGGTTGATTCATTATTATATATTGTTAGAGATAAATTAAAAAAGATCCAAGATAGTTCTTCCAATGTTTATACTTCTACCATTGAATCCATTCCCATTTCTACAATCATAACATCATTCCTTCATTTTAGATCATCACTTGGTCTCCAAAATGTATCTATGCCTATGCATACTCATAATAATTATACTCCTCCTAGTACCTCTCAAAATTCTACTTTTGTGCATGTATTGATTGTCTTACAAACTATTTCTCATTCTAGCCCCTCTATGGACTCATGTTCCTTGTTGCATAGCCTATTGGCACCTAAAATTACATCCTATCCATTACCATTTGAATTTTTGGCTACTAAGATTCCTTTTTATGAAGTCAAAGTTGATCATGAACTTCATTTGTGTGCATTCCATGTAACTTTTCTAGACTATGCATATAATGAAAAATTGTTAACAAAGTTATGTCCAAAAAGTTTCAAATAATATGATCTTAGATGGTTCTAATATATTCCTCTTAAATCATTAAAGGATTTAAACCCTTTGTAAAATAATTTTTTAACTCACTTTTTCATCAACATTGGTGGAAAGTTATCATATACTCAAATTATAAAGCTCAAGAAAGGGTCTAATGAAATAATTAGTGTATATGTTCTAAGATAAAAGAATATGATAGTAAAAATGACAAATCAAATGGTTGATAATGGTGTTCAATATATCTTTACTAAAATTTTACTATCTCCACTTCAATATTCAATTATGTTTGATAAATTAAGATCTTTCAATGAACTATGATATATAGTTAAAGAACATGAGGTCAGGTTGCTTACTTTGAACAAGCTTAAGTATGTTTTCAATGATCCTTCTAATTCAAATATCAAATTTCAAATCAATCCCAATTATAATAGTAAACCAAATGAAATCAATAATTAATATAAGTTTACAATTAATGTTATTTCACAACCAACACAAAAGCTTCAATTATAAACTCCACCAAGAAGTCAATTTTCAAGGCTATGTTCACTTCCTCATGTATTATTGAAAAAACTACTTGAATGAAATATTATCACTATTCCTCCACTAATGGAATTGGATATGTCTAGACTACATATAAAAAAAATTATGGAAATGCATATTATGACTGCCATAGATGTATTGGTCATTCTACAAATAATTTCTTCAATATTAAGCACACGATTCAATATCTTATTGAGAACATTATAGATATTGGAACACTACTAAAGAAGCTAGGCCAAAAATAAATGAAAATGAAAAGATAAAAATGTATAAATATCCTTCTCCAAATCACAAATCAAATAATAAGAATAATTTTGGACTACATTATACATATAATTCTCATCCTCTTTCTACATATGGAAATCCACTTGATAACATAATTGGTATAGTTATAAACAAAAAAACATCATGTCCTATGATCATATCTGATGATAGTGAAAATTTTGATGATGATTTAGATAGACATGCAATCTTTATTCAATTATATGTTAATAAAAAATCCATACATAGTTCTATGATATAGAATGGATAAAGTGAAAATATGTGCACCATAACACTCCTTTACTCTCTTGGTTATACATAACAAGATTTATAAGATACTTATAGAGTTGTAAAACTATTCTATGGTAATACACACCATACTCTTTGGAATATAGTGCTACCTTTATAAGTTGTCCCTCTCAAAATTCCAACTATTTTTTTAGTTATACCAAGCACAAGGGTCTTTGACATGCTATTGGATGCCCTTGAATACAAAATAGCAAAACAATACTTTATATAGTACATAAATGTCTAAAATATATTCATGATAATCAAGTGGTAAAAATTTTAGGAATCCAATACAATTATCCATTGAAAAAATGATTTTTATTTCTTATATAGAGCAGCTCCTATCACAATCATTGGGCATGGCAATGGAATAGTCTACCAAACTATTCAATAGCATGATTTAAATATTCCAAATCATGTTATAAAATTAGTTTATCCATATATTCATGAGTATGAGCATATTAAAAAATAAATTTCTACATCCACTTATGATCATGATATAGTTACACATGAGCATATTTTGTTAGTTCAAAAATGTATGGCACATTCTCCTAAGTAGAAAGCAACACATAAAAAGTGATCTCCATCTCGTAGCTAATAATAGTTTATTTAGAGAGTTTCACCATATGTATGTCATATTCCACTTAGTTAGATCTAAAATAATGTGTCTATTGTAATTATATAATGAGCCATTTTGTTTTTTATGAGATTGGCATATGATTGGATTTGTTTTTACTTTACGAGCTTCATATTTCAATATTTAAGTTTAGACTATAGTTGATTATAATACATTCAGTTATTATTTTTATAATCACCATTTAGATTCATTACTAATGATGTCACCTATGATTTTAGGTAATAATTAAGAAATTGAGCTAGGTTTAGGATTGGAAGATAATCTAAATATCATGTTAAATTCATAGAAGTAAATGAAAGTAGGGTTACTTACTGAGATAAATTTAGTTATCCACCATGATCTATATGATGTCTTTTATCACTTCAAAAAATGATGTACATAAATTATATCTATGCATTTTCATCAACCATCATTGGCTTATAGACAATTTTGATTACCTTGTGAGTATATGAATGTTTTTTTAGAGCAAGCCCATTTTATTTATTAGCTTAAGCAACATTACCTTGTTAGGGTTGCTTGAAATTTTGATGTAAAAGTATTAATGTTTTTTGTGATGCTTTAACATGATTTAATAATTCTAAGCTAAATATTAGTGTTTTGATACATAAATGATGCTTGGAAAATATATTGAGTCCCTAATAGTTTTAATCATTATGCTTTAATCACGTGCACTCTTTAGTTGTAGATATGACTGCATTGATTGATGATGGGGTCATGGGCATCCAGCTTAAAAGTTTTAATTTGACTTGGTTTTGGATAAAATAATAATTTAATGATTATTATTGTTTATTTTTATATTATTATTATCATTTGTAATTTTTTACTTTTAAGGAGGTAGTGATAATGAGAAATGAATAAGGGAACCTAGGCTTCCTCCTCTAGACCTATGTATCAACTTCTACCATGGTAGTTACAAGAGTTATTTTTGGAACCCTTATTAGAAGAGAATTAATGTCTTGGGTCACCATGGAAACTTATATAGGTATTTATGGTGGCTTGAGTTTGTTTTCAAAAAACACATAGAGAATAAGGATCACAATGTTGTTATACTATGAAAATAAAAAACATGGGAGAAAATGGAAAAGAGAAGATAAAGAGGAAAGATAAATTGTGAAATTTAGCTCATGGAGTAAGTTATTTCCTAGCTTCAAATCCTTTCTTTTTGGGTACATTATAATCTTAATGGATGTTTATTTGAAACCCTATATTTGTGTGGATGTTTTGTAGAGGGAATCCATGAGGATTTTATAAAAGCTTAGGGGTCTACTTAACCATCACCCATTCGAAAATTTTTCATATAATTATTATCCTTCATATTATAAGAGTTTAACATTATTGTAGTTAATATTATACCTAGGTTTGACCTTAAATGTGGTGAAAATTTTATTAATGGTTTAGAAGAATTTTAGGGAATAACTTGTAGGTTTTTCTTGCCCTAAAATGGCATATAGATGAAAATTATAGTGTGATACAACCATGAAGGATTCTTGTGTTCATTGGGGAATTTTAATTTTTGTGTTTTTATCTTTTTGGACTCTATGTTTTTTGTGTTTGTGTTGGTTACCTTGTTGACTATATGTAAATTAACCCTAATCTTGGTGGCCAGTGATCTCATTATTGAACATTTATCTCATTTGCTTATATAGTTTTGGGTTTCCATTCAATGTATCCTTGAAACCCAAAAATAGTGGATGGGGTGGGTAGGGATACCACCATATCTATGGGCTCAGATTTCACAATGTTTACTTTTTATTATTGTTCATGCATAAGGACTTTTTATAGGAGTGCATATCAGTTTGTGTAAACACTTGAAAACCATGCAATGCATTTCTAGTCATCCAAACACCCCTTGGCCCACTTTATCCCCCTTGGGTTAGGATTACATATTAAAATCCTTAGATTTACCCATTTGGATAAATTAATTATATAAATTAATTCAATAAAGCCTAGTTACAACTCACCTACCCAAACCCATGGCTAGTTGGTCGACACCTAGCATATAGACCATTTATACCAAAGAAATTAATAATCCTGACCTTTTAGACTTGTTATTCATGCATCCTAATGATCCCATTATAAACCTTAAACCATTTCCCAAGGAATTAAATGCCAATAATTATTGGAATTGGCTAAATTTAGCCAATTTTGACTGTCCCCTCAACCACTGATGATCAATCTTAGACCTCTAATGGTTGACTCAGACCATCGATAGTTATTTAAACTCTAACATAGGAGTACATGGTCGAAGGAGTCAATTATAACTTGACTAAAAATAAATCAGTGATTACTAGATATTTAATTTTAGGCTTCTATTTGCATGATAAATGCATGTTAAATTATTTTTTAAACTATTTTATTTCAACACTCCTTTGATCTATATTAAGATATGAAGAGGAGGCTGAATAGAGGGGGCTTTATGTGAGATATTCTTACTCCCAGGTGAATCCATAAGTTTCCTAGTGAACTAAGAACTAGGATAGATGTTTAGGGTACTTTTGTAACTCACTATCTTGAGCTAAGGTATTGTTACTCTACTAACATTACTCCAAAATCCACAACATCTTTCAGCCAACCTTAGCATTCCTCAGACAGTAACACCTAAAAGCTAAGTATCTATTTTTTATCAAGATTTATTAATTAGATTTATTTATTTTAGTGCTTGGTTCATTCCCATTCTCTTTACTTCATTCCCTATGTTGGATTTTTGAAACTCCAGACACTTCATCTCCTACCCAAAATCACCCATATGCCTATTCCAATCACCCAAACACCCAACTCCAAAACTAGATTCCTCTAATCTTTAATTTATATCTCAAAAAAAAATTTAAACCCAAAAACCACTTCTAAAACCTCTCTATAACATCCCTAATAAAATTATTTTCCAAACCAATTCCAACATTAACCATTGATGGTCACCTAACCATCGATGGTTGGCCCTAACTACCGGCGGTCATACCCAACCGCTGATGGTCACTGTGTGTCATTTTATAATAGCAAGATAATTTGACCCATATACTCATACCCAAATCTTAGTTTATGATTTTTTGTTTTATCACATAACTTCAACTTATTTTCTAAATCAAGTTTGAGTAATTTAACATTAGTATTTATTGCTTTTTCTAGTTACAATCACTTATCTCTTTTATAGCATTTCTTGTATTGCATCTCAATACCATCTATTATTAATGAAAACATATATTTTTTATTTATTATAACTTAATTATTTTAAAAGTGTGGATTTATAGCCTCCAAGGAAGCTTGTTCTTCTTAGATCTAGCTCATGCTAGGTAGTCTACCCTACTATCTCACTAATCCATCATTTTATATATTGTTTTCTTATCTACAGGTCATCCTCCATAGACAAAAAAGAGTATTGAAAATAATTTGGATTCATGCATGCATGACACACCAAGATTTTATACCACACCCCTCTTAAGTTTCTTCTTACCTTCTTCTTAGAAAATAAAATGAAAAAAATAGTGAAACATCGTGGCATGCCTGATGGGACCCTTGAGATTTTTCTTGGGTTGATAGTTATAGGACATTTAGTTACATTATAGAATATTAATTCATTTCATTATTTTATATAAATTAAATTTTCTTTATTTCCTTTCTTCCTTTCTAAAATATAAGTTCTAGTTTATTTTGCTTTCTTAGAAAAAAGTAAAAATTGTAATTTTTTTGCTTTCATTTATGAAAATCAAAAATACTCATTATAGGCCTAGTATTTACATCATCATATCTCATCTAGGTGAATATTAGTTATTTTGTATTCATTTGAAAAGGCACCAAAATTTTCTTTTGGATTAAAAGTAACTTTGCATCCATTATTTGTTTGTATTGATTAGCTCACATAGATTAATTTAATCAAGTAAATTAATCATAGTCTCACTTATTATCACACACATAATACCAAACCACACATTAAATCAAATATCAAAACATTGACATAAGGCCTAACTAGGATTTCATCACCTATAAGTCACCTTTCCTCATCTATCCTACTTGGATTTCATCATCAAGGGGAGAACCAACTTATTATACTAGATGAGTATAATCTCTAGCAATTTGCTATATTCTAGATAAGCACCCAACACCCTTATCATTATGGTGTGTGAAGTGAGGGGGTAGGCCCCAATATCAAGCCATATACTAGGTTCTATCACATATTATTGATATCCTTAACTACCTAAAACCAACCCTAGACATCCTCATCTAGTACTTGCTCTACAATCCCAAAGTTGATCTTCATAAAAATTGAGGCATACACCCAAAGAGAGATAAAAGGTATCTTAGGATTTTAACACACTTTAGTGTATGCATTATTTTCATAGATATATTTTTATTTTTATTGCTTCTCTTTTAGGTTGTGAGAACACTTTTATCTTCCTTTTCCCCTTATTTGCATGGTTTTAACTAGAAAATAGCTAAGAAACTAAGCAAATTAGGATCTACCTTCCAACCAACCATCTTCTTCTCCTTCATCCATGAAATACATATATAATATAGAAGGTTCTCCCCATCCTTCTAGAAGTCCTAGTATCCCTCAGATGGTTGCCCAAGGTGATATGGATTTCACCACCTTTTTGGATAATAACCTTATATTCCTCCAACACTACCTTAATACCATGTTTTATCATACCCCCAATTTAGTTCCATCTATTGATCCAACCTATGGTATTCCATCCCATAGTATGGGTAGCACCTCTATTTTCACCATTTCTACCCAACCCTTAGTCACCCAAACATCTTCATATAAAAAAAATCCCTCTAATACCACCATTTAAAACTAACCCATCCAACCAACCAACACCCAAAAACCTTCTACCCCAACCAATAACTCTTATAGTATAGGAGCAACCCAACCTTTGGTCACCTATACTCCACTTACCATTAGAGTACCCTTTACTAGTATTTTCACCCTTCCTCTTATTATCTCCAACCTACCAACCTCCACTTCATTCTAAAGCTTGATGTTTTCCATACCTTCTACCCTTCCACCCATTAGTACCAAGGTTACCACTCATCCTCAACCTATCAACCCAACCATACCTCCAACCCAACCCATACCAATTCCTCAATAAGTGCCCATTTCACCCAATCCAATTTATATTCCTAACCCACAAAGGTATGTGGCTCTACCTTCTACCCAACCTCCTATATCCACTTACCCATTCATGGAATCTTCCCAACCATCCATTTCCACATACTAATATGTGGTATCCTCTCAACCTTCCACTAGCTATATGTATGTTGCACATACCTAATGCTAACAGAACATACCATACAACTATGGGAATTCACAACCACAAATCGATTTAGTTAAGATGTTAATGGAAAAGATGACAAATTTGGAGTCATCCATTTTTGGCGCCCATAACCTCTTATCATATGATCAAATTTACAATGAACCAATTCATCTATCTATCCCAATACGACCTTATCCTCCTTAATGGGAACTTCTAAAATTTTCAAAATTTTAGAGCAAGAAAGATCCTAAGTAACATCTTATAGCATTTAAACACTCATTTTATTTGATTTATTATGATGATGTTCTCCTTATTCACACCTTTCCCATGTCCCTATCTGATCTGACACTAGATTGGTATAGTGCTATTTTGAAACACTCCCCCTTTTCTTTTTCCCAATTAGCTCAAACCTTCTTAAATCATTTTTCCATAAATATATCTATGAAAGTTTCCATCACCAACCTATACTCCATTTGGAAATTTGAGGATGATTCAATTGTTAATTTCATAGCCTGTTGTAAAGGTTTAATAAACCAACTCTCTTTATCTTTTCCCCAACTTGAGTTGATTGATATTTTCTCTCAATCTTGTGCCAAACATATTTCCTCCACTTTATAGGTTTAGACTTTCAAGCCCTTTAACGAGGCTTTCACCATGTCATAGAAATTAGAGATTAGAGCCATTGATGATGGGAACCTAAAATTGATAAATAATAATTCTAATTTTAATTCAAATGAAACTTCCTCCTATAAAACCACCAACCACTCCAACACCAAAACCAAGGGAACTGTGAATGTAGTTGTCCTTAAAACCGCCCCTCCTCTAGTTAACCAATCTAATTCTTCTAATTCTTCCAACCAAAATTATTGAAACCAAAACTATAACAACCAAAATCAATATAATACACTAAGGGAGTCATATGCCTCAGTATTGAAAAATTTGTTTAAATAAAATATCATACAACTTCCTCTAATTAAACCCCCATAGCAATTTGATTCCTCTCATCCTATACCCAAATGGTATAAGGAGAATGAATTGTGTGGTTACCATTTTATCATTGGGAATGATGTTAGTAGGTGTAATACTTTTAAAATCATTATCTAAGGGTTGATTGACAAGGGGGAACTTGTGTTGGATAACCCCAATGCACCCTTAAATTAGTCACTTGATATTCTTAGGTAGCCATTCCCCAATCATGCCCATTCCATGAATAATGAAAAAAATAAAGAAAAATCCTCTCACAACCGTGATGTCCATACCATTAATGTGGTTCTTAGTGAGCTCATTTTTGAGGAAACCATTTCCCAAACCACTTATTCTTCCGCTCACTTATTGAGATAGTGGAGTCACCTTCTATTCCTTTAGAAACTTAATAAAAGGAAGCAACTATTCCCCTTTTTCCACTTATTGAGGTAGTGGAGATACCAACCTCTCCTTTGGAAGACATACCAAAGGATTTAACCATTACCATCATACCTTTCTCTTCCAACATAGAGCAATCCACTCTTAATTTGGAAATCATTCTTAAGGAATATATCACCTTACCTACCCCACCCATGAAAGAATCACCTTCCAAAACATTTGAGCCTTTGATTAAGGAAAAGGAAAATGTAACCACTCCCTATCTCAACCCATTTTCTTATCCTTTGAGTCCAATACTGAAGGAACTAAACCCATCTATAAGCCTTTCTATATACTTGTTCAAAAATTGGAGTTCTTATCCCAACCCAACATGGATCGAGCCACATTTTGGCACCATTTTGGGCTTCCTTATCCAACCAAATGAGATCCTCCAACCTTATCATTACTAACACAACCTTCAACTTCTACTATTGAACTTACCAGCATCCCAACCAAACCATTATAAACCTTTACCTCTCAAACAATAGTTAAACCAACTCAACCCAAAGTAGCCTAAGTACCTTCTATCATCCCAACTAAGCGCATAAAAAACCTAGTCATGATCCCTAATCAGAGTCTTGCTCACCCACCATTAAATTTGGATTTTACTCAAAAAAACACACCAAATAAACTCTAAGTTAAACCAATCAAGAAACTTGATCCACTAAGGATCCCAAAATCCAAAACCTTGCCTCCCATTTCTACCTTGCCTTCCATTTTATGACCACATCCTTCTTCCATATTGGGACCTCACCCCTTTATTCTGGTTAAAAGGACAAATCTTATAAATGCAACCCAAACCAAACCTCCTCTTTTCTCTATACCTCTACCTATTATTTCCATGCCTTCTACCTCCAAACATTCCACCACCAAGCCTTCTACTTCTAGACCTTCTATTTCCAAACCATCTACTACCATGCCTTATACTTCTAAACCTTCTAATTCAAAAATATCTACCTCCAAACCATTAACTTCCAAACCATCTACCCCAATTCCACCCACCAATAATATTCCATCACCCAAATCCCCTATGTCAAGCCTACTCCTAAGAAGGTTTCCACCCCAAATTTCAAAACCAAAACCTCCACTCCATTGCCATTATTGCTTGAGTCTTACTCAACCATATTTCAAAGGTTATTTTAAGCCTCTTGCTTGACCTTGCCACACATTAAACTATTAGACCCACATAGTCCTAAACCATATTGGTTCAATGATAATATGGTATGCTCATACCATAGAAAACCTAGGCATGACACGGAGAACTATAAAGCTATCCAAGTCCTAGTCTAATAGTTATGTGATGAGGATGACCTATTTTTAGATGAACTCCCATGATCCCACCACTAATATAAGAACCAAAATTAACCACCCAACACTTACCTACTCCCACACTCTCATCTAAGAGTGAGGAGGAACTAAAGCAGTCTTTTAGCCCAACTCTTCTCTAAATCCATAACATCCATGTGGTTACATAATCACAAGCCCAACAAAAGGATAAGAGGAATGAAAAGGTGTCCATTCTATGGACATACCATATGAAAAGGTAACCACCCAACCAAACCCAAACACCTTCACCTTCACCCAAACTCAAGGTTTCCATCTTGGGAGCCTCCCAATCTAACCCTTTTGAGTCAATCCAAAGAGTAGGTTTAAAGTAGCTTCACCAAATACTGCTAAAGATGAGTTTATATGAGCTAATAAATACCTCTCCCCATCACCACCAAGCAATGATAGAGGCTCTATAGTCCATAAAGGTTCAACTAGAATATCCTCAACCTCTAGAAACCTTCATTAAATCCCTTTAGCTTTCCACCCTCATTACCTTCAAGGATTTGAAAACACCTTCCATTCATCCTGATCATATGGATCCTCCCCTTTTCATTACCTCATACATCAATCAACCCCATATAAATAGGGTTATTATTTTTAGAGGGGATAACATCAACATTATCTCATCCCACATGTATGACTAGCTAAAATTGTTAGAGATCATTATGTTAGAAACCAAAATGGTGATTTTTTCCTTTAATGACATTATGGCCATATCATTAGGGACAATTATCCTCCAATTTTTTTTTAGGACCTTGCACTCTTCCTAAACTCTTCTACATGGTATAGGGTGAGTTCTAGTATAACATTTTTATATGATGATTATGGATCTATTATATGGGTTGTGTGTCATCTACCTTACATCAGTGCATTAAGTTTGAGTATGAAGGTCAAGTAGTTACCATACGAGCTGATCCAAGTCTTTTTACATCATAAAACATGGCATACCATTTGAATGATGTTCTCTTTCTTCTCTCAACCAAATCTTCACAAACCAAAGATGACTCCACCTCTTCCATCAACCAAGCCTATAATAGCTCATCCATACCTTCTACCCAAATTCCCATGAAGGACCCCTTAGAATCAACATTCCAATGTCTATCACTTGGGGAGTATCAACTCTTGACCTTGGATGCCTTACCTACTCCCCAAGAGTATGAGAACCTTGACCAAAACCTCAATTATGATTCCAATATTAGAACCATTATTCCTTTTAGGCCTCCTAATATCCAAACTAATCTTGTATATGGGGGACTTGACCAACCCCTTTCCACCTCCTCTACCTCTTCTTCTCCTTGACCATTCACCTCTAATTTATCCTATCTAGATAAACTAGAGTTTTCTAAGACATACTTCCATAGGTGTGCTTGGAAGGGATTTAGTTTAGGATGTTATGAACATAGACCACACAAGTTATTTCCATGTAATACCCAAAAGCCTCATGAGATATTTGGTCTTAGATTCATTATACCTAAAGAGAGAACCAATTCACATCCCATTACCATCATTCATGAGGAAGTTCCATCCTCACCAAACCCTTCACCATCAAAATCTAAGGATTTTAAAATCATTCCCCATAAATTTATTTTATTCAATGTGATTATATTAGGACCCTTGACTTATCAAAAGGATGGGGAGACTATAACCATTCCTCTAACTCATCCTAAGATGGTAAAAGATGACTCTCCTACCATTAATACTATTTGGTGTTAGGATGATGATTCCATTCTTGCATATCTTGATACATAAGATTCATCTATCCATAAATATCTCCTCCTAAAACATCAACCATGTTGAATGAATCAACCATGGATATCAACTTGGGTACTCAAGATAACCAATGTATTATCAAAACTAGATAATCACTAGATTCTTTGGAGTGTCAGGATTTCCCTTCCTACAATATTGTAGCATAGCATTTACTTGGTATTAAAATGACATTCTAGGAATTGACCCTTCCATTACTAATCATAATATTATTACTATCCATGATGCCAAGCTAGTCAAGTAGAAGCTTCATCAGATGTACCCTCACATAGCCCTTTTATCAAAGAAGAGCTTCAATGCCTCTTATCCATAAATTTAATCTAACCCATTGATTATCCCCAATAGATCTTGAATGTCATCCTATCACCAAATTTATAGGGGGACTTGGAATCTGTGTGGACTTATATGATCTAAACTTTACTTTCCCAAAATATGACTTCCCTTTTCCAAGCATCAACTAGATTTTTGATCTTATAGCCAACCATGAGATGCTATCTTTTATCGATAGTTTTATGAGATATAATTAGATTTTTATTTACCCTGATGACCAACATAAAATTGGTTTGATCACCCTATGGGGAACCTTATTCTATAAGGTCATGCATTTTGGTCTAAAAAATGCTTAGGTAACCCACCAACATGCTATGACTTACATCTTCCATGACCTTATTCAAAAAATAATAGAGGATTACGTAGATGACCTTTTTGGGAAATATAAATGTCATAGATAACATTTAGAAATTCTCAAGGTTATCTTTGAATGCCTCATCTATTACCATGTTCACCTTAACCATAATAAATGTATATTTGGGGTATTGTTAGGAAATATCCTTGGATTTATCATCTCTCTTTGAGGAATCAAAGTTGATCCCACCAAATTCAAATTGATCTTTGGAATGACTCCTTTGACCAACCTCAAACAACTTTATAGTTTTTAGGGGAATCTCCAATCCATTCGACACTTCATCTCTTAGCTATATGATAGATGCCAACCTTTTCACCACCTTCTAAAAAAGGATATATCTTTTACGTGGAATAAGGACTATCAAAATGTCTTTGATTCACTTAAGGAATACCTTCTTTCTCCACCTATTCTCATTCTTCCCTAAGAATATCAACCTTTCTACCTTTATATTTCTACCACTAACCACTCCTTAAGGGTAATGTTTGTACATTATGATGATAATCATAAAGAGTAATCTATTTACTATATAAGTTAAATGTTTATAAAGTATGAAACTTGGTACACCCATACCAAAAAAAATCCTTGATTTGGTCTTCCTATCCTCTAAACTCTACTGCTACCTTCTCAACCACAAGACCTATGTCCTAACCAACACCAATATACTCAATTATATGCATTCCAAGCAATAAAAAACTAGTGTATGGCTAAATGGCTCATGATTTTAGCTAGGTTTAATATTGATTTATTCTAATAGAAGTAAATTAAAGGGAAATTCATTGGTAATTAATTGGCCAAAACACCTTTAGTGGATAACCAACTGTATCCTCTTGAGTTTCTGATGAGTCCATCATGACTCTTTGTCATGAGGATGTCACCTATCAAGTGACCATGTTCTTGATGGATCAAAGTGCCAACATGGTGGGGGTGTTAGTATCATTATCATCTTCCTTGATGGTGAACCCATTCCTTTATATTTCAAGCTTGATTTTGATTGTACCAATAACATGGCTAAGTAGGAAGCCCTAGTGATAGTTTTCAAAACTACTTTAGCATTGAGAATCAAGATGATCAGTATTTTTGGTAACTCCCAACTCATGGTTAATCAAATAAATGGATTTTATCAATATAAAAATGATGTATTACAATAGTATAAATAGCTAGTCAATGTACTCTTAGCATCATTTCAACATTACCTTATCTAAGCCACTCTGCAATCTATGAACAAGTTCACCAATATAATGGATTCCTTTACTTCCTAGATACCATCCACACCTTCTAATTCTAAGATTTTTTTCACTATCCATCATCTTACTAATACTTATTATACCAAATCATACCTTCCTTCCATTTTTAGTGTGGAAAAATCTCAATCTGGTATTTGGAATAAGCAAATCTTTGACTATCTCAACCTAGGCATTATTCCTTCCAACCTTTATAGGAATGGTTGAAGAGCATTTATTTAGAGTACCTCTTTTTATACCATAATATGGGGAATTATTTATAAGCAGGGTTTTGATGATCTCATTTTTTGTTGCCTATGTAGTCATGAAATTTCTCATGCTATCAGGCAAATACATGATAGGATTTATGGGGGACACTTTAGTGACCTAGCTGTCACTAAATGTATCCTTCACCTTGGATACTATTAGCTCAACCTTAACCAAGAATATTGTGATTATGTGAATAAGTGTGTTAAATTATAACAACATGCCAATTCACATCATGCACCTAGTCATAGCCTCCAAGTATCCAAGGATTTATGGCCCTTTTCGCAATGGGGACTAGATCTATTAAATAAAAAAATCCAGTGTCTTTATGATGTGTTCAGTATCAAATTAAGTTTCTCATTACCTTATCATCCAAAAGCTAATGGACAAGCTAAATCTTCTAACAAAACTATTAGCAAAATGCTCACTAAAATAGTTAATGCATCTAGTCAAGATTGGTATTTACACATCCCCTTCACCTTATGGGAATATCATACTAGCATTTAAAACCATATAGGTGCTACCCATTTATCTCTTATTTTTTGGAGCAGAGGTTGTCTTACCTCTCAAAGTCCAAATTCCCTCTCTTTGCATATCCCTATAGGATATAATTTCTAAAGGTGATTATCATTAATAATGTTTATCCCAACTTGAGATACTTGATGAACATCATTTGTCCATGATTAGCCATGTTTGTGTCTATCAAGAATGAATCAAGTATGCTTATAAAAAACACCTAAGAGAATGATAATTCAATATCAGAGACCTCGTATTAAAGTAAAATCAACATGTAACCAATATGGAAAAGAGAAAATGGGATAAGTTCAATTTCAATTAGCTTGGACCTTATATCATAATGCACAAGTATGGATCAAGAGCTTACTAGTTATCCTCTCTTGAAGGGAAACTAGAACCTAAGCCTATTAATGCTTCACATTTATGTCCTTTCTTTTTTTAAATAAGATCAAACTCACCTTTTGTCCAACTTAAGTTCATCCCTTGGATTATGATATTTTCCCATTTACTCCCCTTACTTTGAGTACAACCAATTATAGCATAGAATCATGTTATTATCCATCACATTTATATCCTTAATACTAAATATGGGTATCATGGCTCTACCTATGGCATGATTCTCTTGAATACTTTTCATCCCTAATAGGATGGGATTCCATGGTCATTGTCTCTTAAAACATCCTCTCAGCCACCATTTTAACCTTCTTGTGCTTTAGTTTTGCCTTCATAAAGTTAAGAATGTAAGCCTATATAAGTAATTATATGTCATTAAAAGCAAAAACATTAAAATTCATATATCCTATGGGTCCTCTCTAGCATTATCAGACTACTATATTGAAGGACAACTACCAAAACCAATCAAAATTACTCAATATAAGGTAGACTACTCCCTTGAAGGATAAATATCAAGAAACCTAAAACAAATCTCAGAAACATAGACCACTCCTTTGAATGAAGGCAAGTACAACATTTTCCAAAACAAGTAATTTATTGGAAGCTTCTCAAATTGATAAATTTCCCCAACCTCTCAAATCAATAAGAAAAATATTAATAAAAAACCCTTATAAAAATTAGAAAAATAAAACATCTAGAATAATTTGGTAGCCACAATCAACTTTCATGGGTAGACTTCCCACATCGATCAGTCTATACCATATATGACATAGACTTATTTACACTAGCTCTTTGGTAACCTACAAAAGAGGCATGATAGTCTCATAAGAAGGTTTATTTATCATTCATATCCCCTTTATACCCTCTATAAAACAAGGGATTTTTGAGATTACATGACACTATGTGATTAGGAGACTTTTTAACCAATTAATGAATGCTTATGTGAAGAATGCAAAGGGATTACATTCATAAGCCGATCTAAATTTAGTTTGTTTTGGTCCTTACCAAAAAAGAAGCATCATGTCTCCTTATTTTCGCAAACATATTTGTTGATGCATTCATTAAGATTATTATCTTTTGATTGTTTTATCTTTCTTTTCTCACATCTAGTTTTGTTATACAAACTTGCTCTATGTGTTTTAAGATTAATTCACCTTCATCTAATCAAATTAAATTCATTAAAAATAGTTAAATAAAAAATACATGTTTTATTTCATGGTTGCCTTCTTACCTTATTTTTTAAAGTGTTTTTAATCATAAAAACATTTTAACAAATCATACATCTACTCATGAGAAAAGTGTTAGTCATAACATCATCATCATGTCCAATAACATCATAAGAAACATCATGAACATAAAATAAATCATCCATAACTAGAAACAACATCCCTAAAACCATAATCACATCACAAGATTATAATTAAAATAATCATATATAATCATAATGTCCATGTCTCTCAAAATATATGTACATCTCACTACATTAGCTTATAGGACAACATATAAATCATTTGGTACATCAAAATAGGCATCTCATAAAAGTCTAAGGTGGAGGGATACTATGGATCCCAAAAGCTTGTCTATCTCTTGGACCTATTTGTACACTCACATATGCTACCCACTAACATAGTGTAGTGCTATTCGCTCCCCTAATAACCTCTACTCTATACTCAACATATCTTATCTCATCTAGAAGCTCCTCATAGTATCTAAGCTCCTCCACTGTGGCCACATACTAAGCCATACGGATGGTTAGATATGGTCTTGTAGATGTCCTCACTACCCCATGTCTCAATTTATCCCTCTCTTATGTGACCAAAGCAAGTTGCACTCATGCTTGGTATCTCTCATGTGTAAGGGTAGATACCTGACCCTATGTTGTGTCTCACTTTAGATTAATCATTTCTACTACTTATTGTGGCATTACTAGAGCTTCCCATGTTTGATCTCTCTCCATAAGGAGTGTCTACCTATTAGGGGCATCCACATCCATCTGGTCCCCACTTTCCTACTCCATGTTTACATCAGGAGCTTATTATTGTCTATCATCTCCCCCAAACATTGCCACTACATAATGTGCCTAAAACTATACAAGGTATTCTTACATAACCCTTTCATCATCAATAGTTATGGCCACTGGTAGTTTCTCATAGTCAATCTCTATCTTTTTGAGCTATGGAAAAGGTAGTGGTGCCTTGACATCCTCTCTCTTATACCTCAATAAAAAACCTAGGACACCCTTAACAAGCCCAAATTATCTCCTCACCCTATCAAATGGGATAAAATCCACCTCGTGCTCCTGTCTCCCATATATCCACCTATAAATATATAGTGACAAAGTCTACCTAGCATAACTTTCCCATGTTGGGAATCTAGTAGATAGCCTCCAAATGACCTCCCCTCCCCATCAACCAATGCCGCTAACCTATCCCTATACCACTCCATATCTCATGTTACTCTCCCTAGTGTTATGAGTGTGTAGTCAGCTCTCCATCTCATGAATCCAAATTTAAATTCCATTTGAGCCCATGTATGTCATGGAAAGCCACTTGGTCAAAACACCTTGATGTGCTCATATGCTTAGTAGTGCAGTATAAACTTGATGCTAATTTTATATCACCTTTGTAACCTATATCCATTAATATTATAATATATCTACACTATTAAAACTAGGGCCCATGCAAATACTATCTGGTCCATCAACATGTCAACAAGAATTCCTTCTTAATAAAAAGGGAAATTTGCCACTACTAGAATCTTAAAATGCATAACAGGGCATGGCTATCATCATCATAATAAGCCATCTCCCTCCCCTATCCATGTGATACATAGGTGCATAATGGAATCTTCTAACATGACATCTCACATGAATAAGGTCCTCTCCAAATAGTTGGTCTATATACACATCTCGCTCCTATCTACCAATGTGCTCTATCAACTCTCTCTAGATCAGTAACTATAAAATCTAGAGAATATCCTTTGGTAAGATAGTAATCTCTCTAGTAAGTATCAAAAAAGTGTTGGTATCTAGGTCGCATCTCTTTATGAGGGATACCAAAATCATTGCATCTCTCAGCACATGTTGATAAAACCTCATTTCTCTTAGGCCCACTACTATCATGTGTTCCCACTATTGGTCCATCATAGCCCTATATAACTCATCTAGGAGATGTGGCACTTAGTATCACATATGTAGCTACTCCCTTACCTATAATATTATATATTTACCTTAGTCTACTTGTACTTCAAACATAGCCTATGCACTTTACCTATTTACCCTACCCCCTACTACCAATTATGCACCTTATTATGTAACCACTACCCTTAAAAATATAACTTTTAACCAACCCTTAACCCATTCTTATACATATTCTACACTTTTCCCAAGCCTTATACCAACCATCGATGGTCAAGTTTTGGTCATCAATGGTTCCTTATGGAACCATCACAGATTAACCCTCAACCATTAATGGTTAGGTGGTGAACCATTGATAGTCCACACATTAATTATTTGATGATCATTTATCAAATGTAAATGGTTGATAACAACCATTTATGGTCATTTTATGGTGACTACTAACCACCAAACCCTAGATCCAAACCACCATACTTAAACCACTCAACATAGCACTTCTATTCTACATAAAATTACTCTACTCCCTCCCCTACCTTCACTTTCACCAAACTATTTTCACCCCCTCTACAAAATTCCTACCAAATCTCAAACCCCCCAATTTCTAATTCATACAAACCCAAGCAAAACCAATTAAACAGAATCACTTTTAAAATCAATGCATCCCCTACCTCATTACACATCTTCCATCATGGTGGAGCCCTTGACACTATGACTACTACTTAGCCTTTCACTCTACATCTACCTCACTACATCCTCATTGGATTTTTGATCTTCTTTATCCCACCTCAATCAAAATTACACCTCCCACATCTACTTTCAATCAAAAAATCCTCACCCAACTCATTTAACTCATAAATGATAATCCGGTGATGTTTTCACTCAAGACAATAGAAATGCAATGGGTCTAATATGTAAATGAGAAAATACAACCCACTTTGACCTTTTATAGTTGCCCTTTTAGGGCTTATGTTTGACCACTAATGGTCATAGGTAACCATCAACAATTGACCCCTCTAGGGTTTTACCATCCTACCATATCCTTTTCCCAAAGGACCACCTAACCCAACTTTCCCTTTACCCACCTAGCTCACCTTTTGGTGATTCAATCCACTTGTATGCTTATATTTAAGATGATCACACCATGATACCTTTACCATCACCTTTATTTTTGTGACCCTTACTACCATTTGTGATGTTACACTCAACCTTGACCCTTTTTGAACATTGACCTTTTAGATGCCTATGACCTAATCCATATTTGATGAAATTTTGACACCTATGACCTAATCTATATTCTCAAGATCACCCACTTTTTATACCCCTAATACCATGGTGACCTTTTCTCAGATGACTTGAGTTTATGAGTGTACCCATATCCACTACACCTAAATGCATTGGCCTGGTTCACTTGTCACTTATCCCCCCTTACACCGACCTATTTTACCCATTTTGTAACTCATTTCCATTTTCCAAACCCACACCCAACTCCATTTTCACCTCATCACATCCCATTTTGAGGGGGAACACCTCCTCCCATAATTAAAACATCTATCCAACTAGCCATTACACTTGTTTTATTTCTCAGTTTGAGGATACAAATTATTTAACAAAAAGGGGTAAAATATAGACACTCAAAAACCATGTAATGCATTTCTAGTTGTCAAAACACCCCTTGCCCCATTTTATCCCCCTTGGGTTAGGATTACCTATTAAAATCCTTATATTTACCCATTTGGATAAATTAATAAAGTTAATTAATTCAATAAAGCCTATTCACAACTCACCTACCCAAACCCATGGCTAGTTAGTCAACACCTAGCCTAAAGACCATTTATACCCTAAAAATCAATAACCTTGACCTCCTAGAATTTTTCTTCACATTTCCCAATGCTCCCATTATTAACCTTGGACCATTTCCTATAGAATTAAGCACTAGTCATTAGTGGAATTGGATAAATTTATCCAGTTTTGATGATGTCCCCTCGAGCATTGATGGTCATCCCTAGACCACTGATGGTTGACCTAGACCACCAACAGTTACTTAAAATTTATCTTAGGAGTGCATGATCAAAGGATTCAATTGAAACTTGACTAAAATTCACTCATTAATTACTATCTATTTAATTTTAGTCTATTGTTTGCATGATCAATGCATGTTAGACTTTTTTTAAACTATTTGATAAACTCTTTTATTTCAATGCTCCTTTTCTCTATATTAAGATATGAAGACGAAGTTGAATGGAGGAGGATGGTGTGAGAGATTATTATTCCTAGGTGAATCCAAAATCATCCTAGCAAACTAGGAACCAAGTTACAAATTTAGGGTACTTTTGTAACTCGTTATCTTAAGCCAAGGTACCATTATTCTACTAACATTTCTCCAAGATCCACAATAGCTTTCATCTAACCTTAGCATTACTCAAACCAACAACACATAAAAGCTAAGTATCTATGTTTTTTATCAAGATTTATTAATTAGATTTATTTATTTTAATGATTGGGTCATTCCCATTCTCTACACTTCATCCCCTATATTGGAGTTTTGTAACTCTAGACACTTCATATCTTACCCAAAACCACCCATATTCCTATTCTAATCACCTAAATGCCCAACTCCCAAATTAGATACCGATGAGTATTAGTTTCTATCTCACAACTAACATTAAACCCAAACACCACTTCCATAACCTCTCTATAACCTCCCTAGCAAACTTATTTTCCCAAACCAAATCCAACAGTAACCACTGACAATCACCTAACCACCAATATTTGGCCCTAACCACTAATGGTCAGTGTGTGTCATTTTAAAAAAACCATAAAAATTTACCCATATGCCTATACACAAATCTTAGTTTATGAGTTTCTATTTTATCATATAACTTCAACTTATTTTTTAAATTAAGTTTGAGTAATTTAGCATTAGTATTCAATCATTTATTATTGTTTTTAGTCAAAATCACTTATCTCTTTTCTATCATTTCTTGTATTGCATCTCAATACCCTCTATTAATCATGCAATCATATATTTTTAGTTTATGAAAACTTAAGTGCTTTAAAAGTGTGGATTGATAGCCTCCAAGGAAGTTTTTGCTTCTTGGATCTAACTCACACTTGGCAGTCCACCCTACTATCTCACTAATCCACCATTTTCTAGATTACTTTCTTATCTCCAGGTCATCCTCCCTAGATGAAGAGGAGAATCAATAGTCATCTAGATTCACATGCACATAACACACTAGGTTTTTCTACCAAACCCCTCTTAAATTTCTTCTTTCTTTATTCTTAGAAAATAAAATGAAAAAAATAGTGAAACAATTAGTCAAATTTTTAATGATATTGAGAAGGATTTATGAGACTACAACATAATTTTCATGATTTGTGAATCACTTGGATTTGCTTCATATTTTATTCAATATTTTTACTACATTTGTATTATGAGTTGGGAATTAATCCTTGAGTGTTTATTTTATTCTCATTGAGATCCAAACTATTTTAATTTTTTATTGTATTATGATACTATATTTATTAGAATATGTATGGGAACTATTGAAACTATTATTGATACTAAATCAAATCTATTATAACTATGATTTGAAGTTTTAATGTTAGACCTTGTTAATGTTTTTCATTTAAATGTTTGTTGATGGTATTAAAATTCTCCATTCTAGTTCAATTAAATATAAAAAATATTGGTGACACTACAATTGCATACCCTTGTCATTTTTGGAATGTTTAATGTAGTTAGGTAAAAATATATATTTAATTATTTGATCATAACATCTAGTTCTTATATTTTATGAGTTAAACTTTGTCTTGATTTTAGAGCATTTAGTTATGTGCTCATTCTTAGTTTCATCAAGAATCACTTGCTATGGGAAATAACCTTTTTATTCTTACTCACTTGAACCAAGATATAATGTGGTTATAACATGCACTTATAGATATAAATTTATATGCATTATTAATTTAATTTTGTCAATATCCTTCAAGGTGGAATGAGGATCAAGGTATTATAAAATTTATTTGTTTTATAGGATAGACCTATGTCTTATTGCATAATTATACTGATGTTATAAATTTGTATTGATGAATAGAAAATTAGAATGATAGTCTTATAATCATATTGAAGTTATGTCTCTTTTTAGTAATGTGTTACATGCCTTTGGTTTATTAATATCATTATTATTATAAAACTATATCCATATCATTTATCATGTTTATAGTTAATTTTATAAAGAGTTTTTAATAGTTTTAAAACATGCAATTTGATAAAAATTATCACTTATCGATTTGGAAGACTGTATGAGTCTAATATCTTTTAAAAGCTTTATTATGACAACATTTATGTGTGATGGTTTAATTCTTATTTATTATCTAAATTTGAAAACTTATTATGATTTTATAATTGGATAGTTAATCTTGGAATAACCCTAAGGTTTTGAAAAGTATTTTATGACTAGTTTGAGTAGGAACTAAAATGCAAAGGATGCATAGTGTGCCAAGCCTAAGAGATTATGATTAAATATAATTATTGTATAATATTATTATCTTAATTTTTCCTTATAACCTTATCAAATTTATAATTAATAAAGATATAATGTGGTCATCCTATCGATCCACTAGGATACTAGTGGTATCAATATCGACATGAACATATTAAACAATCCCACTTCACTATAGCATTATATACTCTACTTAGACTATAAATAGAAATCAATTAGTCCATACCATGTGTAATTAAGTTATAATTTTGTATGGTTTAGTAAGTTACACATTTATTTTACCATGGAGATTGAATCTTGATATAAATTAGTTGCATGCTTAGGATAATTACACTATGTCAATATCCATAATTAATTCCTACAACTAATTAGATTACTTGAAGCGGTATGATGATTTTGAGCAAAAAAGAGAAACCTAACTATCTATTTTTTTCTTAAAATATTTAATATTATTATTATTTAGGATATTTTTGACTCACTAAGTGTAAAATATATTATGTTATGAATTTTCATTAAAGTTCTTAGCTTATTGATTTGTACTTAAAGCTATTTGGGTTACCTTAAATTATAAAACATAATGGTATTGTTACAAGGAATATCATGGTATTCTGGCCATTGCTTACCCTCTTGGACACCTATTTGTTAAATAATTTATTCATAATATTATTTTAATGGAGTTTGTTAAAGACACTATTTATATGAATTAATTTGAATCTTCTTAGCTATTGGTGGTAAATTGATATTATTTAAGCCTTAACTTGGTATATGGATTTATTTGTCCCTTATTTATTAGATTGTATCACTAAGGTCACATAGACTTTGGTTAGAAGAATTTAAATCAAAAAACATTATACAAAAGTTATGGTGCAAGTCAGTTATTAGAAATTTTTAGAATACATTTTTTATTTATTTGACTAAACTCCATGCTATGAATAATATTAATGGTGATTTTGTATATGATGAAACATATCATTTTTCTTGAATTATAATGTTGTCACTTATTAATGTCTTGTGATTATTATCTAGTATAACATAGTTAAACCAACCTGTAAGGATGAATAAGAACCACCACTTTTGAAGTTTTTAATAAGGTGGTTAACTATTTGATAACCATGTTTGACCACTTAATCTAGTGGGTCTTGATGAATTTTGATGCAATGCCATAATAAGTAGGCAAGTTAAATCATGTGCCTAAGTTCATAAGAAAATTTGAATGTATACATGATTCATTGTTAGAATTAGAGGTTCATAACCTTTAAAAGTCTAAAATTTTGTAGGATAGTTTTTGGGGATTATGATAGTGGTATCAGAGCCTAGTTCTTACATTAGGGGTCTCTGGGAAAACATATAGTTGAACTTGTGTTGGTATTTCTTAGGATGGTGAAGATACAAGATAATAGAGGAAATATTGTTAATATTACTTATAGTGGTAATTATATTAGAAATATATGAAACAAAAATATTGGTAACAATATTACCAATAATGAGATCGATTTCAATGTTGTTAATAATGACATTGCGAAACAATGGCAATGTTCAGGCTATAAATGACCACATCAATAATTTTAAAATAAATAATGTTAATTATGGAACTAATGCTAATGTTATAAATAATTATAATTATGGTAATAATGATAATTTTGGTGATGATTCCAACATGGATCATGTTGATGACCATTTTTTTTAGAATTATGTCCTAAATGACATTTTGGGTGTATTTCATAGCTCCAATTTTAAATTATAGCATACAACTAAAGATTGGAAAATCTAGAGAACATTTAGGAAGGAGATGAGCACAATGAAGTACATGAGGGTGAACAAAGGGGAAATAAATCTAAGTAATGTGATGGTGTGGATCCCATCATCAAGGATCTTAAGAAAATATTTACCCCTACCTATTCTAGTGGAGAAACTAGAGATGCAATTAAAGCATGGCTGATGAATCTATAGAAATACTTCATCTTGTATAATATGGGATCTAATATCAAGGATTGTATAGGATCATACCAGTTGGTGGGTGATGTTACATTATGGTGGAGTCATTTGTGTTATATTAAAGGTTATGACTTAATGACCCTCTCTTGAGAGACTTTTGAGAGATAATTCAATAAAGGATACTTGAATGGGAACTACAAGGAATAAAATATTATTGAGTTTCATCTACTGAAAAAAGTGACTATGACTATTATGGAGTATGATAATAAGTTTTTTAGCCTCTTTCATTATTTAAATTGCATGTATGATGAAGAGATCAAAGTGACTAAATTCAATTTAGCTTTTCATGAAGTTTTGATGCATGATGTCAACATGGCTAATACTCACACTCTAATTTATATAATTGAATCTACACATCATGAAGAAAAAAAAATGTCTCACCTAAAGGTAAGACAAGAATATTATAATAACAGATTACCACCTAAGCCTAATTTTTTTATTCCCCAAGTGAGTAATTTTTTTTCAAAAACTGATTAGAAGAATAATTGTGTAACGAATAAAAATAGTTATAAAAAGATTATAGATTATAAATAGATGTTTTAAACCTCAAAGTTTTACAAGACATAATAATGGGAACCATAACCAATAATAAAGTAACATGCATAGCCTAGATAATAGAGATAACATATTCCGTTTGCTTTTGTGAAAAACTATGGAATGTTGGGAATATGGTAACAACCATTACAAAAAAGATTATCCCTAGTTAAAATTAAATCAACCTATAAATTACTAACTATATGCTATTGTTAATATCAAAAATACAAACTTTAAGTCTACTCTAATAGAGACAAAAGGTATATTTTCTTATTTTTTATTATAAATTTCAATTGTTTCAAGTGCAAATGATAGTTTCATTTCACCTTCAATCTATTTTAAGTGCAAAACTAGACCCTCTAGGTTAAAATAAGGATGGGAGGTAAATTTTGATACATGGAAAAGAGTGGTTATTCTATAATATTTAGAGTAAACTAAACTAGATTTGGGATATTTTAAGAATCGATTAAACATATTTATGGCACTTCTAGGGTCTTATGACCTAATTTTAGGCATGGAATAGTTGTAATAGTAACAAGCAAAGATTGAATATTTCATCAAGAAGGTGAAATGTCTTGATGATGTTGGTAATCATGTGGAGATCTAGGACATCATGAATCCCTAGCTATAAATATTCTCCCAGCCTTACAACTAAAAAAAATTGTAAGAAAATGTTTCAAAATGTATGTTTTGCAATTAAATGAACTCTTTAAGGGAACCTGCTTTGTAAGACTATCATGTCTTGAGATAATTTGAAGATGTATTCCTTGAAGAGCTTCTAAGTTTTCCTCCTCAAAGGAAGTTTGATTTTTCCATTTATATAGTATATGGATATACACCCACATCCAAATCCATATATCAGATGAATGTGGTATATTTTTAGGAGATCAAAGTATAATTATAAGCACTAATGTAAAAAATATTTATTAGGCCAAGGGTATCACCTTGAGGATCCCCAATTGTCTTCATAAATAAGGATTGTACCTTGAGACTTAGAATTTACTATAGAATACTTAATAAGGTCACTATTAGTAATAAATATCCTATTCCCAAAATTTATGATCTTTTAGATCAAATGAAAGGAGAATTTATATTTTCTAAGATAGATCTTTGATCGTGGTATCACAAAATCTACATCAAAGATAAAGATGTACATTATACAAATTTTAGAATAAGGTATGGACATTATGATTTATTGTCATTATATTTTGATTAAATAAATCCTTTATTACTTTTATGAACTTGATTAATAATGTATTAAAATATTTCATTAATCATTTTATGCTAGTTTTTATGGATGACATTTTGGTTTACTATAGAAATGAATTAGAGCACGAATAATAATTACATTTTCTCTTGCAAAGACTAAAAAACATAAACTATTTGGTAAGCTTTATAATATCTCATTATACCAAATCAAGATCCATTACTTATGACATATTAACTCAAAGTAAGGTCTTTCAGTAGGCCCTACTAAGATTAAATCCATTAAAGAATAACAACCACTAAGAATGTGCATGGAGTGTTTAAATTTATGGCTTTAGCAGGGTATTATAAGAGGTTTTTTGAATAATTTTCAAGGATTATTAACCCTATAAATTCTTTACAAAATAAGGGGAAAACATTTTTATGGAATATTCAATGTGAGGAAGCCTTTTAAAAGTTAAAGGAGTTATTAACTTTTACTCTTATCCTTGTTATCCTGGATCTAAATGGAAACTTTGAAAGCAAGGTTGATGCTTGTAGTGTGGGAAATGGAGTTATATTTTGACCCAATATGAGAAAGTTTTAGACTATGAATATTTTAAACTCAAATCCCATTAACTTAACTATGTAATGCATGATCTTCAATAGGTAGTTTTGGTCGATGTTCTCAAGCAATGGAAACACTTTTTGCTTGGGAAACACTTTAAGGTAAAGATTGATCATCATATCCTTCTACATTTTTTTTCTTAGGATGAATTGAATTCATGAAAATGTAGATGGTTATAATTTATAATAAATATATTAATATTTCTTATGTTAAGGTCAAGGAAAATAGAATGGCTTGTGATTTTAGTAGAATGACATAACTAGTTATTATTTTTGTTTTAAGGTCAAATTTTAAAATTTATAGTTTGAATCAACAAATAATAGAGCATGAATACAAAACTAATTGTGTTGAACTAGCCAAAGAAACAATGAATAAAGTTGTTGTTGACTATTATTTGGACTTAGATGGAATTATGAGGTACCAATTTAGAATTTTTGTTCCCTGTTCTAAAAATCTGAGGGAATAAGTGCATACTACAACACAATTTTCTCATATAAGTGTCACTAAAATGACACATTATCTAAAAAGGTTATATTTTTGGACATAATTAATGAAGGATGTCATTGTCATAAAATAAGTAGGTTATAATGACATGGATTTTATCTCAGAGATGCCAAAGTACCAAGGTAGACATGACATAATCTTAGTGGTAATTGATATATTGATTAAGGTTGCTCAGTTTATTATATAAAAATATTATTGGTGATTCCCCCACTCTTTCTAAAAGTTTGTGAAGGAAATCATTCAACTTCACAATGTTTTGGAAGATATTGTCTCTGAGAGGGATAAATTATTTACTTCCATATTTTGTCAAGACCTAACTGATAATTTTAGAACAAAACTAAATTTTAGTTCAACATATCATCTATAAATTTTTGGTAGTATACTATGAATTTTAAAATCATAGAACTATTGTATAATTGAAAAGTTTGAAATATATAACAATTTGTATGTAATCCATATTTTGTTTGAATATCAAAAGAATGTAGAAGATGAAAATCCTCCTTTGATGCTAGAGTTGATTGATCAGAAAGATGAAGTGACATATCCTCATCGTAACTCTATAAATACTATAAATTATTAAATAAATGATTGATTTGTATTTGAGAAACATAATGTTATAGAGATCATGGTTACCTTCATAGTTCTAGTGTTATGTGTAATATGTGAACGTAAGCTTTTCTTAACTATTTATTTCTTACTCTGTGTGAATCTACATATCTAATTTATCCAATGTGTTTATGTTTACTAACCAAATCACTTATAAAATGAATGAACACTAATTATGAATGTTTTAACTATAAAATAAATCCATAATTAGTGAAATATTAAGTATAACCTAAAGTTTTCTAATATCACAAACTATAAAACATTAACATGTTCTAATGAGGGATTATAGTAACATCTACTAATGATGGTGCAGTTAGCATGTAAAAATAAAACATGTTGAGATGGATACTTGGTTAAAGAGATATTAAATTATATTTAGATGAAAGAATTTAAAAGTTTGTAGAAGAAGAAACTAGGAGAATAAGAGGCTTTGCCAAATACATCATAACTAAAAATATTTATGGTAAGATTTATAAAATATTTTGGTGTGAATTGCTTGGATTTTTAGTCACTTAGTTTGCACAAATTGAGTATTATTTTTTTAAACCAAGGGGAATGGAGAATTTTTTTTGGAATGAGGATAATCTTGAAAAATTATGAAATATAGATAATAATTGGACACATGCAATTCATACTATTTGAATAATATAAATGATGAATGTATCATTAAATTTATTATACAATGATATATTCCATATAAAGTTGTGCATGACTTGTTTTTTAAAGGATTTTGAGGTAAATTATTATAGTGATTGCATACACTATTAAAAATGTTCATTGGGGAAATAGTCATGGTGTTAATTCAAGCTAACATGGAGTAGTCATCTAGGACACTATGGGGCTATAGAATAGAGTGAGTTGAATGATGAAGAATTGATACAAGGAACCTAAACCTAGACCTAGACCTAGAAAATGGATGCCATAAAGAATAAAAAATATAAGGTAATTCTAGGACTTTAGAGAGAGGTGTGACAATATAAATGATGGAACAAATGGATTGGTACATAATATAAAGAGACATTAATAACTACGAGTAGGAGTTTGATAGAGACTATTAAGGAATTAGAACTCAAAGAAAATTTGGGGACTATGAAGGAATAGAAGGAGCTACATGTATATAGGAATAAGATAAATTGTCTAGGATTTGGAAACTAGATCAAAGGAAGAAAGACAATGTAGAAATTGGGAAGGCACAATCTAAAGGCCATTAGAACATTTAGATAATAAAAATCAGTTTCTAAGGTATATATTATTTTTTGGTGAAATAAAATATTTTGAATAATTTAGTTTGAAATCACAGGGTTAAGTTGGGTTTATAATCAAGAAGGTAAGTGTCCCCAATGCAAAATCATTCATCCCAAAGGGATGCATCCCTTGTGCCTAATTTGTTAATTGAGAAAAGTCTAGAAAACAAGAAACCAAATAAGTTGTTGAAGGATTTTGTAGATAAATTTGTAAAGATTAATATAAAAAATAATAATTTTGTAGAAAACAAAGTTAATATTACTCTTAAGTTAGTCATAGCTAATTTGAAGACACTTATTAAAATAAATCCAAACCAACCAATGGGATTAAGTACAATCATAGGAAATATGGCTCTTAATATGGGAGTTTTTATCACTCATATGTCATATAATGAGTCTTCTAACCTAGAGTATTATATGTTAACTTGTAAAATGAAATGGTAGGTTAAAGGTGTTACCATTGATGATGTGAAATGGTGCGAGCTCATAAGAGCCTTGATAGTAGAATTTGTGTTCAAGAGTAACATGTCATAATTGACATTACAATTTAAGGATAAACTAATTGGGGAATTCAATATGTAAAAATGAATAAATTAGATTATTTAGGACTAAAAGGAGATCCATCATAATTTATAAGAGTCATTTTGAGACTATGATCATAGGTTCTTTAATATGATGAGCTGAGTAAAATTTTTAATTCTAGCTTTTATTTTTTAGATTCAGACAAGACTGCATGGTTTTTGGAAGGCCCATGACCAAGGATTAGGTTTTCCATTTCATAAGCTAAATTCCTTAATAAATTTTATGCTTGATCATCTATGATATGGGTCGAGTAGATATAAGGCTATGGATATTGTCCTCATTCTACTACCAAAATAGATGACAAGATATATGTTCTCTTACACAAGATTGAATAATTACACAAAAGTAATAGGCTTAGAATATCATTATGGTTACTAGGTGTAGAAAATAAATACATCATAAGAATGAATGTTTGAAAATTAAAACAAATTTCATTGATATTTATCGCATAATATGACACTCGACTGTGAAGTGTCATCTACTATAGGAATACATACAACAGTCAAATAACATGTACTATATTTTTTTTTAAATCACATAACCATGATGATAATAACTATTGATCCATTAAATAGTTAAATTAAGACATCTCCAATAATGTCTTCATAGTAACTATGCAATAGTCTCCATATGTGAAATAAGGAGTACCCAGTTTGGATGTTGAAATGACACTAATAATGTAGTCTACTCTTAAAAGGATGTTACCATCACCATAATATCAAATAGGTTTGGCACTATGATCATCATAATATTAGGTAAGTTGGACACCTCAGTCCCTATAATACTAATAACAAGTAATATGGACTCCACCTTCACCATAGATATAGTATGGAGGATATGATAGTCAATAACAAAGATGGGGTTCTCCATAAAGGCAAGGAGGTTTCTAAAGTGGGTACCAAGGAGGAAATAAGAATCATAGATAAGGTAATAAATAGTCAAGGTAACTTATTGTTTACTACATGTGGTTAATTAAATTATATTTCACAAAATTATCCATTTATGCTACGCCCTTAACCTATGGCATGTCTAGGGATATGTGTGGCCAACTTGTGGCTTACATAACTCTTACATTATTTTGTTGCATCTCTCTATATTATTAGTAAGGTTATCCTATGGAATAACCATAGTTAAATAGAGTATATATAAGAGGTAATTGTTAGTATTTGATGATCATATTATGAATTATGCTCTTATTGCATTATTTTGGAAGTTTTCCCCTCAAAGTGGATTAGTTATATTTATCAAAAATTCTACTCTTCTATCAATTATCATTATGGATATATATATATATATATATATATATTATACTCTTATTTTTGGGGTATAATATTATATTGTGTGAACATTTAAGTAATTTCATTAAAAATGGTATCAGAGATTCAATTTAGATAATTTTTGTGGTATTTTTTTCAAATATAGTGTTACATGTATCCTACAAGTTAAAGGATAAAAAAAATAACTTTCAATCTGAGAAGAATTAAATTTTTCCATCACTATATTATTTTTCCAAGTGTTTTTTGAAAAAAATAGTTTAAAAAAAGTCTAGAAAATCTTTTACTTTTTTTCAAATTAGTAGTCATTAGATTCATCTCAATGAGAGAATCACAATGATATAATCTATCGGTACACTTTTTGGGCCAAAATTTTTCACCCTTGTCCACATTAGTAGTCATTAGATTCATCTTGATGAGATGACTGTAATGGTATAATATATCGATACACTTTTTTTAAGGCTAAAACCATCCATCCTAGGGTTTGTGCATGGATAGTTTTAACACTCATAGATGTGGGAAAGGGAAATAAAATCCAAAAAATCCTCACAAGTATGACATGGAGTCTAAAACTTTTTATCAACTTTTTTGAGGTGGTTCACTAATTCCAATTAGATTAATAAAGCATGGTGTGGAAATATGATCTCAATGTGGTCAAATGAGACATCATTGGGGTAAGAATAGACCTGGATGTTTTGAAACATCAATTGACACTTATAATCAGAAAATTATTGAATATTGCATCCTATTCTTCACATAATAATCCCCCATCACTCTATATTATTTATCTCTATTCAAACAATCACACCTCCAATCCTAGTTTAAAGTAGTTATTGCCAAAAGTGGACTTGTCAAGTTTGATGGTAAGGATCCATTCACTTGGATCAATCAAATTTAAAATTTATTTTATATACATCAGACTCCATGTTTTCAAAAGGTGTTCATGGCCTCTTTGTATTTTCACCTAAGTAGTTCATTTAGTATATATGGTTGTGTGCTCAAATTAAAATGAAGGGCCTTTAGGTTTCTTTATCTATATTTTTTGAGGAGATATAAATCGACTATCACAAAAATGTCTCAAAAAAAAACTTTAGTCATCTAGCTAAACTACATAAAACAAAGACTATGAAGGATTATAATAATCAATTCTAGAATCTCTCTTTATGTGTGGATGACATCACTGAGGCAAATTTGATTGACCTATTCTTAGGTCTTCTCAAAGATAGCTTCCAAATAGAGGTTTGTATGTTTAGTCCTAGTTCAGTATTTGAATCCATACTAATGGTATTCATGGTAAAATAAAAATAATTGGTTAAATGAACACCTTTTACTAATTTCTATAAACACAATTTACCAACCCTATCATTTACTCAATCTTTAATATTGACCCCTCAACAAATTGAAGAGAAGTGTGTAAAAAGGTTATGTTTTGGTTGTGATAAAAAAATGAGTAAAGGACATATATGTGCTAAAAATAAGTTTTATATTTAAGGTGACAATGAGGATGGATAAGGTAATGACACCTCAAATGTAGGTCTAGAGGAACCTATAGATGAATCTAAAGAAATTTGACCTATGATTTCCTATCATGCACTTTCAGATATTAATATTCCTCAAACTCTTAATGTATTAGGATTCCTCCTTAGTGGTCATGGTGTGATATAAGTATAACACTTAGAGGATGTGTCCAAATTATAGAGAAATTAATAAGTAAACATGTTATCACTTAATCTTGCATCTTATAGAGGTTGTTCAGTACTTATCTAGATTGAGTGAAACATTGTATTACCTCTAGGCTTGTGGCTTTCCTATAATAGAGGAAAACCTCTAGGTTTAAGGGATAGCTCCCTAGATTAGTATTTGATAGATTATCACGTACACTAATTTCTTGCTTGGATGAAAAGGGATAGAAGGAATAAAAAAGTAACCTATGCTAATGAGGTGATACACCAAATTGATCTCCACTAGACTAACATACACTTGTATTATGAAACATGACTGATAATACTAGTCTCAACATCCTAGATTTCTCTAACATAAGTGTTTCAAACATGGAGGTGATATGCATTGCACTTCTCAAGGTTAGTGAATAAGAGGTCAGATTTTAGACACTAATGGTACTCCTTACATTTAGAGATATAAAAATACACTAGTTATACTTCATGTGACTTGTTAGAGGGAGAACTAATTACACCAAACATGAAAGAGTAAAGAGAACACAAGGATATATAGTTATCACTTGTTATTCCACGATACACTACTTCACACACTTAGACAAAAATATATGAACTCAAAATTAGATTGGAAATTTTTATTTCAAAGGAAAATACAATATTCAAACCATCAAGGCTTCACCATACCAGGGGTGGATTCATTACAAACACCAAAAAACTTGCATATATAGAGCATAGGAGAGGAAAGAGAAGAAGGGAAGTGGAAGGGTCACAAGGCCAAGTGTCAAGAATTGGATACTAGTGAAGTCTAAAAGAGTTTAGGAAGTAGTCATTGACAATTTTCCACCATAATTTCATCATTCTCTTGAAGTTGGCATAGAGACCTCAATTAGCCTTCTTAAATTTTCTTTGTTTGATGATGAGTCCACTTGAATGTCTTAAACCACCTTAGGATCATTTAACACATATGCACTATTTTTAGAAGGTTTAAATCTTATTGTGATATTCATCATGTACCCCTCAACTAATGAACTCCTCATGTACACTTGTTGTTCACTATTTGTAGTCATTGTTCACTAGCCATTAAGGCTTGGTTCACACATTTGTCACTTAAGTGACCTAAAATTGTTTAATAAGATGTGTTTTAGGGGTGTTATAAAAATTTAAAATCCCTATTTATCTTTTGGTCTATTAGACATATCTTAAGAGACTCAAAGTCACTATCCTCACCATCACACTTAGGAAGTCGCTTTGCCTTTTCACTATTTGTCCAACACTACTTGTAATGAATGGATTAGCAGAGAGGTTTTCATGCTTATATTAGGTGAGATATGAGTATAGAGAGTTATGAAAAGTCCCTAAACACATTCCATAATTATTTTTACTCATCAATCCTCTTTTATACATATAAAACACATCAAAGCCTACAAAAAACATAGAATTAGGTATGTCTATACATGTGACAATATGGATGAATTGGGTGTCAAGGAGCCTAGGAGAGTTATAAATAGGTTCAAATCACATCCAATTCCAATTGACCACTTATAAATTCATAACTCTCCATATCTTCTCCATCAGGTTTAAATGAGAGTTTTAGGAGGGTTTTGAGTCATCTAGCTTCTTAAAAATGATCCATAAACACTATACATCTAACCTCCAAAAAAATACACTAAGATAAATTTAAGGACCCCTAGCTACTTTTTTCACCATGCACAATATCCATACATAAATGAGTGAATAAAGATGGTTCTTGAGCTCTTTCTAGGTGTTCTAAGTAGGCCTAAGACTGAATTAGGCCAAAATGACCAATTTGATCTATTATTCTAATAAAAATGGATCTTACCTATTGTCCAATCCCCTAATTAATTCTAAAGGTTATATGGTCTTTTGAACCAAGTTAGGCACCAAGAGGATTTAGGCCTAATAAAACTAAATTGTGTGCTTGTGTGTATGACCACCTGTACATGATTCCCATAAATTTAGGTGACCTTAAACACTTTTTCACCTTCACAAACTTGTTACATATTCCCATAATTATTTTAAGTCTCTTCATTCATATTTTCATCATGGATATGTTAGTTTTGTAGGTTATGTTGCCTATGGAGTGCCCTCTATCTAAGACAAAATAGAGGGCATCTCTCATATTCATCAAAATAAAATGAAACTATGGATAACTTTATTAGGTAATGAATACCATTTATACAAAATTTTAAGGTTAGATCAGCTTTTTGGAGCTTCCAAACACTTCAAACTCTCCACACTAGCTTTTAGGATTATGACTGTAGCAGGGTTTAGTTGATTATACGTTGGGGTTCAAAACTTGTTTGTTCATTTTAATTTAACCTATTTATATGCTTAAAAATATCACATTGACATGTATTATCATCATTAATGGATTGATTCTTTATGTGATCATCCACTTTACCTATAGCAACTTTTACAAACTTGATCTCTCTACTAGCTAGAACTAATTTGTAGACTTTCAAACTATAGGTATCACCTTATGAGGAGTTATGAGACCCCTGTAGGTGGTCATACATTTTTTCATCACTATTTTTCCACATTTATATTCTATTAAATTTAATATTATCATCTTACACTTGAATAGAGTCAATCTATCTTGAGATCATATAACCATTGTGTCACGATTGCATTATAATTCATTTTGGCTACAAGATTACTATTATTCACTAGGTATTTTCAATGGAAACCTATCTCAATTAGAGGTACACTTAACCATCCCTTTACCTTGACCAAAATACCTCTTTTCATATCCAAATATGAATTCTAGGATTAAAAAACAATAATTAAATCATCAAACCTATCTATACCTCATAGTCTTCATCCTAAGATAACACTGTGTTAAACAAAATATCTTTTTGGAGAAGTTAAGGTAACATTTCCACAAAACAACTTTTAAAACTATAAAAATATTGAACTCAAGTATTTTATCGTAGGATAATATTTGAAGATGCTTCACCATTACAAAAAAATTATATGAACCCTATCTTGTGATTAGACCTAGAATCTTCATTTTTAGACCCCTTTCAAACTTCTCAATATCTCAAACTTCTGTGATCCATTCACTTATGTAGGTCTCCATCCATATTTGACTATGGGTAATAGTCTCATAATTTTGAATTACCAATCCTTTTCTCAAAGATGATAGAGACTTTTAATATTTTATAGTCCTTGAAGATTATGAATATATATCAGAGTTTTAAACATGTAGTTTGAATCTCCCACATACTAATAACATATCCAACTTCTGAGATGTGTATACTTAATATACATTCTACATGAATAAAAATGAGAATATAGGTCTACCATGACCTAAGACAAATTATTGAAAGATCAAATGATATTGGAAACTCACATTACATTAAGATAGATGAAAAATAACTTGTTATCCTTGACTCTAATCCACTTACCTATTTATGAACTCTATAACTATGGAAACCATGTTTTACAAACCATTGAGTATTCAATTCTAGCTCAATGAGATAGTATTTTTTATCTCCTTATGTTCATACATGAAAAACTAGTTGAGACCAACATGAAAATAATGTAAATGCTTTGTAAAGCTACATACACCAACTGGTTTATACAAACTAATGCAAAATATGAGAAAAAGTGAGGGGTTAGAATTATGCAAGTAGTTTAGAGTCAGTGACATTCTTATTGATGGTTTATGAGGCACATGACACCAATCTTAAAATTATGGACATGTAATGGAAGCAAAAATTTACTACTACTACCCACCAAATGCACTCACTTGAACTCTACTCCTCCTGCCCATACTAAAGGAAAATTATTGACCTATTTGACCTTGTCCAAGAGAACAATGAGAGATGATAAATGGTTTTGCTTAGTTTTGGGTCTTTCAAAGCTTCCCAAGCATGAAATTTAATTATTTGTATTTTAAGTGACCCTCTTTAAGTCTTCCCACATTCCAAGTGTGTCACTCATGTTGTACAACTACCTAAAACTTCCTATTTTTAGTTGATCTTATTGGATGGACATTGAACCTATAATTTATCAATTTCATAATAATTTATATGACCATTCCTGACATGTGGGATGTTACATTTCATATTGAAACATTTTTATTTCATGTAAAAGCATACGATTTCATTAAATAACCTAAAGGTGGCTTAAGATAACATAATACCAACCTACACAAATTTGACCAAGGTAAAACATCTTATATGACTTCACTAATGACCATGTGACCATTTTATAACCTAAGAGACCTCATGAAACTTTCAACTTTTAGGGGGGTTGACTTAATTTTACCTATGGGTAAAATTAGTCAACATTTTCATGATCTACTAGGGGTATCATGCTAGTTATTCTAATAACCAATTGCATTCTCCTATCCATTGGGATACGGAGTCACTTATATAATATACTTGACACTAATAAGCCTTTTTAAGGACATCAAACCACACCAAAAAATAAGAAACAAACACAAAATACAAGACACCAAAGTAAACACACTTGTGTTAACATGAACACTTAGGGAAAACACACACAACATAATAAAAAATGCACACCTATCCTAATATGTAAAAGACGTCAAACACTTGAAGTGAAGAACAAATCAATCATTACTTCAACTAGGGTCAAAGATAATGCTTCTTGCATCTTTGTTGCTCCATGAAATCAATCCATCATATGAATCATACTTATCAATGGACACTTACTTTTGGAGATATTCAAATGACTTATCATATTTGAACGTTATATTAGTGGTAAGTTTATCTTTTGGAGCTCCCATGAACACTCCATATACCCTTCCAAGAGGTTTGCTTGACTTTGCATCTGGCTTAACTTCTATCATGCTCATTTGATGTTCTTCATTTTGCTTTTTGGGAAGCATGAAAGTTGTCTCAACTTCACCTTCTATAAAATTATGCACTTGATGTTTAGAACCATAAAGTTTGTCTTATTGTTTCTCCAGCATTTATAAAAGTGATTCAACATTAGACTAAGGTTTGGACTACTCTTCAACCACATTCATTTGTACTTTGGCTTTATTAGATTCCTTCATGACTATATCCTTCTTGATATTAGTTTGACACTCATTATCATACTTAATAATAAATTTTACTTCATGTTTATAAGATCCACCAACAACCTTACTATAAAATTCATGCTTCTTTGGAACGGGATTTGACTTACTGAACTTTTCAAACTCTTGAACTATGGCATGGAACTGCTACCATAGATCATCTTACTCTTCCTAGCTATCATATTCATGTACTCCTCCATCTTGAGTAGATAGAGTGGAATTTTTTTCCTCATTATCTTGATCTACCATAATTTTAAAACCATAATAATCATGCATATGAATAAGTTAATTACCCTCAAAATCTTGTTGAAAAGGATTATCAATGTTTACATCATAATGTTCATCACCTTCCTCATGGATGATTTATGTGCCAAGGCTTATTGCTTTATTGAAATTATTTGGATCATGTCCATAAATTTTATCACAATACTCATCTAGGAAAATATAAGAGATACCTTCAAGTTTTGAGGATGATCCATCATCCATAACATACTCCCCTTGATCATTGATGGTACAATTTAGATTAGAAATTGCTTCCACACATGGCTTAATGTGAAAATCAGCCAATGGATATGTTATAATAGTCACATTTGATCCATACCTTATTTTAAAGGCCAATAAATACCAATAAACTCATAAATATCCTCATATATTAGTGGTGAACTCCATTGATAAATAAATAGCAAAGTGAGAAGGTAGATCGATCACCACTATGTCTTGAAGGATTGGGAAACTTGGATAGTCATGCAAAAAAACTCTCAAACTTTTGATGAGCCCCACTAACTTAGATGGTGTCCCATAAATTTGTATTACTCCCTTGATATATGTCTCATATTTTAATTCTAACTTATCTACCATAAGTTTGGGCATAATTAAGGTACTTGATCCACCATCCACAATGCAATTGTGAACAAGCTTGTCTCCAATAATGAGAGTGAGGTATAAGGGTGGTGGATTTTCATATTTGGTATAGGGTTAAAAAATGTGAGTATGATAATTAGTGATGTATACATCACCATGTCTTTATGGTTGAGGACTTATGTGGACTTGGGATAACTACTCTTGAAGAAATTCATTTTGACCAAGCATGTGGAGTACTTCCCAAAGAGATATAGATTGCTTAGTAATCTTTAAAGAATAAATGATATTTGAATAAATAAAACTCACCTTTTATTATTTTCTTGAAGGTAAATAAGTGCCTTGAGTTTTAGGTAATGGATCACTTTGAATCACACTTCCCATATTTGCATTCACACCTTACTACCTTGTAGGAGGTTTATTTAAACTTGTGTCAACACCATGAACATCCCCCAAATATTTCCTCTTTGATCTTGTATTACATACAACTTAGGTTCCTTGGTTTAGGAAAAATGTGTATTCCACTTGAAATTTCATCAAGCTCACTCCTTGGGGATACCATCCTTCATTTTTTTCTACTTGCATGAAGTTTCCATCTTTTGTTGTCAATTGAGGAGTAGGTCCTCCTTGAGCTACCAAGGCTTTCCCCTCACCTTCATTGGCATCCATATACTATCATTGAGGCTGAAATTATTCTCCTTGAACCAAGTTACTATGGACTTGAACCATATCTCTTATGTTATAAGTATAGGCTAGATTATATGTATTAGGTTGCCTATTAAAGTTAGGATATACTTTTCCCCTCCCTTGACAATATTGATAATGTGGGAATCTATTTGATTGTGGACGATAGGAAAAGGGGTTTTGGTTAAATTCATATTTTATATTTAGTTTATTAACTTGAGCCTCTAAGACTTTAGATCTTGACTCCCAATCAATGGTATCCTCTAACCTATTTGGGGAATCTCTAGACATATTATTTACACTTGGGATTGGAGCAAGACTTAAAAAAGTAGAAGACATGTTGGGAAGGATAGGCATGGATATTTTTGGAGGGATTTTACCAACTTGTATTAAAATATTTTTTATCTCTAATGGCTATGTTATAGGCTTTAGACAAAGTGTATCTACCCATGAACTATAACATGATAGTTATGTCAATCCTAATATCTCTTAGGTATGTTGGGAAGACAAAACTTGTAAGGGGTCTCATTGGAGGTGGCATCCTATACCATGTTATTTGAAACCTCTCATTGAAGTCATGAATAGTTTATTTAGGAACTCTTTGAATCACATTCAGCTTATGAATGAGTGATGTGTGATCACTTTTTCCCTCAAACCTTTGGGTTAACAACTCTCCAAACTCATCCCAAGTGGTGATACATCCTCCCAGTAGTGCTTTATACCAATCAAGGGCTTTTCCCTTAAGAGACATGCCAATTAATCTATTTTTAATGTTAACTTCAATGACATTATGAAATTTGAAGAAGTTATCAATGTCCATAATATGCTCACTTGGAGTGATAAGACCTTCCTCATTGAAAGTGGGAACACTCTTGATGGGATTAGGAGGGATATCATTATATGCATTGAGGTGTATGGGATTTTCAATGTTAAAGGTTGGGAAAGCATGTTGCCTAGCCATATTTTCCTCAATTTCCTCTTCACTCTCTTGATCTTCATGGCTTGAAAAATATTCTTTTTTATTTAAATGCTGAGATAGGTTGAGGGTGTTAAACTTTAAGAGGAAGTAGAGGTTGAGGAGATGGATTTATAAGATTAATACCTCTACTAGTAGTTGACCTAGTAATTACCATGAAGTATGAAAAAAATTAATTATAAAACTTGGTCTACAACTAGATATTATCTTTAGTGGAGTTTCCAAATGTTGAGTATAACACACGTATGTAGCTATGATGTTTTCAAGACCAACATTCACCTTGATAAGATATTCTTGAGATAATTATCCAACCAAGAATGTCAAAACTATTGTCACTAAATATTTCACCATAGAGATGTTATTCAACCCTTATCTATATTGAGTCAAGAATTGGATTACCTCTAGGCCTATGGGTTACCTATAACAAAGGTAAACCTCTAGGTTTAAGGGTTAGATCCATAGATTAGTCTTTAATAGCTTATCAGATACACTAATTAATTTATTGGATGAAAATGGATATAAAGAACACAAAATTAACCTATGATAATGATGTGATACACTAGATTAATCTACACTAGACTACCATACACTTGCACTATGAAACATGACTCACAATACTAGTCTCAACATCCTAGATTGCTCTAACATAAGTGTTTCAAACATGGAGGTGATATGCATTGTAATTCTCAAGGTGAGTGAATAATAGGTAATATTATAGACACTAACTATACTCCTTACAATTAATTATATAAAAATACACTAGCTAAACTTCATGTGACCTATTAAAGGGAGAGCTACTTGCACCAAACATGAAATAGTAAATATAACATAAGGATAGATAGTTATCACTTGTCATTCCACTATACGCTACTTAAAATACTTAGAAAAGAAGATATGAACTCAAAACCAGATTCAAAATTTTTATTTCAAAGGAAAATATATTATTAAAACTAGTAGGGCTTCACCATGCTAGGTGTGGATTCATTACAAAGCCAAAAAATCTTGCATATATAGAGCATAGGAGAGGAGATAGAAGAAGGGAATTATAAGGGTCATGAGGTGAAGTGTCAAGACTTGGAAACTAGTTATAATTAAAGATAATGAATTATAAAATAGTTTAGTAAGTTTTCATGGACAAGTGTCCATTAGAATTGCATCATTCTCTTGAGTTGGCATAGAAACCTCAATTAGCCTTCATGAAATTGCCTTATTTGATGATGAGTCCACTTGAATATTTTAAAATTACTTAGAAGTATTTGATACATATTAACTACTTTGAGAAGATGGAATCCTAGTTTTGATAGTCATCATATAGCCCTCAACTAATGAACTCCTCATAGACACTTGTTCACTATTTGTAGTCACTATTCACTAGCCCTTAAGGCCTGGTTCACACATTTGTCACTTAAGTGAGCTATAGTTATTTAATAATGTGTTTTATGGGTGTTATACAAATTTAAAATCTCTATTTTTATTTTTTTCTATAAAATATACCTAAAGAGACTCAAAGTCACTATCCTCACCATCACACTTAAGCAGTCACTTTACATTTTCACTATTTGTCCATGACTGCTTGTAATGAATGGATTAGTAGAGAGGTTTTCATGCTTATCTAAGGTGAGATATGAGTATATAAAGTTTTATATTATGGTAAAAGTAGGTTTTGAAGGGGCCCTGAAACCCTAGTACAAGGAAAAAATATAGAGCAACCAAAACACAGACAAAGTCTAAAAACTACTACAAGGAAGTAGCAAAAATAGGTTTTAAATGGACTTGAAACCACCTGAAAGACAACCGGTCACAACCCAAAAAAATAGAGATCTGGCACCACCTTAGACATAGGAAGACAACAAGAAAACAAATAACTAGACCAGATTCTTTACCAGCAAGAGGAACCAGATTATTCATCCAGTTCCAATATCATTTTCATTGTTTCTTTTTCTTTCAAAACAGTATCCTGGGTAGTGGTTTCCACCAACATTGCTCCTTTTTGTGTTACCTTCTTTCTAGTACTTTGTCTCATTTTTTTTCTAGGTCCCTCCAAAGCTTTAGTCTCCTCACTGGCTCTTTTACCAATATTGACAGTAGCAGCACAAATATTGGACGTAGCTTCCTCTATTTTCATTCTATTGTCCTTAATTAGTTCCCAAAGGTTTTTCTCATAGGCTTTGAGCTTGGCTGGGATCTCTCCTATCTGATTATCCATATTGTTGATTTTGTTCCATACCTCTTTTAGGGTATCTTCCATTTTTTCCACTTTCCTTTTGAGGTTCATAACCTCCCTGCACATCCAAGAATCAAATTGAGAAGATGCCTCTGCTTTGCAATTAACCCAGTTCATTGGTGTATGTGTTTCATCATTCAGTTTTTTCCCCCTCCATTCCTTAGAATTTTTATTAGGACTGTTCCTATCTTCTTCAGTGATATCTTCTTGACCCTTATGTTCCCACTCTTTAATTCCATTTTGAATTTCCATTTCCATATCTTGATTATCATCCTGCCCTGTGGTTTCCTTTTCATTCTTTGATGCTGGGTCCTCAACAGGGTCATCCTGGACAAAATCAGACTCCGCCTCTTTCTGGTTTTCCTCAGCATCTTCAGTTCTATTTGAAGAATCCTCCTCTGTATTAACATCATCTTTTTCATTCTTCTCAGGACATTCTTCATCCTCATTAGAGTTTGTAACCCTTCTTTCAGTTCCTTCTTCTTCCTCCAAGTTTTCCTCACTGGGTTTATCAATACTCTCCCACTCCATATCTTCTTCTACAATCTGCTTTTTAGTACTATGGAACTTGATTTTGCCTTTCTCAGTAACACATTCACTCTTTCTATTCCCTAACTCTTTGTTTTTCCCCTGTTTAGGGTGCTTAACCATAGCATTATTCTTACAGTAGCCTTCAATTAACAGAATTAGGCCTTCATGACAGATAGGGCGCGTTTCCTTTTTCCTATGAGCATATAAACTTTGGACCAAGGAGAAATGTAGATAAAAGGGAAAAGACAAACTAACCTTGTGCCTGAAATGGTTAAGGAAGACAAAGTGGAATTTGTGCACATATGAGTATATAAAGTTATTAAAAGTTCCTAAACACATTTCATAGTGATATTCATTCATCAATCCCCTTATGTACTTCTAAAACACATCAAAATATATAGAAAACCTAGAATTAAGTCTATCTGTACAAGTGACACTACAAATGAATTAGTTATAAAAGAGCCTAGGAGAGTTATGTATAGATTAAAATAACTTACAAGGCCAATTGGCCACTTATAGATGCGTAACTCTACATATCTTCTCCATTGGGTTAAAATAAGGGTTTTAGGAGGGTTGAGTCATCTAGCTTCTTAGTAATGATTCATAAAATCTAGACATCTAACCACCAAAAAAATTTCACTAATATCAAGATAAGGACCCCCGTAAACTAACCCTTTTTAATTTTGGAACCATGAGAACATATATGAAAATTTGAGTGAAGAAAGATGGTTTTCAAGCTCCTTTTATGCGTTAAGAGTAGGCCTAAGACCAAATTAGGCCAAAATTACCAATTTGAGTTATTATTATACAAAAAAATGGATCATAATAGTCCTCAAATATCATATAAAGGTTACTAAATGAATTGGAAAGGTCATATGGTCTTGTGAACCAAGTTAGGCACCTAAGGGTTTAGGCCTAGTTTTAGGTCTAGTAAACCTAAACTATGTGCTTGTGTGTATGACCACTTGTAGGTGATTATCATGAATTTAGGTGACCTTCAACACTTTTTCACCTTAACTAAATCTGTATATATTCCCATAGTCATTTCAAGTCTCTTCAGTCATCCTCTCATTATGGATATGCTATCTATAGGTTATGTTACATGTGGAGTGCCCTCTATCTGAGAAAAAATAGATGGAATCTCCCCTATTCATCAAACTAAAATGAGACTATGGAGAGATCACTTACCATCTTAAATTTTTTTCAAGATTAGATCACATTTCTAGAGCTTTCAAACACATCAAACTCTCCAAATTAGCTTTTGGGACTATGACTACAGGTGAGGTTTAGTTGACTATAGGTTGGGGCTCAAAACCTATTTGTTCATTTTACTTTACCCTATTTACTTACTTATGAATATCACATGGACATGTATTATCATGATTGAGGGTGTGATTCTATACATGATCATCCACTTTACCTTTGTCAACTTTGCCAAAATTGCATCTCTCTACTACCTAAAACTGATCTGTAGACTTTCAAATTATAGGTGTCATCTTAAGAGGAGTTATGAGACCCCTATAGGTGGTCATAGATTTCTTAGAAATTATGTTTCCACTTTTATATTCTCTTAAAGTTAATAATATCATCTTAAACTCAAATATAGTCATTTTATCTTAAGATCATATAACCATTGTGTCACTATTATATTTTAGTTCATTTTGGCTTCAAAAGTATTATTGTTCAATGGGTATTTTTAATGGAAAATTAACTCAATTGGAGATCCACTTAACCATCACTTTTCATTAACCATACTACCTATTTTCATGTCTAACTATGAATTCTATGCTTAGGCTATAAGAATTTAATCATCAGACCTCTCTATACCTCATATATCTTCATCCTAAGATAGAACTATGTTAAATAAAATCTCTTTTTCGATAAGTTAAGGTAACATTTCCACCAAACAAATTTTCAAACTCTACAAACATTAATCTCAATTATTTTATCCTAGGCTAAGATTTTAATATGCTTCACCATTTTAACAAGTTGATATAAACCCTATATTATGATTAGACCTAAAATCTTCATTATTGGATCCCTTTCAACCTTCTCAGTGTCTCATGATTCTATGATCCTTTCACTTATGTAGGTCTCCATCCATATTTGACTATGGGTAATAGTATCAAATTTTTGAATGCTCATTCCTTTTCTTGAAGATATTGGAGACTTTTAATATGTTATAGGATTGTTTATATCCTCATTTTAATATGTTCAAAACTAGATGGGACCAAAATCAAAATAATGAAAATGTTCTGTCAACCGACATACACTAACTAGTTCACACAAACCAATGCAAAAGATGAGAAAAAGTGAGGTGTTAGGGTTATACAAGTAGTTTGGAGTCACTAACATTCTTAGTGATGGTTCATGAAACATATAACACCACTCCTAAAACTATGACCATATAATAAAAGCAAAAATTGACTACTACCACCCACCTAATGCACTCACTTAAACTTTGCTCCCCCTGTCTATACTAAAGGAAAATTGTTGACCTATTTGACCTTGTCTAAGAGAGAAATGAGAGAGGATAATTTATTTTGATAAATTTTAGGTATATAAAGCCTTATAAATCATGAAATTAAACTATGTATTTTTGAAGGGACCCTCCTAAATTCTTCCCATGTGCCAAGTGCGTCACTCAAGCCATACAACTGCCTAAAACTACATATTTTAAATTGATATTCTTGGATGGATGTTGAACATTAAATTTTTAAATTTAAAAATAGTTTATATAACCATTCCTAACATGTGTGGCATTAAATTTCATCTTGACACCTTGGTCTTTCATGGAAAACCATACCATTTCATTAAATGACCCAAAAGATGGCCTAAGATGACATAAGACCAACCTAGACAAATGTGACCAAGGTAAAACATCTTATGTGAGTTCACTAATGATAATGTGGCCCTTTTATAACCTAGGAGACCTTATGAAATTTTGAACTTATAATGGGTTGACTTAATTTGACCTAGTGGTAAAATTAGTCAACACCATCAAAGATAAGTTTCTTATTCCATTAATTGATTATTTTATAGATGAATTACATGGTTTTATTTATTTTACCAAATCATATCTTCACTCTGAGTATCATAAAATTAAAATGCATGAAGAGGACATACCTAAAACAACTTTCCAAACTCATGAATACCATTATGATTTTATGGTCATTCCTTTTGGCCTCACAAATACACGATCTACATTTCAAAGTCTGATAAATATTATTTTCAGGCCATTTTTTAGAAATTTTATGTTGGTATTTTTTGATGACATTATCATTTAAAAAAAAAATTGGAAGACCATTTAAATAATGTGAAATAAATACTTTTGGTTATAGAACGACATCAGGTTTATGCCAAACCTTATAAATGGGATTTTGGAATTAAAGAGGTGGATTACTTGGGTCATATAATTTCACATGAATGTGTGAAATTTCATCATAAAAAGATATAAATGGTGATGGAGTGGTAGGTGCCCAAGACCCTTAATAACCTTTGGGGATTTCTAGGGATGACATACTACTATAGTAGGTTTATCAAAAATTATGGTAGCATCACAACCCCACTCATCTATATATTGAATAAAACACCATCTAGTGGACTAAAAAAACTATCAAGGTGTTCTAACAATTGAAAATGGCTATGTACACCACTCTAATTTTGGATACCCCTAATTTTTATAAATTTTTTGTTGTTGAATGTGATGCATCAATATATAACATGGGGGTTATACTCATGTAATAAGGCATATCAATTACATTTAATATTCATCAACTAAAGGCAAAAAATAGGCTCAAACGAATCTATGAGAAAGATATGATGGATATTCTACATGCAGTCAAATAATAGAGACTTTATTTGATGGGTTGACACTTTCAAGTAAATAATAATCACCATAGCCTCAAATATTTTTTGGAATAATGATTTTCATAAAAAGAACAACAAATATGGGTGAATAAAATGTTATGATTTTGAAAAAAACATATAAAAAAGGAAAATAAAATGTGGTGGTATATGCACTATCTTAGAGGGATGAAACAATTGAGGTATTTTTATGTGTAATGACTATTTGGTGGGTAGATTGGCTAGAGGAAGCAAGATTATAATGGGAGGATGATAGGGATACCTAATATTTGATTAAAAATATTTATATTGTTTTTAGGAGGTTTAAAAAAATTCATGGAATGGGAATGCATTATGGTATAAATATCAATTATACCTCTATAAACATTTTATCCTTAGACATACAATCCTTTAAGAACTTCATGCATATTCAATAGAAGGCCAATCAAGACTTTTGAAAACATGTCATATAATCAAGCAAGATTTATTATGGTAAGGACTCAAGGGGGATGTCTAGATATATGTGGTTGAATGCATGGAATCTCAATAGAACAAATGTTAAACCATTAATACCCCAGGTCTTTTGTAGCCTTTATCCATCCCTAGCTAGAGTAGGAGAAGGTTTCCATGGATTTTAATACTAGGTTACTATGTTCTTAGGGTAAAAATTATCATCATGGTAATTGTGGATCGACTCACCAAGTATTCTCATTTTTTTCTTTATCATAACCATTTTCACCATTATGGTACCTTCTTGTTTTCTCAATATAGTTCATAAATTGCATATTACTCTAAAGATCATTGTAAGTGACCAAGATCCCATATTTACTAGTAATTTTTAGATTGAATTATTTGCATGTTTGGGAACCAAGTTGGCTCATATCCTACCCTATCATCCTCAATTTTATGGAAAAATAGAGGTAGTCAAAAAAAATTTATAAGGGTATTTTAATTATTTTGTTTCTAAAAAACATGATCAATGGGTTCATTGGTTACCACTTATTGAATGGTGGTATAACACTTATTTTCACACTTCTTCCAAAATGTCTCCCTTTGTGTAATTTTATGGGTATCATCCCACATCCATAATTTAAACCTTAAAGGTGTATACCAAAGTTTAAGTTGTTGAGGAACACATTCACCATCAATAAGAGGTACTCACTAGTTTTAAAGAGAATTTAACAATGGCATATAATAGAATGAAGTAATAAGCATATCAACAACATAGTGAGAAAAAAATGTACATAGGTGATGGGATATTTTTGTGTTTGTATCCATATAATTATATGTAAAAAGGATAAAAAAATTTCCCCTAAGTATTATGGTCTTTATCATATCTTGTAGACAATTGGTAGTGTGGTCTATAAGTTGGAATATCCCATGTCCACTCATATGCATCTGGTATTCCATGTCTATTTCCTAAAGAAGGTAATTAGACACTGATTTTTTACTCAATTTTATTTACTTGAACTGGATGAATAAGTTCTAATCATTATATATCTTGAAGAGATCCTTCATACATGTACAAATCAACTACATACCAAGGCAATTAAGGAATATTTAATCAAATGGAAGAATTTATATTCAAAAGATGTAACATGGGAGGATGAAGATTTCCTATAGCAACATACTAGTTTGAATCAACATTGAGGTCAAAATTTTTATAAATAGGAGGGGAATGTTACACCCTTAACATATGGTGTGTCTAAGGATATGCATGGCTAACTGGTAGATTACATACCTCTTATATTATCTTGTTGTATCTCTTTATGTTCTTATTAAGGTCATCCTATGGAATAACCATGGCTAAATAGATTATATATAGGAGGTAGTGGTTTTTATTTGATGATAATATTTAGTAATTTTGATCTTATTTCATTTTTGTAGACGTTACCCCCTTGAAGTGGCTTAGCTATATTTATCAAGCATTATACTCTTCTGTCAATTATTTTTATGGATCTACATTTTTTGTTCTTATTTTTGTGATATAATATTCTATTGTTAGAACATATAATTAAATTCAATACAATGTAATCCATAGAGACAAATGTACTATGCATATTTTAAAATTACTAGGTATCACAATACAAAAGATTATCCCATATTGGAAAGAAAAGGAAAGATAAGGTTGTGTGAAATGTAAACATGGTGAAATCTCACCACAAAAATATAGTGTTTATGTAAGTTGTCATTAGGAATCAGTATAAACAGCAATGACAACCACCTTTGGAGATGCCCCAAGAGAATATGATTAAAAAGGTTTGTAAATAAAAATATATTTATCCCATGAGAGATAAATTCCTAATTTTATAAGTGGCATAGTTATTATAGACCATAAAAAAGCATAATTATTCTTAGGGAGGCATTCCAATAGTGAATGTGTAGATATATGGTCAAATTGTTCACATCTTAAGGCAATAAGGAGTAGTCACATCAATGATAAATATTATTAAGCTAGTGAGTATTATCTATAATGAAGATATATAAAAAAATATCACAAAATTATTACATAATTTTTTGGATTGTGTGAAGTGGGGACAATAATGAACTAAAAAGGTGGTCTGTTATGTAAAGTTCAAAAATCCCTAACATGTTGATTCTGGACTAGACATAGAAATAATAGGATATGAATTCCCCAACATTATTTTTGACTTTGTAAGCATGGTGAATATGATTTATATATCTTTTTGGGAGGATATCAAATGAACAACTTAAAAATTATGGCTGAGTGGAGCCCATTACGAGCTTGGAAGATTTAGAAATAAAAGTAGTGAATTTAAGTCTATGTAGAGACTTAAAAGTTATTTATATTAAAATTGATGAAATGTACTACCCTAAATTAATCAATAAAAAGTGGGTGTATGATGGTCATATAACCATAAATATAATAGATAATTATTTGGAGTCACATCAAGGGGAAAAGATCATTATCATACCTTTGAACAAGGTTGTGAGTAAACCTTATATCATCCCTAAAGAGCTTGATTCACCATATGCCTATAGGGGAGATAATTGGTTTAAGGTTAGTTCGGAGCTAAAGCTTAAGGCCCTATAAAATAGATATTTCACTTATCTCACACATCAAGCACAACCATTCCCATAGTTTCAACACTTTTCATACTAGCCTATCAAGACATTGGAACAAGTTTCATAATTCCACATGGAGAAATATAATCCACCCTCAATGCAATATCCGACAAGACAAAAAGTTGATCTCTTATACTAGGTGACTCTAATGGATATGGATTACATAGAACCCACTCATGAGGGTAGTTTGTTATGGGAAGCTATGTCTTTTTAAGTGGTAAATCAAATTCACATATGCTAAATTAGACTTATGGAGACCATGGGGTAAGACCTATGAGAATAGGTTAAGATATTAAGAGACAATTGTTGAGGCATTTCACAATTAAGGATAATTAACATAAATTAACACGGAGAAATAATAATTTATGTTAAAATCCTATAACAGAATTCTAAGTAATGAAGACAAGTAGAACCTAGTGACATCAAAGAGGATTTAGATATGAAATTATTATTTAAACTAGAGCAAGAGATAGAGGACCCTAAATCCAACATCATATATAAAATCAAACATACACATATTTGAAGTATAAATATTCTAGAACATGAATGGAAGAGGATACTAAAAGACTCTAGGCTAAATGGGAATGATAAAATATATTAGGAACTAGTAAATAAGGTAGTTGAAAACATTAGTGTAGATTCTTTACCAAAATTTACAACCATGGGAGATTATTTGATGCAACAACACACTTTAGAGGCAGTAAAATTATTACAAGATTACGAGTATGTATTTCCCACATAATTTTTACAAGTCATGGTATATACCCTTCATTAAGGGAGATGAATATCAAGCTAAATAAGTGCACCAAACCCATTAAGAAGTGTCAATATAGATTAAACCTGAATATGAAGCTAAAATTCAAAGCTAAGATAGACCAAATACAAGAAGAAATAATTATATATCCAATTGATAAATCATACTAGGTAAGTCCCATAGTGGTGTAGCCTAAGAAACAAGATAAATCTAAGTTTGTCATAATTATAGGGCATTAAATGATGCTTGCATAAATGATCTATTCTTGATACTATTTATAGATGAATTTCTAGAGTTAATTATAGGACGTGAAGTCTACTCCTTCACATATGGGTTTACTAGTTATCATCAAATTCCAATTGTAATAAAAGAGTGGATAAATACCATATTTATGACAAAATTGGGTTATTTTCATACAAGGTAATGCCTTTTGGTCTTAAAAATTCTCTTGTTTTCTTTTATAGAGTTTTGGTAACTCCCTTTAAGGATTTCATTCATGATTTATTAGAAGTATATCTAGATGACTGGGTTGTATTCTCATTATTCAAGGAACATCTTTCAAAGCTATGAATTATGTTAGAAAGGTGTAACACTTTTTAGATAGCACTAAATTTAAATAAACGTTTGTTATTTAAACATTTTGGTGTTCTTATATGACATGTCATTTGTAGTGATGGTATCTTTGTTGATCAATCCAAGACCACACTAATTATAGGACTACCCTCTCTAGGGAACTCTTTTGAAGTGAGATCATTCTTGGGATATACCATGTACTATTATAAGTTTTTCCATGGATATGGATAAATATCAACACCATTTGAGAAGCTACTATGAAATGACATATAGTTTGAATGGACTTCCAAATGTCAAGTAGCTTTCATTCATCTTAAGCAATGATTTGTCATATCTATAATTTTGGTATTCCTTGACCATAATAATCCATTTCATGTCCATGTATATGTGTTAGGAATAGAAATGGGAATTTTGTTGGCTTAATTTGGGGATGGATGCCTTGATCACCCCATCCACTTCATAAGTTAAATATTTCACCATAAAAAATGAATTACACCACCACATAATGAGAAGCTTTGGACATGATTTTTGCACTCCAAAAATACATTAATTAATTATTGGCTATACCATTTAGTTTTTCACATATCACCAAGACCTATGATACTTGGTGAATAAGCTTATGCTATATGATAAAATATCAAGTGGTTGATGTTGTTCTAGGAATTTCAATTAAATATCAATGTGAAACCAAGTAGAGAGAGTGTGGACCTGACCATGTAAGTTACATATGGAATAGTGAAGACCTAGAGGAGTTACAAGATGAGTCACCAAATGCTCATTTATTTATATTCATCAAAATTCTAGAAAACATGTAGGACATAACAATATTTTTGGAGTAGGGTATTTTCCCTATTAACTATGGAGAAAAGGATAAAAAATAGTAATTCACATGAACTCTATTGTTTAGAATTATCAATGGATTCATTTATAAGATGGGTAAATATGATGTTTTGATAAGAGTCACTTTGAATCATGAATATCCATAGTTTCTAGAAGAATCACACCAAGGAGTTATAGGAGGGAATTTTGTAGGAGAATCTACTACATATAAAAATATTAAAAATTAGTTTATGGTAACCTACATTATTTCATGATGCACATAGGTTTACTAAGTATTTTAACATATGTCAAAGAGTAGGTAGACCAAACCAACATGATGAAAAATTGCTTTAAATTAGGTAATAGTTGTAAATCCTTTTGAACAACTAGGAATTAATTTTATAGGACCCATTAATCCTCCATCAAAATACAATAATTCTATATATATAATTATTGTGACTAATTATTTTTAAAATTGGGTAGAAGTTGTTATGACACGTAGTTTTAGTGTGAAATATGTAGCTAAGTTGTTATATGAGAATATTATAATAAGGTTTGGGTGTCATGAAAGCTAATTAGTGATAGAGTAACACACTTTTTGAATAACACTAAAATAACTATAATGGAATAATTAATTATTTCCCATCACAAAAGCACTACCTAGCACCCCAAGCAAATGGCCAAGTGGAAGCATAAAACAAGGTTATTGAAAATATGCTCATAAAATTATGTAATGTTCATAGGGACAATTGGTAAGATCTTATACATGTGATCCTATGGGCCTAAAAAACTAATTAAAAAAATGCAACAAGAGTCTTTTCATTGGTCTATGGGATGGAATATATCATGCCTATGGAATACATGGTTCCTATCCGATGATTTGCATTAATAATATGACTAGGAGACCAAGAAACACTTTGGGAATGGTTGTTTGATTTAACTAAAATGGAAGAAACTAGACAAAGGTAAAGTTAGACATAATAAGTTAACAAATAAAGCTCAGACTAGGTAATTTTATTATATGATAGAAAATTTAAAGTGCACCCAAGAAAATTACACATTTAATGGAAAGGTCCATACATTATTCATGAAGTGTCATATCAAGGTACTATCATACTTAGATACATTCAAGAAAACATTCTTATGGGGTAGGTAAATAAATATAAGCTTAAATTGTGTTATCAATTATCTATGGAAATAGTATATAGAAAAAGAGTGTGTGCTAAGTAGCATCATGTAGTTAGGATTTTCAATTCTATAGTTTTTTTTTATGTTTTACCAGTCGTATGAACATGTATACATAGTGAAATCTCTATACCATAGATATTCAAGGCATGTACCATAGTTAAAGTCATAGAACACAAAAAGGAAACTTTACAAATCTAAGGAGCATAAATCAATCAATAGATTGGTCAAAATAATAATTTTGGGAATGAGGAAGTGATGAAAATTTATGATGGAGTGGTACAAAAATGGTAACTACAAAGGTATTTAAGGATAATGCACTTAAAATATTATAACATTGATAAGATGAATAGAGATACCAAATAGATTTAATACAAAATAAAATAAACTCTTAATAAAATAAAAGGAAATGTGACAATCCTCAGATTTCATTATAGGAAACATTTAATATATACATCAAAAAGGTAAAGGTTCAGATTCCGTTACCTTCACCATCAATCATTGTAGATATAATTTTCCAAGAGGAAGAGATGAAACATTAGGTGCAAGCCATTTTTAAAGGAGGTGCATCAAGAACAAGTCCATAAACACACAAAATATCTCTAATGTAAATAGATAAATAATAAATAATCATAAAATAAATAAAGGTACATAAAGAAATTTCCCTAAGGTCGTTAACATGTAGACCACACACTCTAGTCATTGTGAGTCCATTTCCAATAATCATAGAATGTGTGGGCACATTTTACATAGTTGAATATGTTGAGAAAGAATAAGTTGAAGAAGAACAAGAAGAATAACATGTAATATAGACTTGGGTATGAAACTCTAGAAGAAAATTTTAGTTCCATTTGCTCATTCAAAAATACCTATTAGTAAGAGACAATTGGTCATTTACCCATCTCCCACTTGACCACCTTCATCCCAATTATCCCCATATTACCACTACAAGTAACCCCTCCTATTTCTAAAATTATTGATTCTATGGCAATAGGTGTATAAAAACAATCTCTATTGGACCAATCTTCAATAACATAACACCTAAGCCAACCCAACCCATAAGATGAGATTATAGAATAATAAGTGGATGAAGGTTAAAATCCAAAGGTTGAATTATACAAGGATAAGGTAGAGAAAGATAAGGTTGAGGAGGAGTAGGCCAGAAAGGAGGAAGAACAAAAAAAGGAACAAGGAACAAGGAACAAGATCAATGAGATGCAAAGGAGGGGTAAAAAACAAGCAGAGGGTAAGCAAGTAGCCAAGGATGATGAGGAAAAAAAGGAAGACATACATAGATAGGAGGAATAACAAAAGAAATTTGAGGCTAACATAGTAGATAAAGAAGATAAAGATAAGAATAAATAATACCTTCATAAATAATAAGATTTATAAAATAAAACTACAGAGGAGTAAATATCAAAATATGTCGCAGGGTGACATGTATAGGAAAGGTTTGAATAATCTATGAATGACCTATAAAAATTTAGAAAGGGTGAAATAAAAACAAGCTACAAGGGAAAAATAAGAATATGATAATAAGTTCAAATAAGAATAAAAATCAAAATTTTAAGGAGTCAACAAGCTAGAACAAATAATGTAGCACATAGCTAAGGTAGAAAAGGGTTTGATCATTGATATCCAACATCAACCGTCAACCACATTTACATGATTGATATCAACCTAGGAAAGAACACAATAAGAACCATCATTGGAAAAATATTATACCAATAGACATTAGATGTTGGACATCTAATCCTCAACCCTATGAATAATAGCATTCACTCTCCCTATCACATAAATTAGGCATCAACTTGCACCATCAACAACTACTAAAAACTGACTTACACTTGAGATTACAAGCCAAGAGGTATAACTAGATGTTACTAAATTAGCCTTGGTCAAATATATTGAATGATTTATTTTATTTTAAGAATCCACTACCTATAAAATGTTAGAGATAGAGTATGAAAACACTCAACTATGAGAGGAGAATATAAATCTCCATGATAGGATCACTAATTCATGCAAGCTAATAGAAGATACATGCCTAACATTAGTCTTAAAGGTCTTTGGAAAACAAGTAATGATAGAGTGGAAATATCTCATGGATAGTTTTATGTAGCTTACAAAATAATATATTTATACATAATGGCTACAATAGTTGTGATCTCAAGGTCAACAACTCCAAGTAGAAACATAAGTAATCTTTGAGTTAATCAAATAATATGAATAGGTTGATAATATTTTGATGCATTATAAAATATAAAGAGATCAATCCAAATCTAGAATTAGTTGTAAGACTCATGGAATTAAATTAATCTATACCTATACAAGGCCAACAAATCATAAGCAATCATAGATAATCATACATCCAAACCAACTAAGATGAACATTGCACTCAAAATATTTCTTGCTCTAAGAGACAATGTGATGGAGAGGATGTGAACTTTAGAGAATGAGATGATTTATAACACATTCATAGGTGTATAGACCTAGAGATACATAAACATAATGTATTATATCTAATATAATGTGTAATAACATAAGCCTATCATCACATTTTTTGATGATAAGGACATCCAAATAATCTTGTAGAGACAAACACCACTATATATATCAATTACCATGGTATGGAAAATATTAACAAATTAGTGAAAATTTAAGCAAGATTTGTCAATTCTTGAAAATTTCATTCAAGTCTTCATTGATGAACCATAGTTCATTTCACCCACCTCGCTCTTACAAGCCTTGTGAATGAATAAAATAACTCAAACATTGTAATAAGTTCCTTCACCAAAACCACCACCTCTAGAATCTAACTTTGTATTAGTAACATCATCAATAATGGCTCCAATATATCTTCCATCATCATAGGAAGATTTGACTTTAGCTTCGTAGTCTATGCCTCCACCTTCATAGTAACGTAATGTGAATGCAAAAATTTGTCAATTTTGAAGATTATAAAGTTTAAGAAGGCAATAAGTTTTGTGAGAGGGGTCATGGAGGTTAAAAACATATAAAGGTCAGCCTTCTAGTTACACAAATCAATTAAAAACCCATAAAGGGAAGTAGATCGGTATGCTACTTAGTTTAAAACCTAAAAGGTCATCTAAGTAGTGCATAAAAGGTGAAAATTGGTAAATGAAACTTTAAAAAATAACCATAATCATTGATTTTTTACCAACCCATATCTTAGCATAGGTAATTCCACCAATTCCAATTTTAAATACACTCCTTTCAAATTTGTCTTAGGATGAAACAACTATTTAAGTCTGAGAAAGTGTTGGTAGTAAATCATAAAAATATTATATAATTGAGAAGTGTGTGATCTATAATAGTTTATGTGTAATTCATATTTTGTTTAAATATCAAAAGAATGTCAAAGATGAAAATCCTCCTTCGATGCTAGAGTTGAATGGTCATGAAGATAAAGTGATATAACCTCCTCATAAATCTATAAATACTCTGAATTATAAAATAATGATTGTTTTATATTTGATAAATATAATGTTATAGAGATCATGGTTACCTTGATATTTTCTTTGTTATGTGCAATTTGAGTTCATAAATTTTTCTTAATTGTCTATTTCCTATTATGTGTGTATCTATATTTATGATCTATTCAAGATGTTTGAGTTGACTAACCAAATTGCTTACAAAATGAATGAACACTAATTTTGAAAAACTTCACTATGAAATAAAGCCATAATCAGTGAAATATATAATTTCCTACAACTCAAAGTTATTCCAACATTATATACTATAAAATATTAGCATGTTATGACAAGGTATTTTAGGAACCTATGCTAAAAAAATAGATGATCAAATTGAGAGGTTAAATCAAGTGGTGGAAGATACATTGAAAATGTACATAATGGACTAGCAATTTAAATGGGAGGATTACCTCCACTTGGTTTAATTTACATATAATAAGACATACCATTTTGTTATTTAAATGTTACCTTTCAAAGCCTTGTATGGTAAAGAGTTCAAAAATCCCCTTGGCTTGGATAATTTTAAAAATTGAGTTGTTTTAGGTCCTAAGACCTTGCATGAGTATGATGATCAAATGGATCTTATACGTTAAAGACTAAAAGTTGTCTCAGATAGACAAAAGAAATATGTTGATAAAAATATTCACCAAAGTAATTTGAATTAATGGATAATATTTTTTAAGGTTAGACCTCATCAAATATGTACAAATTTTGGCAAGGTATCCCAAGTAACCCCATGTTTTGTCAATCCATTCAACATAGTGGAAAATATCAACCCTATTGCCTACCACCTAGATTTTCCTCCTTTCCTTTTTAAAATCCATGATGTGTTTCATGTGGCCTTATTTAAAAATATGTTTTTGATTCATCTCATGTTTTAGATTGGAAAAATCACTAGTTAGTGTAAAAGGAAATTATTCAACTAGACCCAATCAAGATCCTAGCCCATCGTAGCATTAGCATATAGAAAAGAGACATTCAGGACATGTTAGTCTAACAGGACCAATTGAGTGAGAAAAGTGACTCTTGGGAAGATAAAAATATTTTTATACATAAATATCCTCATCTCTTTTTTAGGCCTTGGGATAATGCCTCTTTTTAGGTGGGGTAGATGTCATATCCCAGTTGGAAAGATTTAGAATAATGTGCCTATTTTAATTCTATAATGAACCACTTTATTGTTTATGAGATTGACATATGATTGGATCTGTATTTACTTTGAGTTTTATATTTTAATATTTTTTTTTAGTCTATAGTTGGTTATATTGCATTCAGTTATGCTTTTTATAATCATCATTTGGATCTAGTATTGTTGATGTTACTCTATGATTATAGGTAACATATGAGAGACTGAGCTAGGTCTGGGACTAAAAGAGACACTAAATTATCATTCCAACATCATACAAGTAAATGAGTGTAAATTTACTTGCTAATATTAATTTAGGTGACCACCATACCATTTGTGATGTCTTGTATCATCTTAGTTAGTGTCATGCATTTATTGTAGATATGAATTTTCAATAGTCATCATTAGCTTATAGCCAATATGTTTGTCGTGTGAGAATGTGAATGTTTATTTTTTTTATGCTAGGACCAATTAAGTTACTATATTGAGAAATATAATCCTTTTAGGGTCACATAAAATATTTATTTAGAAATCATGAGATCTTTTGTGATGCTTTAACATGCTTTATTGATGTTAGTCTAAACACTAGTGTTTTGAGGCATAAATGATGCTTAGGAAAAATATTGAGTCCCTAATATTTTTATTCATTATATTTTAATCACATGACATATTTGGTTGTAAATATGGTGATGTTGACCCATGATGAGGTCATGAGCATCCAATTATAAAGTTGGCATTTGACTTGGTTTTGTATAAAATAATCATTTAATGATTTTTATGGTTTTTTTTGCATGGGATTATGATCATTTGTCATTGTTGAAATTAAAGGAGGCAATGAGAATGAAAAATTAATAAATTAATCTAGGGCTCCTCTTGTAGACCTATGTATCATCCATTTCCATGGTAGTTTTAAGAGCTATTTTAGGAAATCTTGCTACAAGAGAATTAATGTCTTAGGTCTCCATGGAAATTTTTATGGCAATTTATGGATCACACATAGAAGATGTATCATGATGGTATTAGACTGTGAAAATAAATAACCTAGAATAAAAGGGAAAAGATAATATATAAAGGAAATATCAACTTCAAAATTGGGTTCATGAAGTAAGTTATTTACTCATTTTGAATCCTTTCTTTCGGTATATTATGCTACTACTAGTTGTTTATTTTATGGAAGTTTTTTCAAGGGATTCCATGAGGATTCTTCAAAACTATAGTTTTATGATTAACCCTCACCCATTCCACATTTTTTTCTTGAACCCTCACCACTTGTCCTATAAGAATTTCACATTTTATAGTTAGCATTATACCTCAGTTTGACCATAAATGTGGTGAAAATGTTATTAATGGTTAAGAATCCTTATAGGGCATAACTTTTTGGTTTTTATTTCCCTTAGATGACGTATATATTAAAATGATAATTTGATACATCCATTAAGGCTTCTTTTGTTGATTTAGGCATTTTTCTTTATGTGTTTTCAACTTATTGGACTCTTTATTTTTTTGTGTTTGTGTTGGTTACCTTGTTGACAAGATTTAACTTAACCCTAACCCTGGTGGACAATGATCTCACTTTTTAACCTTTCTCTCATTTACCACCATATGGATGGGCTCCACTTTCACTATGTTTTATTTTTATTATTGTTCATGCACAAGGATTTTTTATAGGAGTGCATATTAGTTGTCTAATTTATTTGTGATGTCAAGAAGGATTTATGAGACTATAACATAGTGTTGATTATTTGTGAGGCACCTGGATCTAAATCATATTTTCTTTAGTATTATTATTACATTTGTATTTTGAGTTATAAATAAATCCTTGAGTATTTATTATAATGGGAATCTTGAGATCCAAACTACTCTAATTATTGATTGTATTATGATATAAAACTTAATATAATATGTATAGGAACTATTGAAACTTTTATTGATACTAAAATAATCTTGTTGATGTGTGTTTTATGCACACCATATAACCTTACAAGGTAGCCTATAACATTTTAGGATCAATGAAGAGATATTCAATCCAATGCACAAGTTGTGGGGTATTGGGTTTTGTAAACAACCTATTGGTGGAATAATGGTGAATAGAGTACTTGTTTACCATGAATGATTTGATTATAGATGAAAATATATATCTGCTTTATATGGGTGGATAAATTATGGATCTAATCTAAGGTGGGTCTAACCAAAATAAACTCAAAAATATGGAAATGTAGGGTAGAAAATAAAGATTTTGGACTAAATAAGATGAAATGTTTTTAAGATAACTCTTGAACTAGTGGTTAGGCAATCATTAAGGAACCAATGTCTACTACAAGCTACTTTAATCACACCACAAATCAAACATAGTTAATAGTCCAAGGAAATAGGAATATAGTAAAGATTATAATATATAATCAAAGGTTGTTGTTGATGTCATATTACAATTGCACATCTACAAAGGAAGATAATGATTATTACAAAAAAGGAATTCTAATTATTAATACCACAATATGAATAATTTTATTAAAATAATACTCATGTATAACCAAACTATTAAGATACTAGAATGGTAAAACTTCTTACAAGATTCATATGTTTGGAAAATAATCAAATTTGCACATCAAGATCAATTGCAAAATAATTCATATATTTATTATTAATCTTAATAGAAAAAATTCTCTTCCCTTTGGGATAGGGAGGATACAAATATATATATATATATATATACACTTGGGGAGGGAATGTCTCATCCTTCAAGTGAAGTCTAAATTTACATCTCAAAAAATAGAACTGTGTCAAAAATCATGTAGTGCATGCATGTACAAAAGTGTTTACATAAAATATAATTATATGAATATATGCCAAATAAATTTAGAACCATCAACTCAAACTTAATCAAAACATGAAAATACATATTCATATTTAGGGTGGTGTTGATTTGGCATTGTTGATGAGTAAAATAATTGAGTTATAGTTATAGAGATAGAATTAGTTGGTGTAGTTACTTAAGGAATAAAAACTAGCCCCATGGGAATATGCATGAATACATGTTTATATATATATATATATATATATATATATATATATATATATATATATATATATATATATATATATATATATATATATATATATATGCCAAATAAAATTAGAACCATCAACTCAAACATAATCAAAACATGCAAATACATATTCATATTTAGGGTGGTGTTGATTAGGAATTATTGATGAGTAAAGTAATTGAGTGATAGTTATACAGATAGAATTAGTTGGTGTAGTTACTTAAGGAATAAAAACTAGCCCCATGGGAGTATGAATGACTACATATTTGAAAAATTAGGTACCATGTGTCAATGTGGTATCAATTTTATTTGCCTACATTCTTGGTGTTGATCCTATCATTACCTTTTTGTATCTAATTCTTTTAATAATGTGTGTGTTATCTCAAACTCCTTATTAATAATTTCAAATTGAGCAGGGTTGGCTTGAATATTTTGATGGATTCAGCCATCAACCTTATGTGATCTACCTCCAAACTCTTAAATTCATCTCCAAAGGCTTCAAAATTTGTCACTCTACACATTAATTTTTTTATCACCTATAGGATCTCATCATTAGTCTTGTAAATAGTTAACTTAACCTCCCCCCTTGAAGTTATTTTTAGTTGATTTAAGGAGTGTCTCAAAATTAGGCATGTTTACCAATTATCCAATAGAGGTTATTTCATCAATGACCCTCATATATCTTAAAATTTATAAGGCCTCATTTTCATAGCTTAAAAAATGTCCTATAAAAGTTTTCATCTATGTATGTTAGTTAATGGCACCATCCTTGTTTGTAATTACATAGCTTAGGGCCCATGAAATATCTTAGCTAAACATCATATTTAGATGATTAAATTCATTGCTTCTTAAAATTTCATCAAAAAGGTAATAATTTTCTCAAATTATTTTATCTAGTGCTAAATTTTAAGTACCTTTATCTTTTTAGGCTAAATTTCTCCCCTATAGGCATGAATATTATTCAAAATGTTGTACATTCTTGTGGATGCACTTTATACACTATCTATAATTTCTTGAGGGGCATGGATAAGTTGTCTCTATAGTAGATTATTTTGTACCTTATCTTAATCTTATACATTTATTTCATATATTATCTATCTAACTCCACAAAAAATGGAAATCCTTTGTATACTTTGTTTGATCTATTAGATTTTTTTTTGGCCTTTTTTGGCCAAGGGAAATAGGTTTTCCCTTTGTTCAAACTATATTTATTCCCTTGTATTTATGTTCACTAACTTTGTCTTATTCACCCTCTGAATGGTGCCACCCTACCTATAAAAACAAATGGAGAGTGTAGGTAGTTTTGTGATGACCAAATTATATTTCTCATTTTTTCATCCTTGCAGCTCTTTAACCCATTGGGGAAAAATAAGTTCCCCTTACTCTTTTAGTTGACTTAGGTATTCCAAGGTAGAGGGTGGGGTGTTAATTAGAGGGTAAGTTATTATTTTAGGTTCCAATGAAGCACTTATTTGAATTGTGAATTTTAGGGGTGGTTAAGCAATTCTCTACCATGGTGAGGCTTCCCTTTGTGGGGTGACTTCAACCACATATTTGGTCAAGCCTAGATTTTTTAAAACTATCATTGTGGATGACTATATAGGTGTGGACTATGAAAATTGTATCTCCAATTAAGATGAATAATTTGGATGGATTTTAATCCATTTAGGATCAAAAATTGAAATTGAAACCAAATTCTCAAAATAGACTATTTTCTTTGAAGATTCTATTTATGTGGATGTTCAAAGAATAGAAGAATCACCTAAAACTAGAAAATGGTGGCTCTAGAATGGCTAGATGCAAATATGTATCTTGAGTATTTACAATAATAATATAATAAGAAATGGAAGAAACTAACCTATTTATATTTTGATTTTTCACTTCAATGAGGATCTGCTAGTCTAATGCATTAACTAGAGTTTCTTCTTATAAACTTCCTAGGCTCATTGATTTAGCATTTTATTATTTTGCTTCCTCATTTGCTTCATCTAGGATTCCCTCCTCACTTAAAATTTTCTCATTCCACATCATTTCTTCTAAATTATATTCCTCCTCATCATTATTCTAGTCCACTAATGATTTTACATGTACTTCTTTTATTCTACTTAATTAACAAGGGATTCCCCTAGAGTTGCAAGACCTAATGATGGTCTTTCCTCTGGTTGTTGGGCTTTGAAGGAGGTGGGGAGGAATCTATATTTACTTTGGTAGGTGACTATGGGTAAAAGGGTAGGTGAAGGGGATGATGTCAAAAATGAAGGAGCTATATTAATAGGGACTACCACTATAGGCAAGGGTAAAGGAATGGAGAGTGGAATAATAATGGTAAAGGGAAGAAAAAATAGAGATGGACCTTGTTGAGGTGATTGAGGGGATGGAGGAGTGGATGGGAGAGATGAAAAGTAAGCTTATATAAAATTTGGGAGACTCACTTATGTAGGTGTTGTAAGTGGAGGAAGAGGAGCCAGAGAGAATTTTATTTTCTTCCTATTTGGAGGAGCTACATTCTTTTCAATGTTAGTAGTTATGCCCAAAATATTGGAAGAGTCTAGATGTGTTGAGGCCAAATGTGGACTAGGGAGACCTATGATACTTTCCTTTCTAATTTGTAATTTATCCTCCCTTTTATTATTTTTCTCTCCCTCTAATAAATTAGTTTCTTCTCCTATAGGATATGGAGGTCGATATTGTCCTTCTAGGTCTTGGGTCTATTTTAGAGGCCAATAATGACTCAGATATTTTTTCTTGGTCCACCATCTTATTTCCCTAATCTTTGGTAATATTAGGGTCATACTTAATTTCCTAAGAAACTATCATGGACATTTGATTGTCCCTCATATGGGTCCACAATTTTGAGTCATCAGATGCATTCAGAAAAACAACATCATGTTTATATTCTTAGTGACCATATGTAATGGTCACCCCTTATTATCCTTAAGGGATTGAATATTGTTCCTAAATTTTATTTTAGGTTCCCATTCCCTAAATTGGTCCACCTTAAAAGTATAATGGGATATGATTTTCTCTATCTAGTTGAAGTGTGCCCTCACCATGAATTGGACCTACCCAATGCTTAGAGGGGTTTTGTATTAATAGACCTGATGTTTAAGTCTAATTATACCTCATGTTCTAAAATATTTCCTAAAGCATGGCATGGTAGAGGGGGTACCTTATTATTTCAACTCAGATTATGGTATAATATAGATAGTACCAGTAATCCTTTATTTTAGCTATGTTTCTTTTTAGATTCTAAGATATTATGGGAATTTGAGTATCATGGATGGCTTAGTAAACCTAAGGATAAAATTCCTCATAAATCCTTTAAATATAATTATTGTACCTATAGACAAACATAAAATAATAGTCTTCATATATTTTAGTATCTATAAACTTTACTAATGGTTATCATAATTCACCATGGGCTCGATAGCCCATTCAAAGGGCTACATCCAATAAATATGACATCATATAAAAGTTTCCATAAACTAGAATTTATTCTTGTTTATACATTTTTGCCTTTGATATAACATTTATGATCTCTCCTAGGGCCATAATTTTATTATAATTTAAGAGAATGTCCAACAATGGGACCTATTCCACCTATACATAGGTAATACTAACAAATACATACAATATATTCAGAAGGGCCATGTCTATCATAATACTAGGATTAAATTTGATGATGATGATATAATAAAGGCCCCATTAGGGTTTAATATTTTATCCTTCACTAGCCACTATTTTAATTTGTCATCTACATTATTTTGCTTAAGCCATACATTGGTTGAGACTTGATTATAAGCTATCTCAGGCATTTGGAGCTTAAGGTACCTCTCAAATTTCCTCACAAAAATATATTTAATTATAATTTTCATTATTATAAGATGTAAATATTCCTAAAAACAATTACCATTAAATAAAAAATCATGGATTAAATTGATACAAGGAATTATCTCTAGTTTAGCCACCACTTGATAGAGTCCAATGGTTTTTATTGGCATCAGGTCATCAATGTACTATTTTTCCTCCTGGGATAGATGATCTTGTGTGGATTATGGTGCTATAGAATGGACTACATTATAGAGGGTTGAGAAATATGAAAACTAAAAATATAGGGCACTCTTATTGAATATAGTGTTTGTTCATTCAATTTTTCTATCAATAGAATATACAGAAGGGGATTTGATGTGTGCTAGTTTTGGAAAAACCATATCAATGATATGGTCCATGTAATTCCTTTGTAAACTATCTAGATGTTTCTATAGATTTGTTGAAATAATATAAGGATTTTGGTTGCTTGAGATCTTAGGTTTGTAATGTTTTATTAATGGAGAATTGGCCTTCCTTTTATTATATTTTACATATATTTCCCAAATTTTGTGCCTTGAATACATGATTCATGTGACATCAATGTGAATAAAAACTTTTGATTTTATTCTAGTTTTAAATTTAAATGCGCTAGTCAACTTTGGTATTTTTATATTTCTCATGTGGTAAATTTTTGTTAGCTTTGTATATCCCATCACTTCTTCAAGACATGTATCAATTTCTCACTCATCAACTTTTATTTTGTTGTCTGGCTCATTTATTCATACTTTGGCCATACATCTCTTGGATCATGATACTTGTTTGCTTCTCATTTACCTTCATCTTTAGATTTATAACCCTAGTTTATATGCTCTAGGGATTTGGGATAACATGATTGAGCCATATGGAATGATCATAGGGCTATGATAACTCATAGAATTAGGACCATGGCTATTCAATCCTTTAAACTTTGTACATCCTCCAAGAGGGATCCAAATAATTTAATCTTTCCATGTGGTGTGATATCAATACTACAGAGACTCAAAGAATCAAATCCTTAGGATAGTAACTTGATATTTCTCCTTTGAATCTCTTTTTTAATGAAAATTTTCCAACTGTCAAACCCTTAGAGCTTAGAATTGAGGCCATTAGACTATGGGTCTATGAGAAAATTAGAATTTGATTTTAACCTTTCAAGTTTTGGGTTCATGTAAATGTGCCACTTATTAAAACCTCAAAATTATGGGAACTTAAAGCCTCAAAATCATTATATTATTAACTTGATTTTGAACTTCCATGGTTATAGGTAACATCGCTACATTACATGGGGTGTTTTCAGGTCTCAAAAACTTTGAATATGTAGAATTTTCTTTGAGCAAAATTTATCCCAGTTAAACATGGTTGTACCACATGGATGTCATGTGGTAACCCACCTATTGGTAAATTACATAACTTTTGTTAAAATTTGGTAATCTCTATGTAATGTGGTAATGTCATCTATTAGGGTCTTAGAGATCAAAAACTTTAGACCTTTGAACCTATTATATATGCTTTGAATGAGTCTAAGTAATGTGATATCACCACTTGTCCTAATTTTGAATAATAAAGGTAGGTCTTGTATGTGAATAATATATGTCTTTACCAATAGTCCCACAAACATATAGAAATAAAAGAGACACTAGGACATGACACATTAGTTTCGTTAGTCCAAAGTCAATTAGGAAGAACTATAAAAAAACCAAGGTTTAAAATAAATCAAAATCAATGTCCAAGATTTGATTTTCATAATTCAAACATCTATAAATATAGACATTGATGAAAAACTTATCCTTTTAAATATTAAAACCAATGTCATAAATATATAAATCTTATAGGACCTTGATTAAATATATTCAAACTATAGTGGGTCTTTATTTTATTTTATAAAATGGGGTGTGTGTGTGTGTGTTAGGAAACAATAAATGGTGACTTAGTGGGAAAATACTCATGAGTATTTGAGAACCCAGAATCTAAGTAATGCATCATAATAAAATTTTAGATCTAAAAATAAAATAATAAGTAGACCAAATCCTGAAAAATATTTATACTTCTCCATGCAACATACTTACCCTTTACATTTTCTGGATCTATGTGTGTGATTTTGTGAAATTCATAATCCCCTTATTATGAGATTTTTACACAGTATTAAATACATATTGTAGGTTTCATTTTGACTTCATATAACCAAATAGTAAAGGAAGCCTTGGCATTGCTCTACTACTATCTAGGTATCCATAGCCCTGACAAATATACCTTTGATCTCACTCTAAGCCTTGCTCTACTATTAGCTAGGCATCTATAGCCCTGACAAATATACCTTTGATCTCACTCTAAGCCTTGGTCTACTATTAGCTAGGCATCTATAGCCCTGATAGAGGTTACTTGAATCACCCATCTTCTATAATTTTTTATAATTTTTTTTTGGAACATAGAGAGAAGAAGGGTTGGGAATCACCATTGGTTGGGTGTGTGTATAATAAAACTTATTTTAATCAGTATGTTCCTGCTATTATGTATCCATTTCTATGTTTATCATCTCTCATCTAAATTTTAGTCTATAATAGTGTAGTTGATCTTTGGAAATGGAAAATCTTTATGAATTTGCATTAGTATATCAAACTAAATATCAAATTTCTAGCAAACTCACTCATTCCAAATAGAACCCAATTTATTCATAACACATACCTTAATCTTGAAAACCCAAGCACTACTAGAATAAATACTTATGAATACCAATTTTCCTTCCTTTTATATCATCCCCTTATTTTTTTCAAGTCTTTTTATAACTCCACCATAGGAAATCAGTTAGTTTTTTTTACAATTTTAGAAAAAAAATGATCTAGAAAGCATAATAACTAATCTACCCAAAGAAAATTCAAAAAATATGAAATAATAATCTAAAAAAACATGAAATATTATTCTAAAAAGTAGAAAATATATTCTAAAAATAAGGAAATATACTTTATTAAATAGTTAACCTACTCTACTCCTACATTTACATCTCCACTTATAGTCATTTAGAATCATCTATAGTTAGAGCAACCATGAAATAATGTTTCAAAAATTATCCATTGATAGGAAAAGTGAGATCATTACCTTGGAGATCCTTCAAAGAGAAGGAATTTTTACCTATTATTTCATATATTTGATAGGGTCCAATCTATAAAAGAGTGATATTATCATGTATTCCTTTCTTCTCATGTGCCTTATCCCATAGAAGCACTAGGTCCAAAATCTTAGAGGCTTTGATTTTGGATCTCTTATAAAACCACCTCTTGATAATATCTTGGTGTTTATTGAAGTTACGTAGTGCCTCAGCTCTTACATCTTCCATCTAGACTATGTCAAGTAATCTAGATTGGAATCTTTCATCTTCTTGCATGTACTCTTACATGAATTGGTACATTAGGATTTTATGAATAATGGTGAACATTAGTTTCTACCCATATACTAGCAAAAAATATAAAACCTTGAGGTCTTATTTGTGTCTTTTTATGTCTTCCCATAGTGCATACTTCATTAGTAGATGTCATTATCTTATTTTTTCTTGTTCTAACTTCATGATAACATCCATAAAATTATTAATTTTAGATTCATCCACTCCATTCATTTGTGAGTAGTAATTTGATGGTGATTTAATTATTATAATCCCATTTTGTAAATTCAATGGATTGAAAAGTTGGACCATTATCGTAAACTAAATAAATTGGAGTGCCAAACATAGTCAATATGTTATCTTATAGAAATTTGATGGCATATATTGTTATAAAATTCTTTGTGACCACAAATTTTGTCTATCTAGTGTAATAATCAATGATTTTTAGGACAAACTTGTGTCCTGCTAAAAATTTTGGGTTTGTCACCCCAATCAAGTCAAGTCCCCATTATGTAAAAGGGCATCCTTTAATGGCTAGTTATAGAAGCATGGTAGCATTCACTTCTATTTTTCCAAAAACTTGGTATTCATGGTAGTTTTTGACATGGTTATGGGCATATTTTAAGATCATAGGCTAATAGTATCGCATCCTCAAAATTTTATGGGTTATGTTTTCTGAGGGATGTCCACTACCTATCTTTTGATGTAGATTGTCCAAGATATTTTTAGATTATTATTTTGAAACACACCTCAAGTATATTCCTTCATAGTTATTATTATATATGACTCCTTTATTTATCATATAATGGACTGATTTGAGCCTAAGGGTTTACTTCTATTCTATGTTTAGCTCAAGGGGGAATGTACATGTGTGCAAGTAGTGGATGATTTAACCATACCATTCACCATTAACTATCTAAGTCTCATTGTTTTAATTTATGCAAATGCATATATTAGTCTTAGTTATGAGTTGGATTATTCTTTGGCCTTTCACCATCTTGTTTGGTCTGATTTCAAGATCAAATTCCTATAATTTCACCATCCAATTACCTCTTCTTTCACCCAATTCATTATGGTTGAGTTTGATCTTGAAATCTAGGTATAAAAAAATGGCATACATCTTATTTCTCAGAATATAATGCTTAAAATTTTTCATAGATTTGATTATTACATATATATGTTTATCTATCATTGAGTATTTCAACTCTGCATCCTTCAGATTGGTGCTCATGAAGGCAATCATATGTTCATTGCCAGCTACTATTAATGTGAGTGTAATAATTATAGTGTGATTTATGAAAAATGAATAAAGATATAAATATTTATTGAATTCTAGGCTGATCAAAATTGGAACTTGAGCAATGGGGGTTTTGATGTCCTAAAAAAATTTCTTAGCCTCTATTGTCCATTATATTTTAACATTTTGCTTTAACATGGCATTCAATGGTTTGACAATATCTATAAATATATGAATAAATTTCCTTATAAAGTTTATCTTAACAAAGAAAGACTTAAACTCCTTATTCGTGTTAGGATGTATTAGTTTGGAAATGGCCTGGATCAATAGAGATCACATCATTAGTGATTACATGACCTAGTAATTTTCCTTCAATAACTCTAAATATGCTCTTCTTTAGATTGAGTGACACTCCATATATTCTACACCTATCAAACACTCTCTAAAAATGATTTGCACAATCAAATTTATTTTTTAAACACTATTAAGTCATCCATATATATGGTGATGCACTTGCCAACGAGTACCTAAAAGGTGAATTCCATATCTCACTATAAGGTTTCTCCTATATTGATTAGGACAAAAGACATCCTTTTATATGCAATATTTCCCCACTTGGTGGTGAGGAAAACTTTATTTTATCTTGTGCTTATACCAACACCTGATTTTAGACTAAGAATCCATCGAAGAAGGACATCATCTTAGATCCACTAACCATTTGAATTACCTCATCCAAATAGGGTAATGGATAGTCAGCCTTTTCTGATGCTCAGTTTATATTTATAAAGTCCAAAAAAATGACACCAAGTTGGATACCTAAGTAGAGTTCTTAATTAGAAAGACAATCTTAGCATCTAATAGCTTTTATAATTTTGTTTGGATGAGAGGTTATAGAATTGGATTTACTGGGATCTATCTCTGCCTGAATGGCTTATGCTTTGGCTTCAATGGGATGGTATGTGTGATGACCCTAAGGTAGAGGAATTTTAAATCTTCATATGTACAAGTGATTATGTCCTTATATTATATTATTAAATCACTCAACTTTTGTTTCTCACTTTCAGTTCAACTCAAATCAATGTTTACATATGGGGATCTTGATTAGTGCCCATATTTTCCTTGATAAAACTAGACTCAGTTATTTTAAGTTATTTTTATTTTGATCTTGTGGATCCAAATCAGAATCTCACTCTATAAACACCATCACCATAGGGATATAGTTCTGTTTTAGTTATAAGACACCATCTTCTCTAAGATATTTTATGTACATGGATTCAACATCATTTTCATCTAATAGTTAGGATTTGAAGGATCTATATTTATTCATAAATTGTACAATATATTGATAATCCTCAAATACTTGGAATTTATCCACATTTTTTGGGAAAGAAGGGTAAGGAACCAACTCCATAGATAATTTTTACATTTTGGATTCTTGAAGTAGTGTCAGATTGGTAGTTAAAGTTTCTAGTGAATCCATAGTTTGGTTTTTCTCCCTTTGGAGGATCTAATGTTAAATAATTTAAAGTATTCAATTAGGTCTAATGTTTGGTGTTTGTATTTATTAAATTAATTGAGTTTTCATTGATATATATTTTTATCTTGTTAATAATTAGTTCTAAATCACTAAATATTTACAACTACTTTCCATTATGCTTCAGTTCAAACTATAGATCAAGGATTAGATCTTCATACTCAGCTCTATTATTGGTGAAATATAATTTCATCCTATAGGCACCCATATATTTTTTATTATGTGGATTGATCAAGGTTATTCCAACACCTAAACCTTGCTTAGATCTATCTCTATTGAAATAGAGAACCCATAACTAATAAAAACCTTGAAATTATTATTCACAAGGTTATTCCTTGGTAGTGAAAGTGTACACACCTACATATGAGGCTATAAAGTCAACCTTTTCATTATTAGTGTTATATTATGTGATCAGGTACTTCATCTTTGGTTCTCTATCTACTTGGATTTATTTGAATACTTGGAAAAGAGTAGATAAATATATTATAGATTTCTAATAGCTAACATGTGTGAGAAATATATAGATAGAGAACCAAGTCAACAAATCAAATCTATTTCTTAACATTATAATGGCTAACATGTATGAGAAATCTATATCCATGTACCCATTTAGTGTCTTTGACCAATCATGACTCAAAAATAGGATACTTCATCTTTGGCTCTTTTCTTACTTGGATCTGTTTGGCTATTTGAAAAGGAGTAGCCAAACATATCCAAGTAGCTGATCACATAATACAATTGAGAGTAGCCAAAAAGAGTAGTTATTTGTCTAGATTATGCATGTTCTTTCTTAACATTTTAATCACTAACATGTGTGATAAATATATAGATAGATAACCAAGTCAACCAAACAAATCTATTTCCAATTATAGGACCACTCTTTTTGACTTGTCTAGGGTCAAACCCAGTTTCTTGCATACAGTTGTAAGCATCACATTGATTAATGCACCCAATTCAACCAAAAAATATGCATGTTCCTTCCTAACATTTTAATGCCTAACATAAAAGGTAGTACCTTAGATTAGTCCTTATAAACAACCACATTTACATCTGTAGCTTTTGATTTGTTATTAGATGATCTCTCCGTCAAGGATTTAAGCAACACAATAACTAAAGACTCTAACAAAACTATCACTATGAAAATTTTGGCTTCACATCCCCATCCCCTTGTTTATACTTACTCTTAGAAGTCATTGAAATTTTGATGTCTAGTTTTAAGTAAGTTATAACAATCTCGAGGAATCATGTTAACTCAAATCAACGGTATCTATAAATCAATGATCTTAGACCTCTACTAATAGATCACATAGTTTAATGTAATACATTACAATATCCATGGAAAAATATAACATAACACTATCATAGGGTGAGTCATGCTTTAAGGCATAATTTGAAGTTTTATGGATTAATATTTGGTTTCCAAGTCATCATAACACATTTTAAAGATTATTTAGTTCTAATCAATTATTATTTAATATTTATAGCATGTATTACAATGTGTCAAGTTTCATATTCAAATATAAGGTAAGGATTTATTTTATTTTATTTTATTTTTATCTTATGGAAACAAAAGCATTTTAATTTCCTTCTTGTCCCATTCTTACTATGCCAAAAATGAAAAGAAACACTTCAATAACATGGAACCCTCAAAGTTAGTCACAAGATATCATTCCAATATAATAGGTCCTTAACCCATTATATGAATAATAATTATGGTTTTCAATCAATGTAATTATATAAGGAGGACTTTGTGAATTTAATTTATCATCGTGGCCCAAACCCTTCACTTAGGTACAATAGGAAGGGTTGGTATTGTTATATCACCTTTGCCTAAACCTTACTTTATTAATCCATTGGGAGGATTTTTGATGCAATCTTAATGACCAATCCTAATCAAGAATCCTATTAGAAGGACTATGCACTTTATTCGTGATGCCCAACCCTAATACCTCAATCTATTAGGATGACTTTAGACACTCACCCTAATTCTCAAACCCTAATCACACAAACCATTGGAAAGAATTTAGACATTCATCTCGATGACAAAACCCCATTTAAAAAAAAATATCAAGGTGTATCCAATATCAAAAAATAACCCATATCCATCACTTTCAAAATTAGGAGGAAACTTATGTTAATATCAACATAGCCACAAGTCTAAGGCTTACATTATCCTTACAAAATTTTGAGAAAGAGGGATTGAGATAACATCTCTTATCATTCTCAATAAGTTATGCAACATGTTGTATGCTTATCACATATGCTAATTATAAAAATATACCTATCACCTAATACTCCCACACTCACATAAGGTGAAAGTTATACAAAATGGCTCGTCAAAACAACACACTTTAATAGTTGAAAATTTATCAATCTGATCAAGGAATAAATTCAAAATGATTAAGCAACTTATCTCAATCCACAAGTGATAAAAAATGAGAAGGGTAACAAGCCCAATATGATCCAAAGAATAATTAAGGTGAAAATTTATAAACAATCCAATTCAATCTAAAACTATAAATAATAAAGAAAAGTAGGGGCTCCAACATTTAATAAAGGTTATAAATAATAAATGGCTAGAAAGACTCAAAATCCATAGCAAAGAAAACCATAAGAAGATGATTTCAAAACAAATTAAAAATATTAATCAAGAACCAAAATAATTTCAAGGTATGCCACATCAAGTGATAAAATTTCACCGTTTTAAATATAATAATATTGAATAGTGTGGCTCCAGAATGCCACGAAGCGGGGAGTATGGATCTAACGTATTAACAACCAAAAACATAACTATTAAATACTCTCATATAGTATGAAGTATGCATTACAATTTCAAGTTTCCAATATTTCCAAAACATTAACAACATGAAAGTGGTGAATCTTATAAAACATTTCCCAAAATATGATAAATGGTTCAACTACGTGAAGGCATAAGGTTTCTCCATCTATATAACTTCTATAGCTAACACGAAAAATAAGATACCATCTTGTGAAGGATAAGGAATGTAAGCAAAACAACATTAATGATACATGACTCCAATAAAAAAGAACACTTACTTAACATCATATAAAATATATATCTAATTAATATACTTATGATGATATCACTTGATGGTGATAGAGTATTAACTCATCTCAATGCTAGCTATGTGCCAAATATAATGACATATCTTTCAAAATTATAAAGGAATGTATGGAAAATCAATTCATAAATAAAATCCTAACATTGAAGAAGCCACTAACATCATAAACTACCTTCTTCTACTATGATGAGGATGCCCACCACTCAAGGGTGGTATCAATCCCTAAGGGATCTTCTGAGATCACCTCCCCTATAAAATAACATTTCTAAGGAAAAAAATTTCCATCAATAGGTTCACACATTCCTTAGTGAGCAACATCTCATGCTCTCACAAAACCTACTACTTGTTACACAAATGGACCTTACTTATTTTTCTTAAAAATAAAAAGGTCTATCCATCAATGACGATGCTCAATCTAATGTGATAAAGAATGTTCCATGACCTCTTGTTCATGAAACTCATGAACTATACTAGGTACTCATTATATTCACTCAAATTTTTTTATGAATACTTGATAATTTTAGTTTTATCTCACTTTCATGTTTATTGACTTGAGTACTTAATTTGGACATATTTCACCACCTCACTCTATCCTAAGTACCTATACACATTTATCCCTTTCTAAGTTGTTATATTATGCATACATAAATGTTATTAGTTATAAAAAACCTCTCTTAGCATCTATATGGACATCCTAAATATTTAATTTCAAATATTACTCTTTAACACAAAATTGACTAGCATGGGTCAATAATGGCAAGTAGTCTTGACCCCTATGGGTCAATCATGTCCTTCACCTTATAAAAAGCTAGTTTTCAAGTTTAGACCCTACTTTATAGGTTTTTCAAAATTTTAGGATGGGTAGCATGATTTTTTAGCCTTTAAAATTGATATAAAGGCACATCTAAGTCATATATTCTATCACTTGGTAACCACTTGAAAGTTTTAATATTGAGGCACACTTACATTATTACTCATTGAGAAAATTTTCCCTATTATTCCTAAATTTAATTTTAATCATTTTAATCAATCCTTAGACAAGTCAAGATCCCATTTATCCAAGTCAAATAAAATAATTATCAATTATTCAATCAAACTTTAGATGCATACATGTAGTAAAATGAGCATAATCACACAAATCACTCTAAGTGGGAGAGCTCCATGGGATTGATTTCCTTCTTTATAGTATTATATATGTAGGTAGTGATCAATAATCATGGGGGTGATTAGAGTTAGTTTATCCCATGAAACTCCCACTTTCTCTTTCAAGTTTTTTATTTATTTCAAGCTTTATTAGGGTTTCAGCTTTGGAGAATTCATTTTTAGGTCATTCGCATGCATCTAAAGGAGAAATTTATGCACACATGCATGTTTCAAATAGATACATGTGATTGTGCCCTAAGTTTCCTAATTTTTATTAGATGATAGAATTAACCAGTAATAAATAATAGTGGCAATCAATCATATCCCCTTTTATTTAGTTTTGACCCTAATCTATGACAGTTAAAATTTTTGTTGTGCATACATAATTTAGACTAATCTGATATTTTTCATGTGTCTTAGATAATAAAAATCAATGTAGAGATAGAAATTAATGAATTCCTCTTGTATTATTCATAGTTAGTTTCTTTAATTCATTTATGTTTCATATATTACAATAATTTCCTTTAATTCTACTAGTTGTAAGTTATTTTACAACATTTACTTTATTTCTATTTATTTTATCTTAATTAGAGTTAATCAATGAGTTAATTCCAAATTGAGAACAAGAAAGATTACAAATGGTAAAACTTGATCAAAAAGGATTCAAATGGAAAAATTAGATCAAATAAATTTATAAAAGGAACATGAATAAAAATTAAGGATAAAAAAGAATGATTACAAAGGGAATAGTGAAATAAGCAAAGGGAAAAAATAAAAAAAAGTTACAAAAAGAGCAATTATTAAAAGAGAAGTTGCAAAAATAAACTCAAGCTAAGTAAGAAAGTATCTTTAAGAAAGGAATCCTAACAAAAGAGGTTCAAAATCAAGATACATATAAAAAAACTAATGCTACATGTGGTTTCAAATGAATTAACTAAAAAACATTCATCATATATAGATCCTCTGATTCTTAACCCTCTTATGGATGGAAATCAATGTACCAATGCTATGATTAATAACACTATTGACATGAATGTTTGTAGCATGCCACTCTTACAATTTATAGGATATGATAAAGAATATTTAAATAATACTACTTCATCTTGATCATTTATTGGATCCATTACACTATCTTTTATAATTGATCCCAAAAAATGTTTAGAGGTATTCAAATATATCTTGATTTGGCCCACTATAATGTTCAATTAAGAAGATCATGGATAAGATCAACGGGGGTAACATTGGGTAGAGAACATGAATATGTCACATTTAATCATGAAGGTGTAATGGTTATAATTTCAATAGAGAATAAATATGTAAACCAACAATAGACTTCACATATAGAGATACAAAAGATGATAATATTGGCACACCACAATTTTAGGACCAAGAGGATTATGCTTGTGATTATTATTATTTAGGAGATTTGCATAATAATCCAAATAACATAAAACATACATATGGGCATCCATTCAATGAGTTTATTGGTTAACACTTTTCAATTTTAAATACTTTAAAATTTTTAAAAACATTTCAAATAATTAAAAAAATCAAATAAATTATTGTACATATCTTATTGACTATTTCATCATTTTATTCTTCTATTTCTTACACATGTGATTGATTTTATCAATCTTCTATCCCTTATCTCTTCATGAATTTTGGCCACTTGGCTCTTCTTTTTTACTTTTTAGATTTTAATAGTCAAACATAGTGATTGATACTACCATAATTTCCCATTCACCTTGTTTTTTTCATAGTCTAAATAGAGTAAATAACATTTTTTCCATCAGAGATAATATAGACCAATAAAAATCAAGATCGAATCCTAAGGTAAACAATTATGTTATGTAGTAGTTTTTACATAGCCAAATAAAACTCTTAGGAATCAGAGCTTTACTACATCAAAATTTTCAATATTACACTCAATTATAGTATACACATCATTATTTATTCATGCAAAATCTTTCTAAATTATTTTTTATATTTGTCATACATGTATGTTGCATACTTTAACAATTGTACATTTTATGACACAAGGGTGTACAATCATTCCTCTACATATTTATTCTATCTCACAGATGGTTTTCAGGTACATTCACATATATATTGGTGGTATATTTCTCATACAGGGTCATGCCATCATATTCAATGTATGTTTTACTTCATCACATGTTATAAATTGTGTGTCATTAGGAATCTCACTTAGCTGTACTTTTACCAAGTTAGTTTTAATCAATTAATAAAATATAAAAAAATGAAAACAAGCTTAGAGACTAAACCCTCATGAGCAATACAAATTTTGGCCAATAATACATTAGATTCAAACTAGAAACATGTAAGCCTCTATTATAAATGTATTTGTATAAAATGTGGCTCAAATGTAGTGTAAAATGATATTTTTTAATGTTGTTTCTATGAATAAATCTCCATTGAATATATGGATCATGTTCATTTGATCAAAAATAGAAGGTTGATAAATAAAGTAACATGATAAAATGCTAGGGCTTCACTATATAGCTTGAACATTATGAATTAAAATGAAAATAGGTCTATTTATAATTAACTTAGATCATTAAGGACCCTTCGGCTTTAAATCAAGATTAATGATTGTAAATGAATCCTCAAATATGCACATGGATCATTGATGTGAGCCCCTCATCTTAATCGAGATGGAGGGTGGAGGACGATCTTTAAAAATATCAAATGAGAATTAATATAAACCTTTCATCTTGTTTCCAAGATGAAGGGTAGGGAATAATCCTTTTAAAATATTTGTGAGATTCCATTTAAACCCTTCATCTTGTTTCTAAGATGAATGGAGGAGAATCATTCCGAAGAGACCAAATGTATAACCAATTTGGTCCCTTTATCTTGTTTCCAAGATGAAGGCTTGAGAATACTCCCTAAAATATCTCACAAGATTCATTATGGGCCCTTCATCTTGTTTCCACGATGAATGGTGGAGAATAATATTGTATATTAATTCACTTTATCAAATTTATTTAGTTCACAAAAGCATATTCTATAGGATCTCAAGATTCTTTCTTTACATGAAGATGCCCACATAGAGAGAAAAAGAGGAATTAATTAATTGTGAGATAATTATAATTCTATTTGTCATAGAAATATAATTATAAGAATGATTTTGAGAAGTGGAATTAATATATTTAATTTTTCAAAGGGGGAATTAATAAAATTAATTGATCAAAGAAGGGGAATTATTAAGTTGACCAAAATAGAGTAATTGACCATATAAATTACTAGAATGATAATTGAATAGAGAAATTAACTAGAATAGCATGATTGAATAAATAAATTAATTAAATAATAATGATTAAATAGATCTAATTTGGTGACCTGACTCACCTAGATATTCCTTGAGGTGAATTTGAACATGTATATTAGATGAATAGATAATCTTAGACTAGATTGTGTAAATTTATAGGAAGTTATTCCATTTTATAATTTGACATGGTGTTGATGCTTTCAAATGTACCATAGGTGCTCTTAAATTTTCATGAACACTTCTCATTTTAGGATTTGAAAAATCTAAGGCATGAGTTGTATTTTTTGATAATTTGATGATGTCTATCGTGGAATAGAAGCAGAGTACAAGAACTATCAAAAATATCTACTTAATTTGGTGGTTGGTAGCCATTAGGGTCAAAATATTTGGATCTTTATGAATTTGGTGATTTATAGACTAATATAAATGAATATTAACAATGATCTTTAAGCTAAAGTGATTTTTGATTTAAAAAAATAAGAAAATGGAAGGGTGAGGCTGAAAGGAAATAGGATTGCAAATTCTCACCTCAAGTATTATGACAAAATTCTAATTACTTTGAGCATACATGAACCAATTTATGATATAAAATAGCATGAACTCATATTACATCATAAATTAGGCAAAAATTCAGAGGAAATTTATAAATCATAAGTAAGAACCAAGTTTATTTTAAATGTTTGATACTATGGTCTGAATAGCCAAAGCACATCCAAATGTAGAGCAAATAAAATGAAGTATACTTGAAATATTTACAATTAATCTAGCATTAGCATAAATCAATAGTCCCATGATAGATAATGTGACTCAAAATAAGGAGAATCATTCAAATTCGAGATTACAATATGCAATTGAGAGATAACATAGACATTAAACAAACTATCAATAAAATCTTTTCAAAATTCCTTAGTTATATTAAATGCTCTTAGTATATAATTGCTCAGAAGCTCTCTCTTTTAAAAAATGGTACTCCCTACCTATTTATAGGAAACATAGGTGGTTTAATGATTAACTTTTTCAAAATATCCACATACAGGATAAGGATAGATTTCCTTAATCCAAAGACACAATGTGAAAGGCTTTCATGCCAACTTGACAAGAATAAGTATATGCTAATAGACTAGCATATATTTTACACAAAGAATATTCTTTTACAAATTACATTGGTGGGCCCTTCAATTATCCTTGTTTGAGTAAGTATTTCACCTTGGTGTATTACTCTTTGATTATCTCAAAATCCACTATAGGCTTCATTAAACAGTCCTCTACCTAACTTACTAACTTGTCAAATTCACTATCAACCTTAGCCATGAGTTCCTTGATACATTGTTCTTCTACAATCTAATTCCCTATAGTAATAATGATGTTAAGGATATTATAATTATCCTTGGTAGGATGGATATGATACCCATGATACTCTAGATGTGGATGCCAACTCTCTACTTGAATTCTTCATCATTGATCAGGTTTGTAGTAGTGGTTTGAGAAGGGTTGTCCAACAGGCCCCCCAAAAGTTTCTCTATTATGGTTATCAGCTCCTTATCTCCCTTGATGAAGTTATTGACATTTTTACACCAAGTGACCAAATATTACTACTTATCTATCAAGACTCCTATCAGGATATCTAAATATCCAAGATTGATGATCTTGAAGTTTAGGATCTGCTTTGTCCTATGCACATTGATGAGTTATGCCATTAGAGCTTGAAAATACTACCATTTGGTGATTAAGGCTTGTTCCATCTTATCTTTATGATTTAAATAACTTAATCTAAGATTTATGTCATGTAAATTCTCAAATGTGTCCAGAAAAGATTTATTCATTATTTGTAATATGTCCTCAAGAATTTAAAGTAGGACCTGAGCCTCTAAATCCTACTTCTCCTTTTCCAAGTTGAGGATCCTCTGCTTCATTCCTTGGATTCTAGCTAAGGTCATTATTGATTGTTCCTTTACCAAAATATCTACATCCTCTTGAAAAATAGGATGTTTTCCTACTTCCTACCCTTGAATGGGAGTTAAGCCCACAAATGGTTCCACCTTTTGAAAGATAAACTCCTCAGTACCAATAGTAGCCTTCTTTGTCACTACTCTATCAAGACCTGATGTTTCTAGATTGAATTGGACCTTATTCTCATTACCTCTATGTTTTTAATCTTATGATATCTTTGATTTTGATCTTTCATGCTTATGCGGAGCCTATGTGGCATGGTTTCATGCCTTTTATGGAAATTTTCATAAATGCTACTTGGAAACTAGTCATTATCCTTCAAAAGCCTTCTTTATTTCACTCTAAAAATTTTAATCTAGGTCCTTGAATTTCATTGGTCTTTTTATACTTAATTTCATTGTTTATTCCACATGTCAATATCATAGGGCCTTTGAAAATTCCTCAGGCTTGATGTGTCATTGGATCAAATCTAGCAAGCAAGCAATCACCATTAGATCTTTACAAGGCCCAGATCATTAACTACATGGCTTTAGGACATGCATTGGCCATGTGTTTATATCTCAAATCCTTTTAAAGTATTTAGGCTTAACACACTATTAGATCAAATCCAATGATTGAGCGATCATCATTAGATCCTATAAGATGCACACCTTTTAATCATTTTCATGACTATATAAAATTAAATTTAAAATGATGTTCCTAAACTCCTTTTATGTTAATAAACACAAAATAACTTAGGTTAAGACCTTTTATGCTATATTTTCATATGTAAAAATGTTAGGAATTCCTTGAAATGTTCTTTAAAAATGCCCCCTTTGCTTAGGCTTTGAAAAATTGTCCAGGTTAAATTTGATGGGTCTGGTAACATCAAATACATCCTTAAATATGTCAAATGATGGGAGAAAACTTATCAAATTGAAGAAAATGGAATTTATTTAATTTAATGACTAAGTGCCATGTGTTAGGATTTCAATGTTAAATTTTATGGGTTTGGTAATGTCAAATACATCCTCACAGATGTCAAATGATGAGAGTGAACTTGTTAAATTTAAGATAATGGAATTGCTTTGGTTCAATGATCAAGTGCCACACATTGGTATTTTAGGAATTCCTAATGATTTAGGGTCAATTCACACCATCAAATTAAATATTTTGAGGTAGTGAAGACCATCAGATCATAATCCAAGTGCTTGATAGTGATTGGTTTCCCTTTTGGTGTCAACTTTGGTTCATACTATTGGATCAAAATCTCTAATTGAATGAGAAGTGTTAGATCTACAAAAGTGCATGATCTTTAAGTGAAGGATTAATATGTACAAAGGTTTAGCCTAAGGTTTAGACCTTTAAAATTTATTCATGCTTACAAACAAAAATACATTTAAAACTTAATAAGACTTAGTTAATCCAAACAAGATCTCAAGTTTTAAAAGGGAAAAGGATCCAAGTCTTGATTTTATATTAACATTTGGTCATGTTTAAAAACATAATCAAATCTTAATATAAAGTTAGACTTAGGTATTTTTAATCAAATGAAATAAAATTTACTTCTAGACTTTTCCCATGAACATTTGAATTCAAACCCCTAGGGTTTACTACTTAAGAACCCTAGCTTTCTCCATGGAACCTAAAACTAATCACCTCAAAGATAAGCATTAGCAACATTAGTCCATGAAACACAATCACAACCAAATACACTGAGGCTCATGTCTTGTTTAATTAAATGACCTTTAAAATTCAAGAGAGAACAATCCTTTAACATTAAATTTAGAACATAGATGTTTTAAAACATTCACAAGGGTCCCCTTTTAGCAAAAGCAAAAAAATGGGTGTATGTTGGTCTCAACAAATGGTGACCAAGGGGAACATAGAAATATGTTAGAACCTAGGGCTCTAGTTTAAAATTACACATAAGCTTATATATCTCATTTTGACATATACCATCTCCTAAGTTTATTCTCAGTTGAAACAAGCCTCTTATGTGTATAATTTGAACCTAGATATTAAAACAAAAACATACAGTGTGTGCTTTGATTCCACTTACTATTTGTCATGACTTTGGAAGACAACTTCTAGGTTTCATACCTTTTACCATAACACTAACTTTGAATCATATTTATAAATTCATTAAAAATGATTTCTTTTAGCTCAGGGAAGGTTTGGGCATTGATCTTCTACCATCCAAGCATCCATAGCCCCGAATGATATACCTTTGGCTCCACTTATGGACTTAGTCCACTACTAGCTAGGTGTACATAGCCCTAGTGGAGGTTTCCTAAATCACCTTTGAATTTCACCTCTTTAGATTTAGCATTTAAGTATCTTTTTTTTACAAAGGTTGGGAGCCAAGATAGTTAGGTTTAAGGATTTGGTCAGATGTTTGGTTCTTGGGGTAATCACTTGTAATTGCAATCTTTGTGTCAGATAAGGATATGTTTTAAGTGCAAGCATTAATGTGAATTAAAAAATTGAATTCACATTATACACATATTATTATTCTTAAAACCAATCTTTTATTTAAAATCTGAGGGAAGGCTTCAATCTTTGTGGAACATTTTGCCCTTAAACCTATCTGTGTCAGTGCCCTTGGTTGCATCATGATGCTTTATCACCACCTCACGTTCACTTTCATAAGATTCATACTCACATTTTGATCAATTACAAACAAAGATAATCTATGAGACTTTACTAAAACCAAAGAACACCACCAAGTAGAAAAGGTGAAAAATAAATAACAAAAATAGACAAGCACAAGCAAACAAATATATACAAGCCCAATAAGAAAAAAACAAAGCAAGAAAGGAAACTAACTAGCCTAACTAATCTAACCTTAACAATATTACAAATTTATTCCATGAAGACCCCTAATGGGGCAGCAACAACATAATGCTTGAGGTATTTCCCATTGGTGGGCAAAGTAAACTCTACTCATTGAATATCCTTCAACCTAAAAGTGTTGTTGCCTAAGATTTCTACAATTTGGTATGGGCCAATCCACAAGGGGTTGAACTTGCCATGTTTTCCTTTAGTCTTTGATACCTTGTCCCAAAGGAGGACTAAGTCTCCCTACCTAAACACCTTCACTTTGGACCTTTTATCAAACCATCTTTTCATAGTTGATTAGTGTCTATTGAAGTCTACAAATGCCTTTTTTTTGGCATCTTCAATTTGAATGATGTCTAATAGCCTAGAATCAGCAAGTTCTTGGATATCTTCCATGTATTATTGCATGAATGTGAATTTAGGAAAATTTAAGGTAATGGGAAAGATAGGTTCCTAACCATATACCAACAGGATTGGTGAGGCCTTAAACACTTTCTTGATCTTGATTTTGTTTTCCCATAATACAAACTTAAGGAGTTTATGCCATGTTCTAGGTTTATCTTTAGTAGACTTCTTATTGGCCTTCATCAAGTTTTTTTTTGTGGATTCAAAAAATATATTTCCTTGGGGATGATGATTAGAGGCAAACTTTGAAGATATGACATTATCATAGGCCCATTCAGTCATTTCAATGGATATGAAAATAGATCCATTATCAAAAAATAAGGAAACTATAGTTCCAAATCTAGTGTATATATTTTCCTCTAAGAAATCAATCACCTCTTCTACTCTACATTTTTTAGTGGCTACTTCTTTAGTCCATCTAGTATAGTAATCTATAGTAGTTAGGACATATTTATGACCTTCAAAAGAATTACGGTTGATCACTCTTATGAAGTCCAATCCCCATTGTGAAAAAGGCTTGTCCACTATCATAGGTTGTAAATGCATGGATACCTTTAACTCTTTAGTGATGAAGATCTAGCATGAATGACACTCCCTCACATGTTTCTATGCATCTTTGAAAAGAGTGGGCCAATAATACCTAACCCTGATACTCTTGTGGGTTGTGGTTCTCCCTGAAAGATGTCCACTACCCAACTTTTCATGGAAAGTAGACATGATTTGAGAGGCCTCTTCTTTCAACACACATCTTAAGTAGATCCCTTCAAAGTTTTTTCTATAAAGGACTCCATATTTGATGAGGTAATGGGATGCTTTGAGCCTTAAATCTCTCTTCTATTCTTTGGTAAGTCCTGGGGGATAACTACCTTTAATAAGAAGATGAATTAAATAATCAAACCATTCATTAGGTTAGTAGTTCTGTTGATCCACTTGCATGACATGGAGCTTGTGATAAATATTGGTAATCATCTGAACTAAGCCCTTACATTTCACTAATTTGGCAATTTTTATCTCTATATCATATTCTTATAGGATTTCCAACCACTTCCCTCTTCTTTCCCCAAGCTCATTCTGACTCAACATAAGCTTTGTGGCTAGGTCAAGTAAAACGACATGTACCTTGTTTCTAAAGAGGTAATGTTTGAAATTTTTTACTACCTTTACCAAGGCATAGGCTTGTTTATCAATGATGGAATAACTCACCTATGCATTTTTGAATTTGGTGATCATGAAGGCTATAGGGTGGTCATTCCCATCAACCTTTTGAGTTAAGATAGCAGCCATGGTGTGTTAAAAAGTAAATGAATACAAGAAAAAGTCATTTGAAAATTCAAGACTTATCAAGATTGGGGTTTGACTGATTGATCCTTTAATGTTAGAAAATGCTTTCTTGGATTCTTCATTCCAAGAAATTTTAGCATCTTTCTTCATAATATCATTCAAAGGTTTGGCAATCTTAGCAAAGCCTAAAATAAACTTCCTCATAAATTTAATCTTAAAAAAAAATGACTTTAGTTCTTTCTAGCTATTGGGCAGCCCAATATTAGAAATGTCCACTCTATCAAGATATATGGATATCCCATCTTTGGTAATGACACACCCCAATAATTTTCCTTTAATGACATAGAATATGCTTTTTGTGGGGTTAAGTGATACATCATACTTCCTGCATCTGTTAAATACTTGTCTCAAATGCATGAAATGTTCTTCTATATTCTTAGAGAATATTTTGAGATCATCCATATATATGATGATGCATTTGCCCACTATACCTTAGAAAGCATAGTCCATGACCCTCTAAAAAGTTTCCCCTACATTAATTAATCCAAAAGACATTCTCTTGTAAGCATATGTTCCCCATTTAGTAGTAAAAGGTGTTTTCATCCTGTCTTCTAGAGAAATAAGCACTAGGTTATATAATCCATCCAAAAAAGACATCATGGTAGATCCTAACATAGCTTGGATAACTTGGTCTAGAGAAGGCAAGGGGTAATTGTCTTTTTCAGATGCTCTATTCAGATTTCTAAAATCTATGCATAATCTTATTTCCCCATTCTTTTTTCTGACTGGGACCAGGTTTTCAACCCAAGTGGAATGCCTAATAGGAAACATGATCCTTACATGCAGTAGTTTCTTGACCTCCTTAAATATCATGGGTTCTAAAACATGGTTAACTAGTCTTTTATTATATCTAAAGGGTTTTCAACCCTCTTGGAGAGGTATACTATGATTAATAACCCTTGGGTTAAGTATTTTTAGATCTTCATAAGACCAAGAAATTACATCTTTATATTTTTTAAGCATCTCTCTATCTCTTTTTTTCCATTTCAGTGCAATCCTTCCCTATATTCACCATTTGGGGCTGATCATGTGGGCCAAGGTTTGTTTCATGATAATCTTTATCTCTTACCTTGGGTTGTTTAGGTGCTTCAAAATCCTTGTCAAGATCAAATAGCCTTTCCAATGAAATCATTCCTTTAGGTATCTTATTGTCACTTAGTTTGATGATTTTACTATTAAGTTCCCTCTTAGGAGAAGTTTCATCAGCTTCATCAATAATGTGAGATTCAAAAGTGTTAGGGTGTGGAGCTAAAAGCTTCAACCGTTTGCACACATGAAGAAAGGATGCTGAAGAACCAGAGCCACTGGCGTTGGCAGTATGACCAATGTCAGTCAGATGCAGTGGAGAAGGAGACCAACGACGGCAGAGAGTCGGCCGACGTCGGCAGCACCAGACAAGCAGGGACTGACGTCGATCGCCTGTGCGGTCCAGAACTGCTGTTTACGAACAGTCAGTTAGTTAAACCGAGTGTTTGCATGCTAAGAGACTATTTTAAGTCGCGAGCTGTGTGTCTAATTTTAGTAGTTAGATGTCTATTTTTGTAACCATGGATTTCTATTTAAAGAACCATGATGCATGTATTGTAATTATCATATTGATCAAGTAAGAGCATTGAAGCAAGCAAGGTCAAGGAGATCTACAGGTGTAAGGTCAAGGAGATCAGCTATAGCATTCAAGGAGGGATTGTAACTCAGGTTTTAGATTTGGTTTTGTGTTGAGCAAGAGAGAGGGAAGAAGGTCTTGAGGTGTGGCAAGCCTTTGAGGTGGAGGGAGAAGTGGCATCTTCCTTATTTGTATTTTCTTCTAGTATTATCTAATACAATTGTGTGTATTGTCTCTCAAATTCTTTGCTGTCTCATGTTTCTAGTTTCTTAATCATTCTGGTATAATTTCCGTGTTCAATTGCTCATATATAAGTAATCAATTGTGCTACCATTGGATAAGGGGCCACCTAACAGTTGGTATCAGAGCTACGGTTTGCAGGAAGCAAGTTATTGTTTTTGATTACAGGTCATTCACAGGGTTTTCTGATTGAGTGGGAGTTCAGTAATGGCAGAAGAAAGCAAGCTACGAATGGAGAAGTTTAACGGCAAGAATTATCAACACTGGAGGATGCAGATTGAGGACTATCTGTATCAGAAGGATCTGTACTTACCATTGGGTGGGGTTGCATGCAAGCCCACATATATGAAGGATGAAGAATGGAGTGTTCTTGATCGGAAGGCTCTTGGTTCCATAAGGTTGAGTCTTGGAGCTTCTGTGATTTCCAGCTTATCACAGTGCAAAACAACGGAAGAGTTGATAAAGTCCTTGGCAAATTTATACGAAAATCCCTCAGCTTCTAATAAGGTATACCTTATGAAGCAACTATTTACTTTACAAATGTAGGAAGGAGGTTCGGTACATACTCATCTCAGTGATTTCCATGGTTTGGTAAACCAATTAGCTTCAGTCAACATTGTTTTTGATGATGAGGTAAAGGCTCTCTTGATTTTATGTTCTTTGCTTGAAAGTTGGGACGGTATGGTTATGGCAGTAACTCTGCATCTGCTTCTAAACTATTAAAGGTTGATGATGTTGTGAGTGTGATTTTGAATGAAGAAATATGCAGGAGAAGCACAGGTGAATCATTAGGGAACGCTCTAAGTGCGGAAAGCAGAGGAAGGCAAAAGGAGAAGATTGAGCAAGGGAAATCAAGGTCGGGAAGGAGATTCGAGTCCAAAGGTATTACCTGCTGGTTCTGTGGAAAGAAAGGACATACAAAGAAGGAGTGTTGGTTGAGAGATAAAGAGAATCAACATGCAGGTATGGAAGAAGCAAAGGATGCAAACATTGTGGTACAGGATGCTCTCATACTTTCTTTGGATAGTCACGTAGGATCATGGATATTAGATTCTGGCTCATCTTTTCATGCATCCCCAAACAGAGACTTGTTTCATGAGTATGAACAGGGATATTTTGGAGTTCTTTATTTAGGGGATGGTACGCCTTATCAGATAGTTGGCAAAGGGAAAGTGCAGCTGAGATTGCAGATTGACAACACATGGGTGTTGAAGGAGGTCATGCATGTTCCAATTCTGAATCAGAGTCTGATTTCTGTAGGAAGGTTGGGAGATGAGGGATGCATAATAACCCTCACAGCGGATTCTTGGAAGGTTACCAAGGGAGCACTTGTTTTAGCAAGAGGTAAGAAAGTAGGTTCTCTTTATCTATCTAGTTGTACTATTGATTCCACTTCTGGTGCAGATTCGAAGATGTGGTCTATTAGGCAGGGTCACATGAATAAGAAGGGAATGGAAGTTCTTGACTCAAAAGGTATGTGTTCAAGTTCAGAAGGCATGGATAGAATTCATTGCAGGAAAAGGAAATTTGAGGCTTTTGACAAGAACAGGGATGTCTTGGTGTTCATGGAGGAGATGAAGGCCTTAGAACAGTTACAGGCAGTAAATAAATCTGAGCAGGGCAGCATGGTTATAGATTTGATCCAAGAAGAGCTCGTGGATGAAGAATTCATCACTCACGGGAACACACAGGCACCGATGTCAGTTACTTGGAACCGACGTCGGTCATCCAGACACCGGCTTCGGTCATGTGCAGACCAGCAGGGTCGGTAGGTCGGGTAGGAGAAGTCCGACGTCGGTCATTAGGACCGACGTTGGCAGGAGGGACATCGGCGTCGGCCAGGGGTAACGACGTCGGCAGTCAGGATCAGTGCAGGGAACCAACATCGGTCGAGAGCAGACTGGGAGTTGGCTGAGATCAGTCACTGAAATGGATGTTGGGTGGATCTATGAGTCTCAAACACCCATACAGAGGTCAAAAAAGGTATGTGGACCTCATATTCATTGTTCACCTTCTTTATATTGCTTTCTGATAGTCATGAACTAGAAAGATGGAGGACGCAATGCAGGTAGAATCTAGAAATAGTGGGAGCTTGACATGGATGAGGAGTGTGAGTCCTTGGATTAGAGCCAAACATGTACTTGTTGGTGGAGTTGTCAGCTGGATAGAGGGATGGATTCCCATTTTAGAAGAGAGTGGATGGACATCTGAGACAGAAGGCTATGGTATATGGTCTTGAGTTAGCTGCAGGGTGATTGTATTTTATCTTTACCAGGTTGGATAATATTAGCTACATTATCCTGTTACTGTATTGTGTTACTTTTTGCAGGGTTGCATAAACAGGGAGTTTTCTGAGCTAAGGGTAGAGTTGGTTCAGAAGTATGTCATGAAGAACTTGGGAGTAGCAAAGTTCTTGTGGCATAGGTGACAGATATAGCATCACAGATTTACGTGGTGGTTGGTCTTCAAGAGTGACTTTGAAGAGGGATACAGGGCCAAAGGAACAAAATAGATGGTGTATAGGTACAGGTATATGTTGCAGCTATTTATCTCCAAGTGGGAGATTGTCAGGGTGTGGAGCTAAAAGCTTCAACCGTTTGCACACACATGAAGAAAGGATGCTGAAGAACCAGAGCCACCAGCGTTGGAAGTATGACCAACGTCGGTCAGATGTAGTGGAGAAGGAGACCGGCGACGACAGAGAGTCAGCCGACGTCGACAACACCAGACAAGTAGGGACCGACGTCGGTCGCCTGTGCGGTCTAGAAGTGCTGTTTATGAACAGTCAGTTAGTTAAACCGAGTGTTTGCATGCTAAGAGACTATTTTAAGTCGCAAGCTGTGTGTCTAATTTTAGTAGTTAGATGTCTATTTTTGTAACCATGGATTTCTATTTAAAGAACCATGATGCATGTATTGTAATTATCATATTGATCAAGTAAGAGCATTGAAGCAAGCAAGGTCAAGGAGATCTACAGGTGTAAGGTCAAGGAGATCAGCTATAGCATTCAAGGAGGGATTGTAACTCAGGTTTTAGAGTTGGTTTTGTGTTGAGCAAGAGAGAGGGAAGAAGGTCTTGAGGTGTGGCAAGCCTTTGAGGTGGAGGGAGAAGTGGCATCTTCCTTATTTGTATTTTCTTCTAGTATTATCTAATACAATTGTGTGTATTGTCTCTCAAATTCTTTGCTGTCTCATGTTTCTAGTTTCTTAATCATTCTGTTATAATTTCCGTGTTCAATTCCTCATAAATAAGTAATAAATTGTGCTACCGTTGGATAAGGGCCCACCTAACAGTTGGTATCAGAGCTACGGTTTGCAGGAAACAGGTTATTATTTTTGATTACAGGTCATTCATAGGGTTTTCTGATTGAGTGGGAGTTCAGCAATGGCAGAAGAAAGCAAGCTACGAATGGAGAAGTTTAACAGCAAGAATTATCAACACTGGAGGATGCAGATTGAGGACTATCTGTATCAGAAGGATCTGTACTTACCATTGGGTGGGGTTGCATGCAAGCCCACAGATATGAAGGATGAAGAATGGAGTGTTCTTGATCGGAAGGCTCTTGGTTCCATAAGGTTGAGTCTTGGAGCTTCTGTGATTTCCAGCTTATCACAGTGCAAAACAACGGAAGAGTTGATAAAGTCCTTGGCAAATTTATACGAAAAGCGCTCGGCTTCTAATAAGGTATACCTTATGAAGCAGCTATTTACTTTACAAATGCAGGAAGGAGGTTCGGTACATACTCATCTCAGTGATTTCCATGGTTTGGTAAACCAATTAGCTTCAGTCAACATTGTTTTTGATGATGAGGTAAAGGCTCTCTTGATTTTATGTTCTTTGCCTGAAAGTTGGGACGGTATGGTTATGGCAGTAAGTAACTCTGCATCTGCTTCTAAAATCTTAAAGGTTGATGATGTTGTGAGTGTGATTTTGAATGAAGAAATACGTAGGAGAAGCACAGGTGAATCATCAGGGAATGCTCTAAGTGCGGAAAGCAGAGGAAGGCAAAAGGAGAAGATTGAGCAAGGGAAATCAAGGTCGGGAAGGAGATCCGAGTCCAAAGGTATTACCTGCTGGTTCTGTGGAAAGAAAGGACATACAAAGGAGTGTTGGTTGAGAGATAAAGAGAATCAACATGCAGGTATGGAAGAAGCAAAGGATGCAAACATTGTGGTACAGGATGCTCTCATACTTTCTTTGGATAGTCACGTAGGATCATGGATATTAGATTCTGGCTCATCTTTTCATGCATCCCCAAACAGAGACTTGTTTCATGAGTATGAACAGGGAGATTTTGGAGTTCTTTATTTAGGGGATGGTACACCTTGTCAGATAGTTGGCAAAGGGAAAGTGCAGCTGAGATTGCAGATTGACAACACATGGGTGTTGAAGGAGGTCATGCATGTTCCAATTCTGAAGCAGAGTCTGATTTCTGTAGGAAGGTTGGGAGATGAGGGATGCACAATAACCCTCACAGCGGATTCTTGGAAGGTTACCAAGGGAGCACTTGTTTTAGCAAGAGGTAAGAAAGTAGGTTCTCTTTATCTATCTACTTGTACTACTGATTCCACTTCTGGTGTAGATTCGAAGATGTGGTCTATTAGGCAGGGTCACATGAATAAGAAGGGAATGGAAGTTCTTGACTCAAAAGGTATGTGTTCAAGTTCAGAAGGCATGGATAGAATTCATTGCAGGAAAAGGAAATTTGAGGCTTTTGACAAGAACAGGGATGTCTTGGTGTTCATGGAGGAGATGAAGGCCTTAGAACAGTTACAGGCAGTAAATAAATCTGAGTAGGGCAGCATGGTTATAGATTTGATCCAAGAAGAGCTCGTGGATGAAGAATTCATCACTCATGGGAACACACAGGCACCGATGTCGGTTACTTGGAACTGACGTCGGTCATCCAGACACCGGCTTCGGTCATGTGCAGACCAGCAGGGTCGGTAGGTCGGGTAGGAGAAGTCTGACGTCGGTCATTAGGACCGACATCGGCAGGAGGGACACCGGCGTCGGCCAGGGGTAACGACGTCGGTAGTCAGGATCAGTGCAGGGAACCGACATCGGTCGGGAGCAGATTGGGAGTTGGCTGAGATCGGTCACTGGAACGGATGTTGGGTGGATCTATGAGTCTCAAACACCCATACAGAGGTTAGAAAAGGTATGTGGACCTCATATTCATTGTTCACCTTCTTTATATTGCTTTCTGATAGTCATGAACTAGAAAGATGGAGGAAGCAATGCAGGTAGAATCCAGAAACAGTGGGAGCTTGACATGGATGAGGAGTGTGAGTCCTTGGATTAGAGCCAAACAGGTACTTGTTGGTGGAGTTGTCAGCTGGATAGAGGGATGGATTCCCATTTTAGAAGAGAGTGGATGGACATCTGAGATAGAAGGCTATGGTATATGGTCTTGAGTTAGCTGCAGGGCGATTGTATTTTATCTTTACCAGGTTGGATAATATTAGCTACATTATCCTATTACTGTATTGTGTTACTTTTTGTAGGGTTGCATAAACAGAGAGTTTTCTGAGCTAAGGGTAGAGTTGGTTCAGAAGTATGTCATGAAGAACTTGGGAGCAGCAAAGTTCTTGTGGCATAGGTGACAGATATAGCATCATAGATTTGCGTGGTGGTTGGTCTTCAAGAGTGACTTTGAAGAGGGATACAGGGCCAAAGGAACAAAATAGATGGTGTATAGGTACAGGTACAGGTTGCAGCTATTTATCTCCAAGTGGGAGATTGTTAGGGTGTGGAGCTAAAAGCTTCAACCGTTTGCACACACATGAAGAAAGGATGCTGAAGAACCAGAGCCACCGGCATCGGCAGTATGACCGACATCGGTCAGATGTAGTGGAGAAGGAGACCGGCGACGACAGAGAGTCGGCCAACGTCGGTAGCACCAGACAAGCAGGGACCGACGTCGGTCGCCTGTGCGGTCTAGAACTGCTGTTTATGAACAGTCAGTTAGTTAAACCGAGTGTTTGCATGCTAAGAGACTATTTTAAGTTGCGAGATGTGTGTCTAATTTTAGTAGTTAGATGTCTATTTTTGTAACCATGGATTTCTATTTAAAGAACCATGAGGCATGTATTGTAATTATCATATTGATCAAGTAAGAGCATTGAAGCAAGCAAGGTCAAGGAGATCTACAGGTGTAAGGTCAAGGAGATCAGCTATAGCATTCAAGGAGGGATTGTAACTCAGGTTTTAGAGTTGGTTTTGTGTTGATCAAGAGAGAGGGAAGAAGGTCTTGAGGTGTGGCAAGCCTTTGAGGTGGAGGGAGAAGTGGCATCTTCCTTATTTGTATTTTCTTCTAGTATTATCTAATACAATTGTGTGTATTGTCTCTCAAATTCTTTGCTGTCTCATGTTTCTAGTTTCTTAATCATTCTGGTATAATTTTTGTGTTCAATTGCTCATATATAAGTAATCAATTGTGCTACCGTTGGATAAGGGGCCACCTAACAAAAAGCTCCAAAATTAGTCAAAAAAACCATAATTTGTTTATCATAATTGAAAACTTGGAAGTGATTAATGTTTTCAAGGACTGAGGGACATGATACTATCTCAATACTGATGTTCTGAGAATCATGATTATGAATGAGGTTAGCTACAACATAGGCAAGCTCATCAACAACTTTATTTTCTTCCTTGGGGATAGACAAGATATTAATGGCATCTAAAGATTCCACCAAGTCCCAAACTCTAAATTTTTACCTCTTAAGGTAGGATAGCTTGCACTAGTACTTGATCCTTACTTGATTAACTAAAATTTCAGAATCTCCATAAACGAGGAGTTCCTTGACCTTGTGTTTGATGGAAATTTGTAATCCTAGGGTGAGAGCCTCATACTCAACCAAATTATTGGTGTAAGGGAATTGTAACCTATAAAATGCAAGGTATTATTTTTTTGCAAGGTCTATCAATACAATACTAGCCCCTAATCTTGATTTTTGTTTGATACCATCAACATATAACTTCCACAAGCCAAGTATTGGAAGAGAGATCTTGGAACTAGGTTCCTTTGTAGTTTCTAAAGTGAAAACTCCTAGATCAGAATCTAGGAAGTTTACCCTTTCATTGACAACATTATATTCCATTATCATGTGTTTCATTCTGGATTCCCTTTCTACTCTTATCTAATTTGACATACCTTTCCATGGTAGCCACAAGTGTGAACAATCAGTAGACATGTACCCATTTAAGGCCTTAGTCCATTCTCTACTTAAGATTAATCCATAAGCATTCAAAATATCTACCACTTGTATGTTAATGAATTGTTGAACCCTAGGTTCACTAGCTAGCTACATATGCACATTTAATAGTTCCCTAATGACCTTGACTCTGTATTTATCCAATTAAGTAACCACCCTATCAGACTTGATTGGTGTTAACCCAAGTTGTTTACTTATCCTAGCAGGCATAATATTGGTTGAAGCTCCATAATCTAAAAGATGATTATGGAGATTCTTCCTAAATATCCTAATTATAAGCAAGAAGGGTGGGGACTCTACTTTGGTTACTTGTATAATTACATTATCACTATCATTAGCACTTTTAGAAGGCTTCCCAACTTTTTTTGACAATGATTCCAAGATTAAATTTCTTTTTTCTATAATTTGAGTTAGCTCATGTAGAGTGATGTTGGATTTAATCTTTTTCATATCTTCCATAATATTTTAATTAGTTTTGATTAAATATTCTATAGTAGGTTTATAATAACTACCCTTAAGTGGTTAAGGATCATTCCTTGATGTAGTGTCTAGAGGAGTCCCATAGTTATTAGGGGGAGTAGAAGTGGTTAATGGCTATTTTTTCTCCCTATTTATCAGAGGATGTGTCTTCAATAACTATTGGAATGCTTGAATCTCTTTAAGAATATTCTCAATCTCATTACATTTTGAAAAGGGAATTGAAAATTTTCTACCATATGCACTTGGTTAGATGGTTTAGATTCAAAAAGACCTACAACAACATCTTTATTTAAAACCACTTCAAATGTGTCAAGTTCTTCTTGGAAAGCTTTAATGGCTTTGTAAAATTCAATGCAGTAAATCCCACCATGCTTGGAGATACCATGCACCGTATAGTAATTTGGTAAGGAAATATTAGTGAGGTTGATATCCATAGTCCTTTTTGTAGAGGAAGGCTCATTATCTTTATTATTGTAGAAACTGTCATTCTAAAATCTATTTTCAGGCCTGTTAAACTTTTGGAAAGTGAAGTTCCTTCTAGGGTTGTCATTAGCATTACCAACTTGATTTTTTAATTGTAATAAATTTATGCTAAGCTTTTGGACCATTTTTAATATAGATTCATTCTCATTCTTTGGAGTCTCAAAATTTTGACCTTGGCTATTATTAATACCATTAGTAGGCACTAAATCCTTTTGGTCATTAATATAAGATCCATTGGTGGCTTGATGGCTTAAGAAACCTAGGTTCTGATTAGGGGTAGCATGGATGGTAGGTAATATATTCAAGCTAGGGAACTAGTTTAATGTTAGAGTATTTTGGTTATTATTTAGGAAAAGATTTAATGTAAGCATTTGAGGATTAACATTTGGGACAGAATAAGCCATTTATCCTCAGGGCTATATTTAGTCATTAATAACCATTGCTTCAAAATAAGCTTCAGCCAAGGTGATGATAACCAGGATAGCTCTTTTAAGAAATATATAAGTCATGGGGTCAACAACATCTTTATAAACCCCCAGATCTAAAGCTTCATTAGGTTTATATGGATAAATGGTTTGACTAAACATCTTTTGGAACCTAGTATTGAAGGACCTAATAGGTTCACTTGTATCTCTCTTAATAGTTTTGAATTGATTATAGATGACAAATGGGCTTATAATATTTCTAAATTGATAAATAAAGATAGTGTCAAAGTTATTCCATGAGATAATACAATTGTTAGGAAAATTAAGGAACCATTCATATGTAGCATCTTTGAATGTAAATGGGAACAATCAACATGCTACATCTTCATGAATAATATTTAACAATCTTAATGTAGCTTTGAAAGGTTTAACATGTTCCTCTACAGTTGCAATACCAATTAGTCTAAATATTGGCAAATATTTTTGAAGATTATGTGGTAAGTTATGAACCACACTTGGTATATTGATGGGGGAATTTCCAAGCCATGACATATTTGGATGAAGATTTAAAAAAATAATCCATTTCAAGGGTGAATATGGTATATACTTAGAATGCCTATGCCTTCCTCTATTTTTCTTGGTTCTTCTATGAATTTCTAGCTTGAGCAAGGGTTCTCTAGTCTCTAAATGTGATCTAGTCCTAATCCTTGGCAATTCTAGCTTGAGGATTAAGGATCCTATTTTAAATATGATGAGTCAAGTTAGAGCTTCATAGATAATCAATAATCAACCTATATAGTAAGCTTATTTTGTAAGAATTTGCTCATAAGAGGATAAAAGACATCAATCTTTGACTAAACAAGCTCAAAGATGTGTTGAATTATGAAAAGATGACTGTTATTTGAAACTTATGACTCAAATAAACTTATTATTGACAAATAATTGTTAATTTTAACCAAAATAATCCATTCTAATTTTAAATACTAATGAATTCTTAGCACTAGAAACTGTATTTACTAGAATTAAGCATATGTATTCAAAGACTATAAATATTTATCTAAGTGAACCCAAAGACTAGTCTAAAACTATGAATTCCACCAATATTTACAAAACTTATGCTAAAATAAACACAAACATGTAAAATATAAAGTGATTTTTGACCAAATAAACCAAAACTAGAAAATAACTTTAAAGATTGGTGGCCCTCCTTCTAGAACCAGTGGAGATCCCTCTTGTTGATGATTCTAAATGTACCATAGGTGATATTCAATGTTGATGAATACTTTTCATTTTAGTATATGAAAAATCCAAGGCATGAGTTACAATTTGCGACAATTCAATGATGTCTACTGTGGAATAGAAGAAGAGTATGAGAACTATCCACAATATTTGTTTAATTTGGTGGCTGGGAGCCATCAAGGTCAAAATATTTGGATCTTTATGATTTTGTTGATTTATAGACTAATCTAAATGAATATTAACAATGATATTTAATCTAAAGTGAGTTTTGATAATTAAAAAGAAAAGAAACGAGAAGGGTGAGGCAGAAAAGAAATGGGATTGCAAATTCTCACCTCAAATATTATGACAAAATTCTAATTACTTTAAGCACAAAGAACCAATTTATGATATAAAATAACATGAACTTAGATTACATCATAAATCAAGAAAAATTTATAGGAAATGTATAAATCATAAGTAAGAACCAAGTTTACTTTAAACATTTGCTACTGTGGTATGAATATCCTAAGCACATCCAAATGTAGAGCAAATAAAATGAAATATACTTGAAATCTTTATAGTTAATCTAGCATTAGCACAAATAAATATCCCTATGATAGATAATGTGACTCAAAAAAAGGAGAATCATTAAAATTCAAGATGATAATATACAATTGAGAGACAACATGGACATTTAACAAACTACCAAGACAATCTTTTCAGAATTCCTTACTTATATTAAATGCTCCTGGTATATAATTGCTCAAAAGCTCTCTTTTACAAAATGGTACTCCCTACCTATTTATAGGAAACATAGGTAGTTATCAATTAACTTTCTCAAAATATCTATATACAGGATAAGATAACTTTCCTTAATACAAAGACATAATGTGAAAGGCTTTCATGCCAACTTGACAAGAATAAGTATATGCTAATAGACTAGCATATATTTTACAAAAAGAATATTATTTTATAAATTATCCCTATCTAAGGAAGTCTTTCACCTTGGTGTATTTCTCTTTTATTAGCTCAAAATACACTATAGTCTTCATTATACAATCCTCTTCTTGACTTGCTAACTTATCAAAATCATTATCAGCCTTAGTCATGAGTTCCTTGATACATTTTGCTTCTATAATCTACTTCCCTATAGTAATAATGATTTCAATGATCTTCTAATTATCCTTTGTAGGATGGATCTAATGCCCCTTAATACTTTGGATGTGGACACCAACTCTCTATTTGAATTTTTGATCACTGATCAGGTCCATAGTAATGATTTGAGAAGGGTTGTCCAATAGGCCCCCCAAAAGTTTATGTATTATAGTTATTAGTTCATTGTCTCCCTTGATGAATTTGTTGACATTGCTACACCAAGTGACAAAATCTTGCTACTTATCTATCAAAACTCCCATGAGTCTATCTAAATGTCCAAGCTTGATGATCTTGAATTCTAGGGTCTGCTTTGTCCTATGCACATTGATGAGTTATGTCATCTAAGCTTGAGAATCCTACCATTGGGTGATTAAGTATTGTACCATCTCAGCTTGATAGTTTAAATCAATTAATCTAAGATTTATGTTCTTTAAATTCTCAAATGTGTCTAGGAAATATTTATTCATCATTTTTAATATGTCCTTAGGAATTGAAAGTAGGACTTGAGCCTCTAAATCCTACTTCTCCTTTTCCAAGTTGAGGATATCCTACTTCATTCCTTGGATTCCATCCAAGGTCATTATTTATTGTGCCATTACCAAACTAGTTACATCCTCTTGAAAGATAGGATGTTCTCCTTCTACCTACCCTTGAATGGGAGTTAAGCCCACAAATGGTTCCACTTTTTGAAAGGTGAACTCCTCGATGCCAATAGTAGCCTTCATTGTCACTAATCTCTTAAGACCTGATGTGTCTAGATTGAATTGGAATTTATTCTCATTCCCCCTACATTTTATATCTTATGATATCTTTTATTTTGATCTTCCATGCTTATGTGGATCCTATGTGGCGTGCTTTCATGCCTTTCATGACAAATTTCATAGATGCTAGTTGGAGACTAGCCATTGGCCATCAAAAGCCTTCTTTATTTCACTCTAAAAATCTTAATCTAGGTCCTTGCATTTCATTGGTCCTTTAATCCTTAAATTCATTGGTTATTCCATGTGTCAAGCTCATAGGGCCTTTGAAAACTCCTTGGGTTTGACACACTATTGGATCAAATCTAGCAAGCAAATGATCATTATTAGATCTGTGATAGGCCCAGATCATTAATTTCATGCCTTTAGGACATACATTGGTCATGTGTTGAGCTCATTAATCCTTTGAAAAATCTTCAATCTCGATAAACCATTGGATAAAATCTAGTGAGTGAGTGATCATCATTGAATCTTCCAAGATGCACACCTTTTAATTAGTTCCATGACTATATAAATGTAGACTTAAAATAATTTTCATAAAGTCCTTTTATGTTAAGAAACATAAAATAACTTAGGTTAAGACCATTTATGCTAAGTTTTCCTATGTAAAAATGCTAGGAATTCCTTGAAAGGGTATTTATAAATTACCCCTTTGCTTAGGCTTTGAAAATTTATCTAGGCTAAATTTGATGGTCTGATAACATTAAATACATACTCACAGATGTCAAATGATGAGAGCGAACTTGTCAAATTTAATAAAATAGAATTTATTCAATCCAATGACTAAGTGTCATGTGTTATGATTTTGAGGTTAAATTTGATGGGTTTGATAACATCAAATACATCCTCATAGACATCAAATGATGGGAGTAAACTTTTCAAATTTAAGACAATGGAATTACTTTGGTCCAATGATCGAGTGCCATGCATCAAGATTTCAATAATTATTGAGGATTCAAGGTCAATGTGAACCATCATATTAAAGCTTCCAAGGTAGCAAGGACCTTTGGATCATAATTTGAGTGCTTGAAAATGATTGGTTTCCCTTTTGATGTCATCTTTGGTTCACACCATTAGATCAAAATCTTCAATTGAGCAAGAAGCATTGGATCTAAAAAAATGCATGAGTTATAAGTTAAGGCTCGATATGTATAAATGTTTAGCCTAAGGTTTATACCTTTAAAATTTATTCATTATTATAAACACAAATACATTTAAACCTTAATAAGACTTAGTTAATCCAAAAGGGCTCTTGGGTTTTGAAAGGGAAAAAGGTCCAAGTCTTGATTTTATAATAACATTTGGTCATGTTGAAAAACATAATTGAAGCTTAATATAAAGTTAGAATTAGGGTTTTTTAACTGAAAGGAAATAAAATTTCCTACTAGAATTTTCTCATGAATTTTTGAATTCAAACCCCTAGGGTTTATTACTTAGGAACCCTAACTTTGTCCATGGAACCTGCAACTAATCACCTCAAAGATGATCATTAGCAACATTAGTCCATGAAATACAATCAGAACCAGATACACCAAGGCTCATATATTTTTTTAATTGAATTACCTTTAAAATTAAAGAGAGATCAATCCTTTCATATTCAATCCAAAACATAGATGTTTTAAAACATTCAAAAGTGTCCCCTTTCAGCAAAAACAAAAAAATGGGGGTATGTTGGTCTCAACACATGGAAGTGATGAAATTAGAGTGTCTAAATTTTCCCCTATTTGAGAATGTGTTTTAATATATAGATGAATTAATGTCTTCTCAAATAATGAGAAGATAAAAAATGTGGATGAATTATTATTTGATGAAATAATGGATGTTTTAATTTAATCATTCCCAATCGACAGGTGTGGGAGATTGAATGGAAAGATAAGGATATGATTTAAATCAAATTAGTTATGGATGATGCCCCATCAAGAGGGAATGTTGGGATGAATTATGTGGATGTTATCTCAAAAAATATAGGAAGAATATATGATAGAAGATAACATTAATCTATGGACAAGAGCATGCCCCTTGAGCTAACATTTACATGCTATGATTTCTTATGATGATGAATTGTTTAACCTCAAACAAGGTATAATTAGGAATAAAACATATCTAAATAAGTGGTACACTTTGAATTCCCATAAACAAGGTAAAATTTATGGACTTAAGCATGATATATCCTAAATAGTAAGCTTCACACTTGATTTCCCAAAATAGGGTGAAAGTTGCGATCTTGAAATGATGATCTACACCAAATAGGGGGGATAATTAATGAGCCTAAGAAGGGTAAATCAACTTATATAATTGATTGATGTGAAATAATATATCAATAATTTAAATTTTTTCACATGATAATGATGATATAAATGATCTAAATTTGATAAGGTGACACAAATATGTGTGCTAATGGTATAATGACTTTTTGTACAAGCCAAGAAAAATGGAGCACACAAGAATGCCAAAAGTGAGGAAAGAATGAAGAATATAAAAATAAGATAATGATTGTCTAATTACATGATAATATTGGAATAATATGGATACTAATAATAATAAAATAAGGGTGTTTGATCTGACCTCAAAAAATGGTTGGTGCTGAGTGTTGCCTACATAGTCTAAAAAGACCTCCAACTGATGTAGTTCTCACAAGAATTGGGAGAGAATATGATTAAGAATGGACTATATGATTATAAAAATAATAATGGTTGATCAATGTGTATCAGTCTCTTTTACATGCTTATTTATAGATGCACATCCTAATTCTCATATATATGGCCATAATGTTTAGTCATTGTGATTTGACAATGGAAAATGGGATGATGTGATGCAGTCAAAGATGACCAAAATGATTGGATTTAATATTATATGATGATGAAAGGAGAGCTACTTCCACTACAACATTTACAATCTAATACTTTAATGCTTTATTTTTTAATTTTTCACATGACAGTATACATCATGATATAAAACACCATGACAATCTAGCCATAATGTGCATAAGGATTGACCCTCGATCCAATAAAGTCCAACGGATAAATATATGTAACCTTCTTAAAGATATGTTCATGAACTATCATGACTTTATTAATTTTATAGTATTTAAATATGGGAGAGATAACATCAATGCATTATATTACATCTAGTTTGGATATAACAAAATTAATACCAATCATTTGGATGGCCACAAGTCATAATATCTCCTTTTCATAGATAAGTTCTTCTCCTATTTTTTTTAAATGACTAGTTTCTCTTGGATTATCCAAAATAGCTTGAACCAGTTGTTGTCCCCTATGTTTAGAGCCATTACATCAAAATTTGTGTCCTTGAATTTCCTCCCCTCCACATCTAAAGTGAGATAGAGTTCAACATCTTATTTGTGTCTTTAGGCTTCCATGACTCTGAGTTTGATAAATTTATCCTTAGTGGTCTATAGTTTGGATTCAATTACCTTGCTCAAGTGATGATTAAATATCCTAGACTCAATTATGATTAATTATGGATTGATTTAGGACTTTTATATATGTTAGGGATTTTTTTAGGTATTTTCAAAGCTTTAATGGTGATGGTATTTTTCACTTAAGTGGGCTTTGTGCGTTAGATTTCAATTGGATCCTTGTATTTATAAATTTGCCTTTTTGAGCATATAAAATCTTTAGTTTTGTTATTTTCTACCCATGTGGAATTATTGTAACATCTATGTGTCATTTTCATGATATAATTATTAATTAATGTTTAAGAAACCAACCATTGACTTTTAAAATATACTTTTATTTTACACCATCATATCTCCATACATGGATCAATACTTGCCATTGATCTTGATCTCTTTATTTAAACATCATTGGTCACTATATGTATTTATATTTAATGTTGTGATACTTGGTTGTCCCATGGGAATTCTAAGCTCTGTAATTCATTAGTCTTACTATTTAATGCATTATTTCCACATGGCAGTCTCATTTTTGCTTAGAGGTCCCTTGAAAAGTCTACCCTTGTCCTTCACCATTTGATTGTCATCATATGAAAAAATGTGCATCATTAGATCAAGATATAAGGGATATATCACTTATGGTTTCTCAAAATTATTTTTATGATAAGGTGACACTTGTCACCCTCTTGATTGTAATGGGTTTCATTCAAAGTATTTACTCATCTTGCATAATTTGATCAATCTCATCTAAGCAAATATGGATCATTGATCTTGAAAAGATGAAAAATGTTTAAATAAGAGTTGGGACACATAAATAACTTAGGTTAAATACTTTATACTATGATTTTATTTCATGTCAATAAACATGAAATAAACCTTAGGCTAAAATGTTTAAGCTAATCTTAGAACATAATAAAAAGAGGGGACCCCATAACTAATAATAAAAGGACTTAACATAGGTTTTTTAACCTAAGGTTTTATCATATAAATAAATATTCAAAAACATAGGGTAAAATTTCTATTCTATATTTTTTAACAATAGGAACCTTTAAATAAAAGCTATGGCATAAGGTTTTATCTTAAGTTTTTATTGTATTAATAAATAAAATTGAAAACTTAGGGTAAAATCTTGGGATAGGTATATACAATAAAAAGGGACCCTTTTTAGTCTTAATATTGATCTCATGTCATTAGATACTAGCCATCTTAGTGAATGCAGATCATCAATCATGATCTAGGTAGTCAAACATAATTGGTCCCATCGATCAAGGATATTAAATTTTCAACTTTATCTTGCACCATATGATTAACTTGGTCTGATTAAATATGGGTCATTGATCTTATGAAGATGAAAATTATTTAAGTTAGGAATATGAATTAGATAGAACTTAGGATAAATCCTTAGGACTAAGGTCTTATTTATGTTAATGAACATGAATAAGACTTTAGGACTAAGATCTTATTATAAACTTATAACATAAAAAAATTACCCTTCATATAATAAACTCATAACATAAGAATTTAGAATAAGGTTTTATTGTATTAATAAATACAACTAAAACCTTAGGGTAAAAAATTAGGTTAAGTTTGTGTCATAAAAAGGTAAGGACCCATTTTGATCTCACATCATTGGATCTTGGTGATCTAAATAAACATGGATCATTAATTTCAATCCATGGGGTTGACTGAGATTGGTCCCATGGATTATAATACTTGGTTCATCAGGCCCATCTCACATCATCTAATTGACTTTGCTCGAGTAAACATGGGTCATTGATCTTGTAAACAAACATAATTTTTAAGTTAGGAATCGAAGATATATGAAACTTAGGATAAAATATTAAGACTAAGGTATTGTTTTTATGTTAATGAACATGAATGAGACTTTGGGACTAATATTTTAGTCTAATATATAACAAAAGGACCATGCGTTATTTAGACCAAGCTTAGAAACATAATAAACTGACCCTGCAATGGTAAAATTAGATCATGTTAAAGTAAAATGTAACAAAGGAAAGGGGACCAAGCATATAATTTTTAGACTAAGGTTTGGCTGTGTTTAAAAACATGACCAAGCCTTAGTATAAAAATTATACTAAGTCCATAACATTTTTAAAGTGTTCCCATGTAAATTGTCCTCACTAATTTTGAATTTGGTCTAAAAGAACTTGTTCTAGAGTTTCTTGAATGAGGGTTTAAATAAGATTTAAACATGGATTTAATTTAATTTCTATATACCAAAGGCTAATAGAAGACCAAATTAAGATAAAACTATAAAATTATGAAACCTAAACATTATTTGTTCCAAATGAACCCCATTAAACCTGTAACATGAAATAAGAAGATCCATTATTAACAAACTTAGACAAGGTTAAGCTAGATTAAAGATTAAATAATACAACTAATTCATGGTGTGGATGATCTTCAAATACAAATAATGTGCAAACATGCTAGTGACACTTTGATCAAGTGAATTTTTCAACTATAATGTATAAATTTGAAAAATTTGATATGAGGGTTCCCATTTTTTAGAAATGGGGGTATGTTGACCTCAACATATCTTATTCCAAATTTTCATATCACTCTATTAACCGTTATAAAATAATCTC